>OY482671.1:99751821-100351821 GCA_960531455.1 Urophora cardui
AACACCAAAAAAATTTTTCTAATTAGTAAATATCCAATTATTGGGTTTTTTAAGAGCAGTGGTCACCTCTGGGCAGTGTGCGGCATACCCTCCGAGAGTATTTCTGCCATGAAAAAGCTTCTCACAAAAAATGCATTCGCCGTTCGGAGCCGGCATAAAACTGTAGGTCCACCCAATTAGTAGGAAAAAACGAAAAGGAGCACACCTCGAATTGGGAGAGAAGCTCGGCCATAAAACTCGTCAGAGTTATAATAGCGCCATTGTATTATTATTATATTATATTTATTACCTTTTATTAATGTAATATATACATATTATTATAAGGTTAGTAGTAACTATAGCGATGACCTTTTTGCTGCCGAATGGCTTCATGAAGTGAAGAAAAGAGAATTTGTAAATGGCTTGAAGAAGAAGACACTGGACTCGGTAAAAATCGTTTAGACGGTTACGCGCAAATTAAACGAAACGAGTGCCGAAACATGCTAATTTCTATACAAATTTCTGAGAGCGAGTGAAGATTGAAACACTTGTTTCGTCATCTTGCTAAACGCGGCGATATCGATGCCTTCTCTAATTTTGTATCGAAGTTCTATCAAAATCTCACACAGACCAAAACAAAAACGCAAAAATAAGCAAACATACATACATTTCAGAAGAACAAGAAAGAGATATCGTCGCCTCAGAAAAGGAATGTCGTATGTGAAAATCGACGATTTCTAATTTTTGATGCAGATTAACTAAATCGGACCTAATCTTTTAATTTTTCCAATCCATTTTTTTCTATCTCTTTTAGTTTTTGAGTTATTTAGTATGCATTTGTCGTATGTTACAAAATTACTACCATTTGGGTAAGCTTTTGTCGTATGTAACATACATACGACAAATTTCCATATAAATTCGTTTTTGTTTATTTTAAACATACATATGTCGTATGTGCCGCTGAGCTACTGAGAATAAACCAAAATATTGTATCGGACCGTGATCCGATCTGAATGATTTTCACTGACATATTTTATTGTAGTATAATACCAATTACTGCAAAGTTTAGTATAATTTGATCCTTAGATATGGAAGTTATACCCGAAAACAGCTATATCTGAACAATCAGTTGTATGGGAGCTATATGCTATAGTGGTCCGATCTTGACAAATTTCGGTGACATTTATTAGGTCCATATGGGTACAAATACCTTAAAGTTTCATGCCCTTATCTGTTTACATGGAGAAGTTATATCCCAAAATGTCCATATCTGAACAATCAGTTGTATGGGAGCTATATGCTATAGTGGTTCGATCTTAACAAATTTTAGTGACATTTATTAGATCCATATGGGTACAACTACTTCAAAGTTTCATATACTTATCTCCTCAAATAAAGAAGTTATACCCGAAAACAGCTATATCCGAACAATCAGTTGTATGGGAGCTATATCTTACATTAGTCCGATGTGGTGGATTCCGACAAATGATCAAAGTATCATCAAAATATATGCAACTGCCAAATTTCAAGTCGATATCTCAAAAAATGTGAGCCTCATAACTATTCCGGTTTGAAAAAAGAGAAGAATTTTTGTCGTATGTGCTATCATAAACAGGTATTGGTGCTCAGACGTCACATACGACAAATGCGTACTGAATGAAAAGTCGTTTACCTCCCATAATTTTAAAGATATCCAACTTTTGCAAATTGCAAGTCAAAATATATAATACTCTCTACAGCTCGTCCAAATAACAGAAAAATCTGTTGTATAGTTTTTGAGAATTTCCAATTTGAACTTCAAAGTCGATTTTCTCGAAGCTATGTTTTGCTACATACGACATTCGTTTTCTCAGGCGACGATATGTTAAACTGAACAACGATCAGCTACGTGGAGACGGGTTATGAAGCGAGATGTTTCGCTAGATATTTCGCTGGCGAATCAAGTTACGAGGCGATACCAATGTGTGCCAAGGCGTATGAGTGACCTATTTGATACGAGTATAGATTAGTGCTGGAAAACCATCGATTGAACTATCGATACTATCGATGGGGCCGATGCCATAGCGATTATCGATGGTTTTTTTAACCATCGATAGTATTTTACTTGGTAGATAACTCCAACGTCCTTTAAAAAAATTAATCAAAAAAACTGAGATTTATAATTTTTAAGGTACTTGATTGGAATATGTGCGCTATGAATATGTAAATAAAAGATTAGTGAATAATTTTATGAAAAAACTTGCACATAAAACGGCTTTTTTTTTATTGAGAATTGAGTAATTTAGGTTTTGATTTCGGCTCTTCTCCTATTTTGTGGACAACCGTATATGTACAAATGTGTGTATGTAGTATTCTTACTTTGAACATGCATACATATGTATTTATATGTGCATTAAATATTTGAGTACCACATTTCCCTTTAGCCAATTACGTACATATATTAAACCATCGATACTATCGATCAAGGCCGTATTTAGGGGGGGGGGGTTTGGGTGTTTGAACCCCCCACGAAATTCTGGTAGCTAAATTTTACTTCTATCATATTCAAAACCATATGTTGAAAAGACTAGTTTGCAAATAATTAATTTGAGAAAATACAAAGAATTTCAGGTATAGGGGAGGGTTGGCATGAACCTGCTGAGGTCAAAACCATTTTTTTATGGTTAGAGTTTTGAGATAACGGTAATTTTGGGGTTTTTTTGGTTACAACTTCAATCAAAAATTCTACCCGCAAGCCGCATCTACTCCGTTCGAAAGATAATTAAAGTACGCTTCTAACGACATGCCACTTATAAATTAAATTATGTTACCACTCCGGAATAAGGCAGTTAATCATCGCACATTTTCTAAAATTTTAGCATATTTCGTTATAACGGCATAAAGTCATTGCATGGCTGAAAATTCATTACTCGGGTTATATTAGTGTCTGAATTATAACATTTTGTGTGTTTTTCGAAAGATCTCATATATGGGATGTGTGCGTTGTTATAGTCCGATAATTTCTATAAACAATTTTTTTTCACTTTTTCTTAAATAAAACTGGCCAATACACACAAAAAATAATTTGTTTTTGCATTTTCTTTGTACTTTCTTAATTTTATTCTAGTACAATACAATGACACTTTATATATACAATATAGAGTTTTTGGAGTGTAGGCGTCTATTTCTAATGGTTGTACATTTATTTTAGGTGTCTTAAATATTTATAGAAATAGAGCGTTACGAGCTAATATATTGGCAGACATTTTTTTAGGTTTGATATTTCAGCCATCGAAATAACAAGAGTTTAAATAACCATGCCGTTTTTGTCAAAATCAAAACCATCACACCTGTATAAGAATTTCACCATTATACGTACATACATTTTAGGCTATCACTTTACGTACACTACACACTTGAATACAAATCTATAACTCACAACAGCAAAGCGCAGGCCTCGGAGCGGAGGTGGAGCTCAAATCATTGGCAAGAGCAGAGCTTGAGCTGGAGCTAAAAATCACTAGTCCCTTAGTCCTTACATATATTGATGGATGAATAAATATGATGTGCAATTCAACTGCAAAAATTCATAAAAATTTCATAAATTGACAAGTCTTGACCCCAATAAAACAAATGCGAAGAAGAAATTAGAATTTGTCATTCGATTAAAAAGTATTGACAAAAAGTTTATCGCTGCGGCACCATTGCGTTGTTTGACGATTCGATATACACACATCACCACCTGGGTTGCTACTAAGGAAACTTTTCCTACAAAAATAGCCATTTAGAATGCGCAACACGAATATCCTTCGCATCCTTCAAAATGCAATATCTCAGCGAGAAAAAATTATATTTTAGCAAGCTCAACGGAATCGGGAAGTTGATAACTCGTACTTTTAGATAAATTTAATTTTCTTGACTGAAAGAGTCATTTTATGCTACATTACCTCAAATAAAGGGAAAGACCCCAATCTTTACACTTTTAGGTCAGGATATCCCGAAAACTGGAGTGAATTGAGATAGTTGGACCTTCGGAAAAGTATACACTGGTTTCCGGGTGACAATTTTGTTGGCCTCTGTTCTCAAAAAAACACGAAATCGTTGCGACTAATTTCATCCCATAAATTTTTTTTATTTCCATTGAGTGAAATATATGCCGTATGGCATGGTAGGAAATGAAAAAAATCCTACAGCTTTATTAAAAAGTCCAGGGTCCTAATTTTTTTCGAGATGTTAAAATCAACAATTTTCTACTAATATATGTACACAAATTTGCCAAATAAATTTTTTTTCCGTGAAATAACTGAATTTATGAAGTTACTTTTTCTTGCAAAAAACAAGACTCAAAAGAGATGATTGCTTTCGTAATTATCGCGAGTTATTGGTTGCAGTAATCAAAAATTTTTCAATGCTTTCTTATTCAGAATTCTTCAAGGAAAAAAAAAAATTAAAAAAAAAAAATTGGATGTTGAAGTTTTATATCATAAATCTGCCACTGAAGTGCGACTATGCCGTATGGCATATAATAACCGAAAGGGTTAATATGTATGTACATAGTACGTTGAAATATACATATGTGATTTTTTGTCATAACCCCCCACGAAATAAAATCCTGGGTACGGCCCTGCTATCGATGGTTGCCTTTAAACCTATCGATGGTCAATCGATTGGACCACTATCGATGGTTTTCCAGCACTAGTATAGATACTTTCGAAAATATGTAGGTATATAAATTAAACTTTTGAAAGTGTACTATTTGTATTTAATGCTTTTTTCACAATATGAAAAATGTTGCAAGAAATTTTACTCATACATACATATATCGTATATCATTTAATTAGTTATTTTAGCTCATTTGTTTTGAATGTTACTCACAAGTCTCATAATAGCAACCTGTTTATTTTGTAAAATATTTTATTTTATACACCCCACTACCATACGGACACCCTCTACAGTTAGTATCAATAGATTTATCTTACGACATAAAATATGTGCATTTGAGTTGTTTTCCTTCCAACAGCCCGAGTCCAAGTTTAAACATACAAATCTATTTATGCGTATCACTATTATTCAATCATCACCAGTAGCCAAAGCATAGCATGGAAAACACATGGAACGTGATTCACTTAAAAGTCATCAGATCGAAAATATGTAAAGAATTCTTACCACAATTTCATATAGTGAAAGGGCATCTTTGTTCATACATATCTATTCATTTGTCTATGTACATATCAGTGGCGGATTATCGAACAAATTTTGGGACCATTGCCCCAGGGCCCCGGACTCAAGGGGGCCAATGAAAAAAAATATTCATATGATAATATGATAAATTTTTATTTATTTGCCCAACAAAATTAAACCACAACTTTTCTGCACTTGAGTGCTATGAACTTATCAATAATTTCATCAAAGTTTAATTCATCCAACAAGTTATTTTCAATGGAAAGAACTGATAGATTGTTCAAACGATCATCTCCCATAGTGTTACGCAAACGATTTTTTATCAATTTCAATTTTGAAAATGATCTTTCATCTGTAACATTAGTGACAAACATGCATTAATAAATGCGTAATAAAATGTCTAAATTCGGGAAAGTTTCACAAAGAAGATGATCGAACATTGTTTTGTACATCGATTCATGATTTAAGTTATCAAAAGTAAAGTAATTTTTGGCAAACTGACATTCATCAGTTAGTTGAACTTCATTGAGATCATTTGAATACTTTTCGACTACTTTTTTACATGATACAGCAATGTCTTCGTCACTCATTGAATTTAAATTTATTAAAATGAGAAAAAGTCTTCCAAATCATTATAAATATCAGCACGTTTTTGCAAATTTGATAACAGAGCATCGATAACAGGTTCGAATTAGGAATTTTCAGCAGTCGCAGTTCATGCAAAATCAAAAACTGGAAAGCAACAAAAAGCAAGGCGCCTTGTTTGTCGCGCCTTTTCAAACTGCTGATTTTGATTTTATTTAGATTTTCTTTGCTTATGCAAGTTGTGTGCAGCAGCAATCGTGAAATATGAAAATCAAACTTTTTGCAAGCAATAAGCGATGCTGTTTTGTGTTTGCCGACGACTTCGCAAGGTTTTTTCTTTGCTGCTTGATATTATAAATTACATATTTGCAATCAGTTTGATTTTCATATTTCACGACTGCGTTTAATGCACAGAGCAAAACAACGTCCAATGATCAAATATGTTACATGAACCGCAATTTAAATTTATAACGATCAAACTGTATTCTAATCGCAAAATATTTATATGGAAAAGGGCCCCCAAAAAAATTTCGCACCAGGGCCCACCAGATTGTTAATCCGCCACTGGTACATATCGTCGGCCTCCTGCCAGAACCACGAATGTGCTAAAATGAAAATGTTGGGAAATCGAGTTTTAAAGTTTATTCTTCTCGCAAAATTTGAAAAATTTGTTTCTAATATAAAAGTATATCTGCAAATTAGAACCTTATTTAGCTCGATGCCCGGATATAGTTTTTATGCTTCTATTCCTTCTAATCTTCGAGATTTGGCACATTCGTGTTTCTGGCCCAACGAAAACCAAAAAAATTTCTTGAAAATAAATTTCCGAAAGTAAGTAAAACAAATACATTCAATTCAAACTCATATTTTATTTGTGGAACTATTCCTAATCTTCAAAATCAGAGTGCTCTGAAAGGTCAGGTAGAGCATCGCGAACTCCGCTGTTAGCCTTAAAATTTTTATAAAAATTGTGGTATTCCTTTGGAATCGCCAAAGTTTCGCACATTTTATTTAAATCTTTTGCTTTCGCGTCAGCGATGGGCAATGTCTCCGAATAAATGGGCGTGGGTTTTATTGCGGAGGGCCACCAATATTCAATGGCAAATAAGCTACTAAAAATTTTGTTTCAGAATAATTTTTTTTTTGTAAAAAATGTCCTAGAGTTAATCTTTTATATACCGTCGTACCATACGAAAACTAGCACACGATTTTTTGTGGTTGAGCAGGGGCGGATTTACCTCTAGAAGCGCCCTGGGCAAACAAATCAAGCCGCGCCCCAATATTTCCAAAAAAAAACCGTACTTGCCTTCGTGTGGTGACATTTCATTACTGATATATTTTACGGATTGAAAAAATTTGATTCGATTCTTATATAGGTACCACATTTTTTGCATTTTCTAACCTTCAAAATGATCTGATCTTAAACCCTCATTATTAGGTGGCACAGATTTCGCAATATCATTAAATTGCAGTTCATCATACGAATCTGAAATTCAATTTTATAGTGAAAATGTTTCGTCCTGAAACTAAACTCACAATTTTTGACAGTAGGGTGCCTCCCAGGTAGCGAAATCTAGCTTTCTGGCAAAGAATCTACCTAGGGCTGACCTAGCTGTCGATCAATTGACTTATGCATTTTTACCTTTTTGGTTATGATCAACAACGGAGTCATTTTCTTTTCGAGGAGTTTGAAAAAAAAAAAACAATCAAGTTTAGGGATTTTCGACAGTACATCTTTTTCTTTCTGCACCTTCTCGGCTGCACGTTTTTTGTATGCAGCGCCGCTTAACTTTTTCATATTTGCACTCATTCTTCTATTTTTCACAAAAACATTAATTCACTGACGTTTTTTTTGATGTTTTTAACTCGGAACGACTTTTAAGATTACATAAAATATACGCAGCTCATTGTATAGAGGCGCGAACTATTCAAATTAACCAGAAACAGAAAATATTCAGATCTTAGTTTCCTAAGTGAGCTCGCGCATTTCTCAGAAAAAATACTTCAATGCCTACTTAATTTTTAAATTTGAAATTTCAATTAAATTTGAATCTTTCATGTTATTTTCTGCACATAAGCTGCTAAAACTTGGTGTTTACATATCGCTCATTTGCTGCAGGACCGGCATAAATCAAAAAACGTGATTTTTGAGTTAATGCTGCAGAATAGTTAGTTACATCATACTTCATTTGAGTAAAAAATTCTTTATGATTTGAAATGAGCGATACGAGTATATAAGTCCCACTGGGGCGAAGGTTACGAGCTGTACCAATGCAATGTGGTTCCAAATCGAAATATTGAGGAATTAAACCGAATTATCGACTTTTGATTTGCCCAAAAAAAATAATTACCTTTTATTACACATTACTGTAGTAAATAAAAAATATATAAAAATAAAATCAGCTGGCCATCACTTGTTTGGCAGAAAGCTTTAAAAGTCTTGATTTTGATTTTTGTATTCGTAAAAAAGATTTTACTCAAATTATATAAAAATCTCAAGTGGTGATAAAAAGCTGACGAATTTGAATAAGGTGTGTTTATAAAATGGAAAATATTAATAAACGTATGTAAAATCAAGATATAAAACTCATTTATATATAGGGTTTAAAAACCTAATAATTTCCCTTGAAAATAACGTTACACTTTTTTGGATATCTTCTTTACTACCTGAGATATTGTTATTTTAATTTCATTAACTTGCTAAAAAAAATAAAAAACTTTAAAATTTACTATCGCAAAGTTAATGAACTTAAAATAACAATATCTCTAAAACTACACGTAGCATCGAAAATCTGACTTCAGATTCAGATTCAGCGTATCGGAAAGCTTTAGAAAAGTAAAGTTTTATCTCTATTTGAAATTCAACCTAAATTTACAGTTTCCACTATGTATGGGAGCAGCAGCAAAAAATGGGCGTGGCTCGCCCATTTTCGTCATGAAAGATTACTTTTACCTTTAAATACCCTATGAAACCGATATCTTAACTCTAACTATTTTATTCCTCAAAAACTGAATTTTGAACCATAGTGCAATGTTCTGAAATCTACTTTGATTAATTTTTTCTCTGTAAAAAATTGAAAAAATCTTTCATTCTTGTTGTAATATTGAAAACTTTTTTTGGTAAATAAAAAAATTTTTTTCTTTGTCTTAGTTTTGGCGCCCCTATTGAAACGGCGCCCTGGGCAGCTGCCCATATTTCCCCTATGTAAATCCGCTCCTGTGGTTGAGCAATACAAGTACTTTAATCTTTTGGTTGACGAAAGGTAAAAATTTTGTTTAAACAACAACAATTTTAATGCATAAACAGTATATAATTAGTCAAATGTGCTACATTTCGTACAGAATTGTTTAATTTCGTAAGGAATGTGTTTTCGTATGGTACGACGATATGCACCTCGACCAGCAAATATTTCGAAAGGGCAGTTTCTCCTTCGTTGAAATAAATGAAGTTTAAAAAATCGTCGTGTAGTTGCGTATGAACTTGAAATGGTTTTGGAGAGTTACATGTCCCTCTGATGATTTGCGTTGTACAGCACCATTTTCTATGGTCAGTTTTCGAAGGTAAATATTTGCCCACAAGGTCCTTTTGGCGTATTTAGCACTGATTGCTAATCAAAAATTAGTTTATGGAATAGCTTTTTCTTCATCGCGCAACCGACGAGCTAATATTTTCCGTTCAAGGTGCATTTGATTGCCTTTTTGCCACTATTTTTATAACAATTTGAAGATTAGAAGCGAGGTTCGGAAGAGGATAATCCTGAGCCTAACTTTTCAGAAGACTCTGATTTTGAAGATTAGAAATAGTTCCACAAATAAAATATGAATATGAATTGAATGTGTTTGTTTTACTTAGTTTGGAAATTTATTTTGAAAGAATTTTTTACATTTTTTGTTGGGCCAGAAACACGATGTGCCCCGTATATTTTTGGAAATTATTCTCAAGGAATTGTTTAAATTTTTTGTTGGGCCAGAAACACGAATGTGTCCCATATATTTTTTGAAATTTATGTATTTTTAAGGATTTTTTAACACTTTTTATAACTGATCTACACATTCGTGTTACTGGCATTGAAAATTTTGGTGGCTTCCAGTGCACAAAGGTACTGGGGGTTTTACTAAAATGTAGAGCATGCACAGATTGATCAGGAAAACCGCTTAACTCAAAATTGGAAAAATTGCACATTCGTGGTTCTGGCAAGGGGCCGACGATATCTATGTATTTGTATATATATGAAAATATGTAGTAGGTATGCAGTAGCCATATATAAGTGCTGCGAAGAAGTGTGAGTGACTATGTTTGTGCATGTTATACAAATACACACACAAAAAACACAAACACAAGTACCACTTGAATGCAATTATTTTGTCATCGTACGTTTCCTAATTGAATATTCCATGCCACATTTGAAAGTTACACATCCATCCGGCTTGCAACGAATATGTCACATTCGAAATCTGACCATACACATGTACACACTGGCACTGATGACAACACGCACATAATAATATGCATATGTATGTATGTATAGATTTATATTCCCAGCTCATATCGCAAACACCTCTCGCAAGTTCCATAGATAGACAGTTAGTTGGTTAGTCAGTCGGCACACGAGGCGACACACACATACAGGCACACATAAACCAGCAAACAAACAAACAACCAAACAAACATATTTGCAAATACAAAGTGACTATCGCATAGCTTTGCTTTTGAATAAGAAATTCGGAAGGGGCCATTTTGTATCTATAGCTCTAAACATTAGATACACCGAATTGCTCTGCGGCAGGCAGTCTTTTCATTCAGTACGCGCCGTCAATTGCTCGTCGCTCGTACAAGAACAATAATGGCGGCTACGGCTGTACAGTCTGTACCCAATGTATGTATATTTAATAGACAGCGAGGAGGATGCCAAAAAAGGATGACTGAATAGTAGTTTAGATGATGGACAAAACAGATGGGACTGTGTTAGATAGATGGGCAACAGGCGGGCGGTTGACTGGTCAGTCCGCTAAAAGAAAAATTTGTATGCGCACCAGCACACGCATAACAAAGCGGGGGGAAACTCACGCACACGCACCGAAAAGGTAGCCGCGCCCTTTTACATCTCACATATTCTTTCTTCATATTTGACAATAGATCATCAAGTTCATTACATTACATTTGACTCGATTCAGGCGCTCAAGTTACTACTTTGAAATCTACCTCATGCCAATTCAATTCAGCTGTTCATGTCATTCAAATGGGTGTCTCATCTGCGCAGCTATTATACAGGATGATGAGGAGGAAGAGAACGAAATGGAAATGCTTTCAATCGGCAATTTACAAGTTGGCTTAAAGCTTTAAGGCTCAATATAAAAAAATCATAATTACATACAATCTACATATAAGTATATGTATGTAGAAATAAACCCAGTGATGCGAACGCTCGAAAACAATCTTCGATAAACAATATCTCAACTGATAACGGGCCTACGGCTAAGCTCAATTTTCTAACAATGAAAGTACTTATATTGAAATGGCAATCGAATTGGATTTAAAGAAAAACAAGTAAAAGCGCGGCTGTCTTCGGCCGTACCGAAGACTTCATACCTTTCATGAGTGGGGAAATGAAAAGTTACCTATGTATGTATGTACATAGCCGGATTAAGTTTAATTTAAAATTTTAATTTTGTGGGTTATTTATGGAAAGATTTATTAGAAAAAATGGTGTCTTGGCTATTTAAATGGAGGAGTTATATACCAAAATGTCCATATCTAAACAATCGGTTGTATGGGAGCTATATGTTATAATGGTCCGACCTTGACAATTTTCGGTAACCCCGTTTGGGCCCATATGGGTACAAATACTTCAAAATTTCACGCCGTTAGCTGTTAAAATGGAGGAGTTTTACACCAAAATGTCCATATGTGAACAATCGGTTGTAGGGGAGCTATATGTTATAGTGGTCTGATCTTGACAATTTTCGGTAACCCTGTTTGGGCCCATATGGGTACAAATACTTCAAAATTTCACGCCGTTAGCTGTTAAAGTGGAGGAGTTATACACCAAAATGTGTATATCTGAACAATCGGTTGTAGGGGAGCTATAGGTTATAGTGGTCCGATCTTAACAATTTTCGGTAATGTCGTTTGGGTCCATATGGGTACAAATACTTCAAAATTTCACGCCGTTAGCTGCTAAAATGGAGGAGTTATACACCAAAATGTCCATATCTGAACAATCGGTTGTAGGGGAGCTATATGTTATAGTGGTCTGATCTTGACAATTTTCGGTAACCTTTTTTGGGCCCATATGGGTACAAATACTTCAAAATTTCACGCCGTTAGCTGTTAAAATGGAGGAGTTTTACACTAAAATGTCCATATCTGAACAATCGGTTGTAGGGGAGCTATAGGTTATAGTGGTCCGATCTTAACAATTTTCGGTAATCCCGTTTGGGCCCATATGGGTACAAATACTTCATAATTTCACGCCGTTAGCTGTTAAAATGGAGGAGTTATAAACCAAAATGTCCATATCTGAACAATCGGTTTTAGGGGAGCTATAGGTTATAGTGGTCCGATCTTAACAATTTTCGGTAATCTTATTTGGACCCATATGGGTACAAATACTTCAAAATTTCACGCCGTTAGCTGCTAAAATGGAGGAGTTATACACAAAAATGTCTATATCTGAACAATCGGTTGTAGGGGAGCTATATGTTATAGTGGTCTGATCTTGACAATTTTCGGTAACCCTGTTTGGGCCCATATGGGTACAAATACTTCAAGATTTCACGCCGTTAGCCAATTCGAGGTGTGCTCCTTTTTGTTTTTCCTACTAATTGGGTGGACCTACAGTTTTATGCCGGCTCCGAACGGCGAATGCATTTTTTGTGAGAAGCTTTTTTTCATGGCAGAAATACTCTCGGAGGGTATGCCGCCCACTGCCGAGAGGTGACCGCTGCTCTTAAAAAACCCAATAATTGGATTTTTACTAATTAGAAAAATTTGTTTGGCTCGGACCGTGGTTTGAACCCGAGACCTCTGGCATAGCAGGCGAGCACTCTACCCACTGCACCACAGCGGCCACACGTGGAGGAGTTATACACCAAAATGTGTATATCTGAACAATCGGTTGTAGGGGAGTTATAGGTTATAGTGGTCCGATCTTAACAATTTTCGGTAATCCCGTTTGGGCCCATATGGGTACAAATACTTCAAAATTTCACGCCGTTAGCTGTTAAAATGGAGGAGTTATACACCAAAATGTCCATATGTGAACAATCGGTTGTAGGGGAGCTATATGTTATAGTGGTCTGATCTTGACAATTTTCGGTAACCCTGTTTGGGCCCATATGGGTACAAATACTTCAAAATTTCACGCCGTTAGCTGTTAAAATGGAGGAGTTTTACACCAAAATGTCCATATGTGAACAATCGGTTGTAGGGGAGCTATATGTTATAGTGGTCTGATCTTGACAATTTTCGGTAACCCTGTTTGGGCCCATATGGGTACAAATACTTAAAAATTTCACGCCGTTAGCTGTTAAAGTGGAGGAGTTATACACCAAAATGTGTATATCTGAACAATCGGTTGTAGGGGAGCTATAGGTTATAGTGGTCCGATCTTAACAATTTTCGGTAATCTCGTTTTTGTCCATATGGGTACAAATACTTCAAAATTTCAGGCCGTTAGCTGTTAAAATGGAGGAGTTATACACCAAAATGTGTGTGTCTGAATAATCGGATGTTGTGGAACTATATGTTATAGTGGTCCGATCTTGGAAATTTTCGGTAACCTTGTTTGGGCCAAAATGGGCACGTCTACTTCAAAATTTCATGTCCTTAGCTGTTTAAATGGGGAAGTTATGCACAAATTACATCCAAAAATTTCATGTATATCTGAATAATCGGTTGTTTTCTATATGTTATAGTGGTCCGATTCGGCCGGTTCCGACAAACGATCAGCTGCATATAACAACATACCTGTATTCCGAATTTCATTCAGATATCTCAAAAACTGAGGGACTAGGTTGCGTTCACACAGACGGGCGGACGGACAGACGGACATGGCTTAATCGACTCAGCTCGTGATTCTGATCATATCGGTATCTATTTTGGTGGGTCCCCCACGCTTCCTTCTGGTACTTTCGACAAAAATTTTTGGCACTAATTTATAATACCATTTCATTCTCATGAAAGGTATAATGAAAACTAAATATCGTATATGTTAGGTTAGTTTGGAGTGGCTGCTGCCATAGCAGTCTAGGTCCATTGTGATACCACTCCTTTTTGAGCCAGTTTGAAAACCAGATAATGTTCACCAGGTCCCTTGCAACGACGTCCGCGACCATACAAGAACTATCCGTGAAAGTAGTCCCAAGAAAGCGCCAGTTGGTGCCGTTAATAGCCGGACAGTGGCAAATGAGGTATTCGATCATCTCCTCTTCCTCATCTTTCTTGCGTTAGGGTGCATCCAGCCTCGCTGCATATTTCCCGTGAGGCAGTATCCTGTGGATTGGTAGGTACCTCCATCAGCTTCGAGATTTCCTCTCTCCTCGGGTTACGTAATTGACGAAAGCACATGTGATCCCATTTCGGCCAGGTTTGCCTTAATACTGGGTTCTGTTGCCATTTATCACTTGCTGGTTTATAGATATGCTCTTCAAGCATTAGCTGGCACATGACCACTGCATACCTGTGCGTCTGTTTGGCCATCCCTGTAGATATCGCCGACAGTCTAGTGTCCGTTCAGTTGAACGAGAGGGAGCTTATAAATTCAATTGCTGCTTGTCGCTCAAGATGAATAAATCATTGTGGATAACATCATGTCCTATACCGTTAATAGCTTCCATTATAGCTGAAATTTAAGCCTGATATATGCTGCAGTAATCTGGTAGCCTGAAAGTTAGCTTTACATTCAAATGTTGTGAAAAAACTCCGCCTCCAACTTTGTTGTCCAGTTTCGAGCCATCGGTACCGCCTCAAAACCTGCTTGATCTAATGGATGGATATTTGATCATGCTATATCTGTGTACTTTGTTACTATTGTAACAATAAGAAAAGCTACATCTTATATTATAAATGTGAAATGGAAATTGTGTTTAAACTCAATTGGCGAGAAAACCGCTGAACGGATCCTCACGAAACTTTGCACACCTAGGTATTTTCACCCGTTAATTGCTATAGGCATATTTTTAATCTGATTAAAAGTCAGGGATGGGCACCTCCCATACAAAATTTTCCTTTTTTTCGTAATATCTCTTGAAATATTTGTACTAGAATAATGAAAATTTTTGTGAAGGAATAATACAAAAATATATACTCAACGGATAAACAATTTAGGTCTTAGTAAAGCAGGGATGGGCACTCTCCTCCCATATAAACTGAAATTTTCACATCGAATATCTCTGGAAATATTTGTAGTAGGGTACTGAAAACTGGTGTGAGGGCATGTGAGATAACTATGTATTAAACGGGTAAAAACGCTAGGTCTTGGTAAAGCAGGGATGGGCACCTCCCATACAAACTGAAACTTTCACAGCGAATATCTCTGGAAATATTTGTAGTAGGGTACTGAAAAATGGTGTGAGGGCATGTGTGATAACTATGTATTAAACGGGTAAAAACGCTAGGTCTTGGTAAAGCAGGGATGGGCACCTCCCATACATACTGAAACTTTCACAGCGAATATCTCTGGAAATATTTGTAGTAGGGTACTGAAAACTGGTGTGAGGGCATGTGAGATAACTATGTATTAAACGGGAAAACACTAGGTCTTGGTAAAGCAGGGATGGGCACCTCGCATACAAACTGAAACTTTCACAGCGAATATCTCTGGAAATATTTGTAGTAGGGTACTGAAAACTGGTGTGAGGGCATGTGAGATAACTATGTATTAAACGGGGAAAACACTAGGTCTTGATAAAGCAGGGATGGGCACCTCCCACACAAACTGAAATTTTCACATCGAATATCTCTAGAAATATTTGTAGTAGGGTACAGAAAATTGGTGTGAGGGCATGTGGGATAACTATGTATTAAACGGGTAAAAACGCTAGGTCTTGGTAAAGCAGGGATGGGCACCTCCCATACAAACTGAAATTTTCACATCGAATATCTCTGGAAATATTTGTAATAGGGTACAGAAAATTGGTGTGAGGGCATGTGGGATAACTATGTATTAAACGGGTAAAAACGCTAGGTCTTGGTAAAGCAGGGATGGGCACCTCCCATACAGACTGAAACTTTCACATCGAATATCTCTGGAAATATTTGTAGTAGGGTACTGAAAACTGGTGTGAGGGCATGTGAGATAACTATGAATTAAACGGGTAAAAACGCTAGGTCTTGGTAAAGCAGTGATGAGCACCTCCCATACAGACTGAAATTTTTACAGCGAAAATCTCTTGAAATATTTATAGTAGGGTACTGAAAACTGGTGTGAGGGCATGTGAGATAACTATGAATTAAACGGGTAAAAACGCTAGGTCTTGGTAAAGCAGTGATGAGCACCTCCCATACAGACTGAAATTTTGACAGCGAAAATCTCTTGAAATATTTATAGTAGGGTACTGAAAATTGGTGTTGGGCATATGAGATAATTACGTACTCAACGGACAAAAAAAAAAGAAGAAAACTATCTTTGACGTCGAGAATGATATTTTTCTATGTAACTTTTTTGGACTAACTCAATATGCTAATATTTTTAAAAGCACGTGGTGTGAAACCCGCGGGTAACCTCTAGTATTATTTTAAAAATTAAAAAGAATAGATTAATATTATCAGATATTGATTAAATTGTATCAAAATTATTTGATGCCGATTAAAAAGTTATCAAATTTGTTCTAAAAAAAAATTCAAAATAAAAAGTATCTACGTATCTTGGGCTTAAAAAAGTATCACATTTGATACGATTGGATCAAAACGGCAATACTGGTGAAAAGTTAAAAAAAAAAAAATTTTAGTTCGAAAAAACAGTTCAATTCGTTCCTTTGCAATTTCACGGTCGTTCAATGAACGTACAAGTTTAGTAGCTGAACTCAGTAACATTAGACGACAACGCAAATCGAGTTGTTAGCTTAACAACAATGATGTTTGCAGTGACAACAGTAGGATTCGCTAACTTATTTTTCACGACATAAAACAGTTGACTTTTAGTATTTATTCAAAATAACAAAAAATTACCTAAAAGCGGTTAAAAAAATTTTCAAAGAATTCGAAAAACAAGCAATTTTCAACTTTTTCTCAACAAATACGATGTGGAAAATACTTATGTGAGTCACTGTATGTACATTTTTATACTCAGCTGTGCGTAGTAAGCAGAGTATTGTAGTTTTAATCACATAACGGTGGATTGTAACTCCATGAAATAATCGAGATAGATATGAACTTATATGCACTCTAAAAAATTTTGTTTAAAAATACAATTAACATACATAGGTGTATATCTTTTTGTTTATTTTTACTTGGTCTTAGCAAATTTACAACGAAATTAATGTATTTTTCTAATATACTCATATTGATGTGGAAAAATTCCTTTTACACGCTTTAATCGGCGAAATTAAACATTGCATTTGAGAATAAACACTCTCGGTGTAAACATACACACATGACGCAGTAGAATTTGTTGCACATTTGCATATGTTTAAACATTTTTGACCGAACAATTAACAAATACCTCGCAAAATTTTCAGGTAGTAATTTTTATACCGACTTACAGTTTCTTTAAATATCTCTTTTAAATTACCGTCCAGCAAGTTTACTCTCTTAGTATCTTCCCATCTCGTTTTAATTAATGACCCGTTTTGTTTTTATGGAGGAAGGTGTAACATTTGACGAGAAAATTACCCCACGTCTAGGGTAACGTTAGTTTTTCTTCCAATGCAATTTTTTGAAATTTACCACTTCTCACTTCTCTGCAGCATTTTGATGCTTTTAGAATCTACTCATGTCATCATAATTATCGATCAGTATAGTTTCTATCTTAGAAGATATCAAATAACGGATAAATTATGATATCGGTGTAAAAATTACCACACCTCGTCGTTAACGTAACTTTTTCTTCAAAAATAATTTATTTCCATTTAAAACTTCTCCCACTGGCCATTTGGCTAACATGGATTATTAATTTGACCACTTCTTCAAATGATTATTGGAAGAAAACTTAAAAAATTCGTTTCGTGGTTCATTTTATATGCTCACGTTATTATGAAAAAAAATTCAAAAAGACTGGCCAGCATTTTCTACAAAAAAATTTTTTTAAATAAAATTCCTATTATATATTTAAAAATATATATTTTTTTATGAAACACCGTCTCTGAAGTTTAAAGAAAGTTTTTGTTTTACCTTTTATCTATAAGGTTCTCATGTGATGTTTTCGATATTTTGAAAGAACAAGGCCTTGTGAATTATGGTAAAAACTTTGTTGATTTAAAAAATTTAATTAACTTTTTTTATCAATTTCATTTGAAAAAGGACTGACCTCTTTCCAATGCAAAAATTATTATAAAAAAAATTAAAGCGTGAGTAACGAGTACTCATGAACATTGATGTGTAAACAGTTTCGAAATCGGATTTTTATTCCCTTTGCCTTATTCTTTTTTCCCTGGTTTTCTATGGATTACAACGCGACTGCCGTTTTTATAATTTTTTTTGTCATTGTCACTGCTACATTTTGTTGTTTCTGTTTGTTTTGGTGTTTGGTTTTTGATTTCTGATTTTTAATTTTTGATTTCTGATTTTGATTTGTTTTGTTTTGTTTAGCTCAGAAACATGCAAGATCTTTTGGGTCCACGCTCGACCAATATCTCGGGGCTCCGTGTAGAAATCCTGATCAAAACCTTTCATTTGATACCAATATTGCTTAAAAACATTCAAGGATCATCCGGGTCCTCGTTTTGACCCATATCTCGGGACCCGACCTAGGAATCATAAAGAGTAAAGCTCTCTGTAGGAGCCTTCCTCAAAACCTTTCATTTCATACCAATTTTGCTCAGAAACATTCAAGGATCATCCGGGTCCTCGTTTTGACCTATATCTGGAGACCCGGTCTAGGGGTCACAATGAAAAGAGCTTCATATCGAAGTCCTGCTCAAAACCTTCCATTTGATACCATTTTTGCTCAGAAACATGCAAGATCATCCGGGTCCTCTTTTTGACCCATATCTCCGGACCCGACCTAGGAACCATGAAGAATAGAGCTCCCTGAGGAAGGCCTGCTCAAGATCTTTCATCTGATAACAATTTTGCTCAGAAATATTCAAGGATCATCCGGGTCCTCCTTTTGACCCATATCTTGAGACCCGGCCTAGGGGTCACAATCAAAAGAGCTTCATATCGAAGTCCTGCTCAAAACCTTTCATTTGATATCAATATTGCTCAGAAATATTCAAGGATCATCCGGGTCCTCCTTTTGACCCATATCTTGAGACCCGGCCTAGGGGTCACAATGAAAAGAGCTTCATATCGAAGTCCTGCTCAAAACCTTTCATTTGATACCAACATTGCTCAGAAACATTCAAGGATCATCCGGGTCCTCCTTTTGACCCATATCTGGAGACCCGACCTAGGGGTCACAATGAAAAGAGCTTCATATCGAAGTCCTGCTTAAAACCTTTCATTTGATACCAATATTGCTCAGAAACATTCAAGGATCATCCGGGTCCTCCTTTTGACCCATATCTTGAGACCCGGCCTAGGGGTCACAATGAAAAGAGCTTCATATCGAAGTCCTGCTCAAAACCTTTCATTTGATACCAATATTGCTCAGAAACATTCAAGGATCATCCGGGTCCTCACTTCACTTCGCTTCGTTGCTGTTGTTGTTGATATTTGCATTTGCTCGGCTATGCATGCAAGCATTTGTAAGTACATGTCTATCTACCTACCTACCACTGACAGTGCCAAGCGATTCACACGGACGCAGCAGTGCACTAACACAAAGGTCATTTACGTTTACGCGTAAACTGTTTTTCGAAATCACTCGTAGTTACAGCAAAGATGTTTACACATCAAAAATTTATTTTTTATTGAGAGTTTTAAGTAAAATGCGTAGAAAAAAATTTACCATCACGTCGTAAACTATGTCACAAAATTTCAACTCGTCACTTAAAGGTTAATAATGCAGGCAAAAATACATAACATATCTACTATTTAACAGGTAAAAATAAACAAATATTTCTTAGAGGGGGAAAAGAAAAACCGATTGAGCCTAGTCCGTCCATCTAGAGTGCTAGCTTACGCAAAAATTTAAATACTTATTTTTATGAGATTTGGAATGCAAGTTCGTATCAAGACTGGGACGGTTCGTATTGAAAATGGGCGAAATCGGACAATGACTATGCCCACTTTCCCTATATAGTATATACGAAAATATGATATCTCTGTCACTAATATAGTGCGTGTAACAAAATTTTATCCACGTAATGGTCTCAGGCCCTATAAAGAAATATGGTGAAATTTGGAAAATGGGCGGTGCCACGCCCACTTTATGATTTTAGATAATCATATTTTTACATACGTTAAAGATAATAATGCGCAAAGTTGACGCATGATGGATTTTTTGGCTATATTTTGGAAAATGGGCGTGGCACCGCGAAGGGTATTTCGGAGCCCATTACTCAAAAAATAATTGAGATATTATGAGCAAACTTGGTGTAAGCTTTTTTGGCAAAATTTTATCGAAATCGGTTAATAAGCACGCCTACCTTTTAACAATGCAATTTGTAGAATGCCCTTCGGTAATTTGTAACGTGACATATCTGTAATTAAAAGTCACACTGGGATCAAATTTTGCATTAACAGGAATAGTTATGTATGTGCTTGGTCTGATGATAGGTACCTAAAAATTTTGAAAATGGGCGTGCCTCCGCCCATTTTATGCGGCACTCGTTTTATATAAAATACACCGTGTTTCCATCAAACACAAACAAGGAATGAAAGCATACAGCTGAGTATCTAATGTTCGATGCCACTCGAACTTAGGCTTCCTTACTTGTTTTCTTTATAATACATGCGCCGTTCAGAGCTTTAATACAGATAGGGAACTTTCAACCATGCAAATAAACAAAATGTTTTGATACTAAAAAGTAAATATTAGCAGCGCATGTTAGTGGGTTTGAGTTGAAGGACACTTAACCCGAATCAACCCACGAGCACCATATGGTAACGCAAAACATCCCCTTACAATTACAAGAAAATAAACAAAAGGAAAAGAAAAAACACCACAAAAATGCCGATTTGCAATAAAAAATTAATGTAGCTTTGCAAAAAGGTAAATATCGTGTTATTCTGTACTCAAATGTCGAAGCTATGGCGTGTGAAAATGGAGTGACAAAAATTAGTACTGAAAATTCCGGTTTTCGGATATGGCATGTCGGTAAATATAAGTATATTGCATAACTTTTAGAATAAATTGTTCAAATAATTACACCTTTTGAAAGCTAATGAAATTATCTATCTAATGTAAATTAGTTTTTAAAGAAAAAATTCTTCTTTCCAACATTTTTTTACATTTTTCTAAAGGCGTTACCATATGGTAGCCGTGGGTCGCCTAGGGTACAGGTTTTTTTTATTGGGCTTTGCGTGATTTTCTCTGCCGTTGTGTAAATTTAACTAGTGTAATATTATTAATTTGTTGGAATTTAATAATTTTTCTGCTTTTAGAGGTTTAACGTTACAACAAATGCTTGATTTCATTCAAGATCAACATGAGGTATTCGACGAAGGTGGACTAAATGACATACCAACTGTCATTTAGGTATATACATGGAGCCTCATCAATATTACAACGTTTTTGAAGAAGATAATACTGAAGAGGAACCAGATGATGTTTGTACGGCCCAACTAAAAGACGACTAAGAAGTTGCAATGGCTGGTAGCTCGACATTGCCCCATTTTGTACAAGAAGATGAATGGGTGAAGAATATTGCACCATTTCCTCTTCCAATTTTTCCACTGGAGAATACGAAGATTGTCGTAATATACTCCGTCATGTTCAATTTGAGAAGTTTTTTAATTATTGTTATTATTTATTAAGCACATTTGCGTACAAAGTGCAGTATATGCTATTGGCCAGAATAGGCCAACCCTACATATGGAAGTATTTAAAAAAAAATATGTTATTTGCATAACTTTACTTAAATCCTACTTAAATCTCAATAAAATGAATTAAAAATGTGTGTTTTTTTTTTTTGTGAAACTAAAAAAAATGTTTCCAAATATCATTTACCCTTTAAACAAAAACCTGTACCCTAGGCGACCCACGGTTACCATATGGTAACGCTAGTTTTCCACATTTTCCGGAAAAGTGCGACAAGGTATTGGAAAACGGACTGCATTTTCATGCTCAGGAGATCGAAATTTATTGGTGTACATACTTTTATGAAAATATGAAACAAAAAAAGTTCTGGGAAAATCCGGGTTAAGGTATTATAAATTACACTGCTCTACAGCCAAAAAATACTCTGAATGGCACGGTTTCATTTTTAAAGCTTTGGAAGGGTTTTTGAGATATTGGCAATTTACCGTTATTTGGCCGATGGCTCCTCTTAATCCTGCATATATCTTTAAAACATTGAGCCTTGAAGTTACGACAAACGAAATAAATTTAAATTTCCTTTACATGGCTCATATAAAATTTTTCTCTACGTCTTATATATATGTAGTTTCAGCAATATAGATGAGTCAATTTTAATATTTAAATTTATTTTTGTATACTTTGGGATAAGCGGAAAAATCCAATTTTCAATTTTTTACAAAAGTTTGAAGTAATTCACTTTTTCAAGCAAGATCTTTAAAACATACCATCGCTATAGAAGAAAAAAGACGCAAACTGTTTTGTTGAGGAAGAAAGACGCAAACTTTTTTTCGCATTAAAAATATTTTTCGAAAGAAAGACTCTTTATTTTTTTTGATAACGAAGAAAGACGCATTTAAATATTTTATAGGAAAGAAAGACGTATTCGATTTTTTATTTTTCTTTGTCAATATTAATGCTAATGCGTCTTTCTTCGTCGAAATATTTTATAATGCGTCTCTGTTCGTCGAAATATTTTTTCAATGCGTCTATCTTCGTCGACATGTTTTGTAAAGCGTCTTTCTTCCCCGACATATTTTTAATGCGCCTTTTTTCGTCGACAAATTACTGACATTCGTCTTTCTTCTTCCGGAGCGACGATACGTTTTTACCTTTAGTTGTACGCCTTTACATGAAGGTTCATTCTATTGGCTAACAGATAAGCTGATAAGCTATCAACGAAGAAAATCCAAGGTAAAATGGAAAAGTCATTGTCATAGTCATGTAAATACAACCAAGTCGCGCAATGCCACTGCACGGGTACATTCTAAGCATCCCTCTCGTGTGACTTCTTCAACTTGATGCTGGAAAA
This sequence comes from Urophora cardui, assembly GCA_960531455.1. Taxonomy (NCBI): domain Eukaryota; kingdom Metazoa; phylum Arthropoda; class Insecta; order Diptera; family Tephritidae; genus Urophora; species Urophora cardui. The sequence goes on from OY482671.1 coordinate 99,774,919, forward strand.
GATAATACGAGCTGCAGAACTCCACCATGCAGGAAGCATCTTATACCACAAGAGTGTGCAACTGCTGGCGTACGCCGATGACATCGACATCATTGGCACTAACACGCGCGCCGTATGTTCTGCCTTCTCCAAGCTGGATAAAGAGGCTAAGAGGACAACGAGGACAAGACGAAGTACCTTCTGTCAACACACAAAGAAACAGCACGCCTTGGCAGCCACGTCACTGTTGATAGCTACAAATTCGAAACAGTTAAGGACTTCGTCTATTTGTGAACCAGCATTAACACCAAAAATAATGTCAGCACTGAAATCCAACGAAGAATCACTCTTGCCAATAAATGCTACTTTGGACTAAGTAGGTAATTGAAAAGTAATGTCCTCTCTCGACGAACCAAAATCACACTCTACAAGACACTCAACGTTCCAGTCCTCATGCATGGCGCAGAAGCATGGACTATATCAAAAGCAGGTGAGATGGCGCTTGGAGTATTCAAGAGGAAAGTTCTTCGGAGGATTTATGGACTTTTGCGCGTTAGCGAGATTTAACGACGAGCTGTACGAGCTGTACGCAGGCATCGACATTGTTCAGCGGCTGCGCTGGGCAGGTCATGTCGTAAGAATGGACGAAGGTGCTCCAGCTAAGAAAGTATTTTTATCGAAACCCGCTGAACGCAGAAGAAAAGGGAGGCCTCCACTGCGTTGGGAAGATCAGGTGGACAGTGATGCTGACTCCCTAGGTATTCCCAAGTGGCGCCATGCTGCGCGAAACAGAAATAGCTGGCGCGCTTTATTGAACTCGGCCAGAATCGTCTAGACGGTTTGTTCCAATTAAGTAAGTAAGTAAGAAATATGACAAGTATCACAGACTTGTTTAGCGTGGTGCGTATTTGATTTTTCTAGCTTTCTACACTTAAAACACTTTTTCATAAAAATGGACTTACACAGTTTGCACTCTAAGCTAGCGATATCAATCCTTTTGACCTTCATTAATGAAAGTGGGACTCCATAAACAGATTAGTTCGACTGTTCATCTAAGTGTTAGATTCATATATTTGAAATATTTAGACATGTGCATTTCACGATTTATTAAAGCCATTTTATCTTTGACATACATACATACATATATACATACATATATACATATCTATTTTGTAGTATAACATATTTCTCTTCAAATTACGAGTAATACGAATTGAATTAGAGCTTTTTGCTCATTATTTTGCATAAGTACGCTGAGGAATGATCATAATCTTTTAGGTTGCTCATAATATGAAAATGAACGATATAATAATAGAAGCAATACCACTCTTAAATATATCGTCTTGCAAACCTACACCATCAATTTATAGGTCAGACTAATTCATCATTCACTCATTCTTCTCCTTTCGTAGTAACTATTCTTTTGGTTTTGCGTATCTTCTGCAAATCTCAAAAGCGAACCTATGGAACTATGAATATATTAATTTGATATTTTTCATATATGTATGTAGATTGATGAGTCACGTATGTATCTATTAGGGACCATAAGGGTTATGAGTGATAACCAAAAAGTTTATTTTAACGATAACGAAAATAAAAGTTTTTTCTTGAGTTTTATTTTTTGATCATGATTATTTTCTGAATTTTATTTTTCCATCAGAAAATAAAAGTTATTTGTTGAGTTTTATTTTTCCCTCAGAAAATAAAAGTTTTTTCTTGAGTTTTATTTTTTGGTCAGAAAATAAAAGTTATTTTTTGAGTTTTATTTTTCCTTCAGAAAATAAAAGTTATTTTTTGAGTTTTATTTTTCGATCAGAATATAAAAGTTAATTTTGTTAAATTAGACCAATATCGATGTTTATGTAATTTCAATATTTATTGAGCTTCTTTTGGTGGATGAATGAAAAGTTTCGATCAGAAAATAAAAGTTATTTTTTGAGTTTTATTTTTCCTGATTTTATAAAAATCGAAAAAATAAAAGTTAATGCACCTAGAGGTAGTCTGCGTTACGGTGATTACTTCTTTTGCGTTTAGCATTTCTCTTTCAGTATGATTTTTTTAGTCAAAATTTAATAAATAACGATTATTTGCAATCCCTGGTATCTATATGTATGTATGTATATGCATGCAAATTAATACATACGTATATCTATACATAGGGGTCCATATATGTCAACTTCATAGTCCAACTATAAAAGAGTCCATGGGCGCAATGATGGTTGTGTCCGTTGCCGTGACAGTTGACGTTTTGGTTATATTTCAATCATGGTGACAACAAGGCCGCCCGGTCAGCTGGCTATATCGGTGACTTTGTCACATTGAATGAATGCTACAAACATGAGGCAAGATTGTGAACGTGATCCTATACCGGTCATGCACACAAGAGCAGAAGAAAGCATTTGTAATTCGTAGAGATGCGAGAATATGCGGGTTATGTGAATGAAATGGATGTTCTGTTGTTAGGGAGGATAACAAGCATAACGAGCGAACCAGTGAAGCAATGAATGTCAAATGCAAATATATTGATTGGGTGCTAATACCTACGTAGTATATACATACATATGTATGTATGTATGTATGTATGTTCCTACATATGGACATAAAGTCATGGGAATGTGAATGCGAATATATTTGTATGTGTATGTTCACAGTAAGTACCCTCTGGCTAATATAAGGGACAGTACCGAAAAAAGAATAGTCTACAACTAGATAGTTCACAACTACCTCAGAACTGGTTCTAAAGGAATGCAGAGCGGGACAGTTTATTATTGTGACTTTATGCAAAATTCATGTTCACTTCGATTACTTCAAACTTGAGCAGCAAGAAATGTTGCATTTTGCAATAATGTCCAATTTTGCTGTCTTTTGCTGGTTAGTACCAAATGGAACTTGGCTAAAGGACGTACATACATCTAACTAAAGTAATATACACAGTAAAAACTTAAGTTTAATTTTAATTCCATTTTGGTACTTATATATAACAATGCCAAAAAGCATAAAATTAAAACCATTCGGTTTAAAAAAAATGAAGAGAATATTGAGAGACAGAAATTAACTCTTGGTGTCAAATTAATACTTTTTTGGAATTAAATCAAAACCAAATTTTGATTATTTTTAGAATATTTCTGGTATTAAAAATAGTTGAAATGGTATTAGATCTATACGAAAATTGTAATAAATTGTATACTTTTTTGGATTTAAAAATAAACCCCCATAAAATTTCCAGTGGATATACCGAAAATAACCCATTATCCCAAAGATTAATGAAAAATTGAATAAAGATAACATTGTTTATTTACATAAAAATCCAAAACAGTAGTAACAAACAGTAAAGTACCTTATATATCGAGCCCTAATCCCCATAAAAGTTTATCTAACAAAAAGTAAATATTACACGACACAGTTTTTTTAATTTGTTGTTTTGCATTCAGTTTGTATGCAGCCTTGAAACTTATTTAGTCTCAATTTCTAAACTGCACATTTCACAGCTATGAAATTTTGGGAGTTGATGCATGTCATAGTAAATTGTTCATTTCCATAAAAAAGCTGAACTCGATAATTTTGTTCGATACACTTTTTTGGCGGTTAGGGCTCGATATATATACATATTGTCAACTTTCACACCAATATTTTGGAGATGTTCAGGGAAATTTTGGCACCGTCGTGGTTCTTGCACTGATACAGAAAAAGAGACCTTAAGCTGCCTTAAGACTGAAAAAATAAAGCAAAATGTGCCCTAATAATATTTAATTAATCTCCTGCATTACTTACTTGATACAATTTTTCGATTCGGGGCATTTATTTTAGTAGACTGAATTACTCCTCCGGATTTTGTCTGATTTATTTTGATTTTTTTTTTCTGATAATTTTTTTTTAATATTTTTTTGGTTTTGATTTCAAACCAAAAATACTTTGATGGTGATATAATTGAGAAAGAGAAAGATTTTATACTTTTCAGGATTTGTTTTTAAACCATAAATGATTAAACTTCTTTAGAGCGCATTTTAATACTTTTCAAGACTTTATTTTGAAACTCTTTTGGAAAAAATAAAATTGTAAAACTTCTCATAGTTTAAAAATAAGACTTTTTGGCTTCAAAATTAAAACTTAATTCCAAGAAAGATTAAATTAAATACCAAATGATATTAGAAATAAACTGTAATTTTTCACTGTGTAGCTTGGAATTTGTAGGTGAATGATCATATTTAATTCCAACTTTTGTATGGTTTTGTTTAAAAAATTTGTTATTTTATAATATAATGCTGGACTTACTTTCAGTATGGTAAGAGTTCTGTCGGCTGAGGATTAGTTTTGTAAAGCGCGTTCAAAGAACGACCATTTTTGAACTAGTCTAGAGTGCTTCCATTTAAAATATCTCCGAACTGCAGAGGGGGATAATTGCCACTTTGTAGGACATCGCCGTTTTAAAAAAAGAAGGATGACAGCATTGCGTTGGGGTAGAATGAGAACCCGGAACCCTGAATCTTTTTGAACTAGTTCTGCACTAGACTGGAATCAGCGCAATTTGTTGTAGGGTATGTACACAGTAAGTATATCTACATCCAAATTGTTAAAAGTACATGTACTTATGTCTATCTAAAAATAAACTAATGCTTTAAGAAATCTAAAATATACAAAAAGAAACATAAAATATATGTTGCATATTTCAAGGCGCCATAGCTGTTTTTAATTTCCTATGGGCTTATATGTTGCTGTTTCCAAAGAGTGTATATGGATAAGAGGGTGCAGTCTGCTGAAACTCCACGCTAGATGTCACATTTCACGCGAGACAAAATTTTTCTAGAAACAGCTCTTTGCTGTTTCTAGAAAAATTTTGTCTGTTGCCCCCTCTAGTGAAGTGTTACGGCAAACAATTTTTTAGAACAATCAATGCATTTGGTTTGGCCTTATTCGGAAACGCCAAAAAACGTGTTAAACGGATGCTTTTCTAAGGGAGCTGATAGATTAAAATAGTTTACAAAATTAATCCCAGTACAATTTTGCTATTATCACGTGAATATCGTGTAAAGGCTTGATTTGAATTTTAACAATTTTTATACCTTTCATGAGAATGAAATGGTATTATAACTTTGTGCCGAAAATCAAATCTTGAAAGTACTAGAAGGAGGCGCGGCAGACCCATCAATATATATACCGATATAATCAGAATCATGAGCTGAGTCGTTTAAGCCATGTCCGTCTGTCCGTCCGTCCGTCCGTCTGTGTGAACGCAAACTAGTCCCTCAGTCTTTGAGATATTTGATTGAAATTTGGAACACGGGTGAGTTTTGATGCTCAATCGATCATTTGTCGGAATTGGCCGAATCGGACCACTATAACATATAGCTGCCATACAACCGATTGTTCAGATATACACATTTTGTCGTATAACTCCTCCATATAAATAGCCCAGACACCATTTTTTCCAATAAATCGTTCCATAAATAACCCACAAAATTGAAATTATAAATTATACTAAATCAGGCTATGTACAACATACATAGGTAGCTTTTCATTTCCCCAGTCATGAAAGGTATGAAGTCTTCGGTACGGCCGAAGACAGCTGCGCTCTTACTTGTTTTTTTTTTTCATTTTGTCTAACATACACTCAAAACAAGTAAGGAAACCTAAGTTCGAGTGGAATCGAACATTAGATACTCAGCTGTATGTTTTCATTGTTTGTTTGCATTTGATGGATTTTATATAAAGCGTGTGCTGCATAAAGTGGGCGTAGCCACGCCCATTTTCAAAATTTTTATCAGTCATCCAACTAAGCATATGAATATTATTCTTTGTGCAAAATTTCATTCCTTTATGACTTCCAGTTACAAAGGTGTCACGTTACAAATTCCCAAAGTGTGTTCCAGAAATATCTTTGCTAAAAAGTAGGCGTGGTCATAAACCGACTTCAATAAATTTTTGCATGTCTATTAATACAAGTTATAAAAGTGTATAAAATAAGTTTCATCATAATATCTCAATTATTTGTCGAGTTATGGGCTCCGAAATCTCGTAGATTCCTTTGTCTAAAAGGAGGCGGTGCCACGCCCAATTTCCAAAATTTTTCTATTTTTTGTTTCCGTTCTATTGTAGAAATCATACCACAAAATTTTGACAAAGATATCGTTTAAAATGTTTTTATTAGGCCCCTTTATAATACCCATATATAAAAGTGGGCGTGGTCGTCAACCGATTTCGCTAAAATTTTGAACATGTATTACTACAAGTAGTGAAAGTGTATACACCATAATATATCGATTATTTGTCGAGTTATGGGCTCAGAAATCTCGTATATTCCTGCTTCTAAAAGGAGGCGGTGCCACGCCCATTTTCCAAAATTTTTGTATTTTTTGTTATATGTCCATAGTTGGACACCTTCCATAAAATTTCAATGATATATCTTTATATTTGACAGAGATATCGCTTAAAATGTTTTTATTAGGTCACTTTATAAGACCAATATATAAAAGTGGGCGTGGTCGTCAACCGATTTTGGAAATTTTTCGTCCAAACATTTGCCTAAGTAAGTATATCACGCGTACTAAATTTCATTGATATATCTTCAATGGTTTCTGAGTTATGGCTTATAAAACCTTCAATGTTTGACCCTTAATAAGTGGGCGTGGCACCGCCCATTTTCTAAAATTTCACCAACTTTCTTCAAAGGGGCCTAAGCTCAACACGTGGGTAAAATATCATCGCTCTAGCTATATTAGTGGCTGAGATACCAAATTTCCGATTTTTTCTATATAGGAAAAGTGGGCGTGGTCATGGTCCGATTTCGCCCATTTTCAATACCAACCGTCCCAGTCTCGATACCAACTTGCATTCCAAATTTCATCAAAATATCTCAATTTTTGCGCGAGTTAGAGTGTTTACAGACGGACAGACGGACGGACAGACGGACGGACGGACGGGCATGGCTCAATTGATTTCTCTTTTCACCCTGATCATTTTGATATATATAAGTCTATATCTATCTCGATTATTTCATTCTGTTACAATCCACCGTTATGTGATTAAAACTATAATACTCTGTGTACTAGTTCAGCTGAGTATAAAAAAAATGGTAGGCTCGAAGCCATTTTGGTAGGTTTTTGGTAGGAAAAAAATTTTCTTAGTGGCATCCCTGGATTTGACACTTTCGGAAAGCACTTTCATTGCATCGTCTGGCAGGAGCTATAGAAGTGAAAAAGAACGAGCAAAATGTAAACAAGAAATTTGTTCGGACATAACGATGACTCCAGCCTTACTTATTTGTTAAATGCTCTGCCTGCTGTATTGCGTAAGGCTTTGTATTAAATATTCGAGCCAAATACTTCCCACTTTCCATACCCCTTTTAATAATATATGACTTTCTTTGATAATTTCTGAGCTTTCTTCAACTAAAACTAAAGGTACTGCCAAACGATGCAATGAAAGTGCTTTCCGAAAGTGTCAAATCATTGAAAGAACTTTCATGAGTATCCACACGACGCAATGAAAGTGCTTTCAGAAAGCACTTTTTACCTCCACTTTCCGAAAACTTTCAGGAATTACTTTTCGTTTGTCCACACGGTGAAAGGGAAATGAGTTTTTGAAAATACTTTCTGGCAGCTGTCAAATTAAATTCAAACAGCTGTGAGAGCAAGACAGATGTAGGAGAGCAAACAGCTTGTTGTGTGACTCACACAGTGTGATGATGCTAGCCACACACCTTGCCATTTTTTATACAACTTGAGCAAGTTGCGCTGGGGCTGTTGTATGAAGTTGTGTATCGGTTGTACGAAAAATCAAAAAGTTTTGATTTTTTGGCAAGTTGTATAACTTGGTTGTATCGTTTGGGGGCATGTTGTTCAACATTTCATTTTATGAGAATTCTTGAAGTGAACACATCAAATTAAAATAAGTAAAAATAAGCGAATTCAACACAAAAAACATAAATATTTGTAGAATAAATAACGCAAAATGGAAAGCTTGCAGGAACCACTTTTTGTAATATTTTTTCCTACAAGCGCAATATTATCCTATTCCATGTTCACTCAAAGTAATTTTTTGCAAAATGAGATTGTACAACATGGTTTTTCAATAAATTGCACCGTATGTAGGCAAACAGTCCAACTCGATTGCAACCGAGTTGGGTCAACGGTCGCACCGTGTATGTCTACGGTAAGAGCAAGCAGCTGTGCGTGGAATGGTGATGGTGGAGACTTTTGTGTTTTTTGTGTTGATATGAAAATATAACGTATTAATTAATTATTTTAATAATTGTATTTTGTTTATACATATGTATTTTTATAAAGAAAACATTTACATGCCGGTTCGATCATTTAGACAACACTCGTATCAGCTAGCAACTTTCAGAAAGTAAAAAACTTTCAGATGTTACAATTGAAAGTGAAAAGTATTTCTGAAAAGTATTTTTCTCGCAGCTAGACGATGAAAGTTTTTCGTAAGAAAGTAATTGCTGAAATTTCGGAAAACACTTTCAGAAAGTACTTTTTTGGTGGCTACACGAGAAAATTTTACTTTTTCACTTTCTGAAAGCACTTTCATTGCATTGTCTGGCAGGAGCTTAAAATTACCAAAATTTTCTTTAAAAATCTCCATTTTTTATATTTGTCCAATACGGCAGCCTCACCCATAATGTTTACAAAAACGATACTTCAGAAAAATGCAATAGCCGTCAAAAAGTTTGAAGTGCAATTACCTTCTGAATTTTTATACCATGGTACCACCTAGGCTAATGCTTCTTGGGTAATAATTATTACTAGTATCGTCGGTGCTCGAAATTCGACCATGCAATTTATTTTTTCAACTTTTTATATTGGTACAAAAATTGTTCCTTTTCGCGGAGATAAGCAACACTTTCCAAATTCCAGTTGTACCGCAACACTGATTTGCCCTTTTGATCACGGTCCGACGCGAAATCATGGTCAAAATCAAGGTAGATATAGGAAGGTAGGTCCGGTGGCGAATTCAGAAATTTCCCATGTATTTTGTTATTGTAATTGGTAGTGTAATGTCAAAATGATATTTCGCCGTGGTTAAAATCTGAATTCGCTTGGGGCTCGTCCATTCCTATTGGCCATGATGTGAATTCGCTTTGATTTTGACATTACACTCTACCTTTGTAAATAAAAAAAGAAGAAGATATGCCTTGGTCAAAATTAAAATTACTCAGTGTGCTCTCCCACACTCCCTCTCATTTTTCGCTTTAATGGAAAAGCAATAGTAGATATTTGGCCGCGTTGATTTTGATCTGAGCGTAAACTGGGCCAATGCATATAAAATAGAGAGAGCGCTTTGAAATTAAAGCAACTCTTCAACTGTGTTTACGATATTTGTAAACACGTTTACGATATCTATTTCTCTTAACTAAAAATTTTATTTATTAATTATAAACAAATTAAATAATTTATAGAAAAAATTATATGCCTATGCACTGCTCCTGACTCATACGAACACATCCATATCAATTTTATGTGGATATGAGTATGTTAAATGTGCTAAACAGCCTGGCAATTGTTTGTATGGAAAAAATGTTAGCCTATTAATATATAGATTTACATGTGCGATAAAGCCTATTCTCTCCTTAAATTAGAAGATACCATTCTGAGTATTAAACTTTGCTAGAAAATTCTATGCCATGTATAGTGGCTCTCAGAAGTATTTTGCATATTGCATTTGCTGAGGAATCGTTGGAAATTCGCCTATTTTTTCGAACTAATTGGAAATTTTTTTAATATGATATATCGCTGAAGCTTCCGACTACACAAATACATTTATTAAAAAAAAAAGTGCAGTTCATCTTTAATATAAAATTAAAAAAACAAAAAAAGTCATACATTTTTGCTCACAAAAGTATTTTGCATTTTGGTAATTTTGGTGAATAAACACATCTACAAGCTGTTTAATATTTTTAATGATGTCCATTCTTCTTCTGAATGGTTTCCAAGGGCTTAGGGATGGATTCTACTAATTTTTGTTGAAATTGCTGAGGTGTTTTGTCCCATTCCTCAACCAAAAGCTCTTTTAGGTCATTTTTGGGAGCACTCTTCTGTTTTCTCACATGATCTTCAAGACAGGACCAAAAATCTTCTATGGTTTTTATATCAGAGCTTAGAATAAGATCATATCGTCATAAGTCATAATATTTTGTTGTTGCATTCTATGCTATATGTGTACTAAATAAATACAACTCTGCACGATATGTTTTTGGGTCGTCGTATTTGATCAGCTGTTTTTTTTTACTTCTTCACAGGGCTTCGGAAAAGTCTTTTATAACTATTTTCGTACATTATTTTAATATGACATATGACTTTATGACACTTTGTGAATCACCTAAATGTGTTTTGTATTCAAAAGTGTTCACATTTTAACATCATGAGTGGTATTTTTTGTGCAATTTTCTTGTTGAATTGAAAACCCATCGTACATCACACCCATTTTTTCTACATGTATGCCATCCTCTATCAATTGGTCAACGTGTTAAAAGTCCTGAATCTTTACTTTTCTCACATTTTCACATACCTACATTTCACATGTACATTTGTACGTACTTCCACACATACATATTTATAAGATTTTGCCATTCTAATTACTAAAATGCCTCCAGTCGCAAATTGATTAAGATAAAATGACTTTATATAAGCATTTATGTATAATTAACAAATATGTTGGTAAGCAAGCAAGCAAGCAAAAAGCCAGTTAGAGTAAGAAGTTAATTTGCAATTTCACTTTTCCAATGACCACATAACGAATGTGTAAATTGCTGAACCAAAACTCCGTATTGCATAATTTGCAATCGAAACCTGAGCCTGTGGCTGGTGGCTGGTGGCTGGGTCTGTGTGCAGGGCAGGTGGGTTCTGTTGCATTCTCAGAAGTGCAACAAATTTAATCGATATTTATTGTTTGTAATAACCCCTTTTGCATTATTTGTAACGCCAAGGAGGCGCACGAACATACCAAAATACATAGAAAACACACTCAAACACATGTTTTGTAAAATATTACATTTGATTTTGACTTTTCCCTTCTTACTGCACGTACATACCCTGCAGGGAACTCAATAACTAGTGAGCAAAATTTCTAGTTCGGAACTAACGAAAAGGTGTCAAAAGGGAACTAGATCAATTGTAGTTAGACCCTCACCAGTTCAGAAGGAGTGAATTGAGTGACCATTATAAAACACACTTTGATTTGTATGCAATTTCGAAGTGACAAAAATTCTATGAAAATTTTTCGTTCGTTCAATTGCCGTCGGCTTTGTATATTTCTGCAATTCTCAGATGTTCACTATTTTATATAAAGAGTTTTCTATTTGAATCTTGTATAAAATGAAATGTTCCCCTAATTATGCTTTTCCGATTCCTCAGGCTTATTTTTAATTTTTTTTATTTTATTACTTTTTAAATATTATTGTAAATTTTTATTAAATAAATAAATAAAAAAAAATTAGTTAAAAAAAAAAATAAAAAATAAAATATCATCCACCTTGACACCGACAGGATTCGAACCCGCGCCCCTCAGATTGAAAGGCACATGCGTTAGCCAGTCGGCCATCGCGCCACTTGCATGAATTATGTCAAAAGCTGTACTTAAACGACAGATGTAAAACTGTAGAATTTGTAGGTACTTGTAGCTAGTTCGGAACTATCGAAATTTTTCCAATAAACGAACTAGTGTAAACTGTAGAATTTAGTACTAGTTCGGAACTATCGAAAATGTAGTGCAGAGGGCGACAATTGACACCGCCTAGGACATCGCCGTGTTAAATTCGCCAGTTGATAACATGTAAAAGAGATTTAGCTCGCACTAGTAGTGTCGAAAAATGCACTAGAAGCGACCTAGTTCGGAACTAGAGATTTTCCCTACAGGGTACATATGTATGCAAAGTATACTTGTGCGAGTGCATATGTATTTATGCATGCACGAATAAGCTTAGCATTGTGATGTGAGCAAACGGAGGCATTTCTCTAAAGCAATCAATGTACTAAGTATGTATGCTTGGCATTTGAATGTGTCTCACATTTCACTCACTTATCTTTTGGCCTTGCTTATCAATTTCCAACAGCTATTTATGTACATATTTATGTATATATGTCTGTATTTATGTATGTATGTATTTCTATACATAAATTTCCACAATAACATTTAGGATTTACGATAGACGGAAGTGAAAAAGACCAAAAAGATATATCTGCACTAGGGTGGTGCCCAAATATATGGGGTCCAATTTTATATCATATTTCTTCAACCTAGGTTGACGCTTATACAGTCAAAGACACCATATATAAATTTCTTTCCCGATCGGAGAGGGTTAAAAGATGTCACACAGGGTCCAAAACTTCAGAAAACTCCATGAGTATACAAAAAATTCAAAAATTTTCAGGAGAGCCAAAAAACTTTTTTATTTGGTACTTAATCATTCTTGGAATTAAATATGAATTTTAATGCCAAAAAGTCTTATTTTGAAACTATGAGAAGTTTTACCATTTTCTTTAATCCACAATAGTTTCAAACTAAAGGCTTGAGAAGTATTAAAATTCTCTCTCTAGAGGTTTACTTACTTATATTTTAAGAGAAAATCCTAGGAGGTATAAAAACTTTATCTTTCTCACTTTTGGTTTGAAATCAAAACTAAAAAAATATTTAAAAAAAGTGTCAAAATAAATAAATACAAAATGTTTCTTAATGTGAAAGACGATGGAGAAATAAAATTTATTAAAGCAAAGCGAATTGTTCATGGCTGACGAAACAATCGTAAAAAGTGAGTAATACATGAGATTTGATTTAATACCAAAAAAGAACGAAACCAGATACTGAATATGGCACATAGACGAAACCGGTTTATAAGCAGATGAAACTTGACAAGGGATGACGGAAATTCGTTACACAATACATCGCAATCCTACCCTGTCGGAAAAGCAAACAACAAAAAAGAAACCAAAAATATTCTAAAAATAATTAAAATTTGGTTTGGATTTAATTCCAAAAAAGTATTAGTTTGACACCAAGATTACTTTCAGTCTCTCATATTCTCTTCTTTTTTTAAACCAGAATGGTTTTAATTTTATACTTTTTGGCATTGTTTATATATAAATACCAAAATGGTATTAAAATTAATCTAAAATTTTTACTGTGTGACTGTGCTAATACCGATGTAGCGGGTGAGACCGTGGAAAATTTAAATTTAAGGGCCACTCTAATGTACCTACATACTTAGTATCGGTATAAAAATTTAAATCTTCACCCGATATTCCTCATTTCGTTTTAATTTAAAGTGAGCGCAATTTTTTCCGCAAAGTTAATCAATTTCTGAATTCCATATCTACTATTAAGGCTGTCCCTACGAAGTCCATCATCTTAATATCTTTCATGAATATGAAATGTTGTTAGATATGACTTTTATCAATAACAAAACAAGATTACTAGAAAAATAATTAGTAGACCGTTAAAAATTTTAAGTGAGTGGCGAATTTTTAGCGATGCTCGTCGCGATTTCGTGGGACTGAATGTTAACGAGATTCTCACTCTTAAGATATTCGCTAAAATCTGGTGCTTTTTTCTGAAGCGTTCACATACACTTACATAGATTTTATATACATAACTGAATATTCAGATGTAGACGTTTTGAGCTACGTGTGTATGCTCGTATGTATGTAGCTAAGAACTTAATACAATACAATATATTATCGTTTAAAATTTTTATTACCGCCTACTCGAAACTTTTTCCAAAAATGAGATTTGAATTTTTGAAGCCCAGCCTTGAAAAGCTTGCGAATATGGTATTTCGCCTTGATTGAAATCTGAATTCACTTGGGACTCGCTCACTCTTATTGGCCATGATGTGAATTCGCTTTGATTTTGACATTACACTCTACATTTCGAAATAAAATAAGTTTTTGAATTCGCCGCTGCGTCTACCTCCTTCAGCTGTTTGGTTAATCTGCAATATTTGCCGTCTGTCAGGGTAAAATTTGAATCGAATTAAGTGTTGCGGTAATCGGGATTATAGCTGTCGTCTGTCAAGCCTAGTTATAAGAAAACTCAAGGTTACTCATACGCCGTGGGGTGCAATTGAAAGCAAAAAAACAAAAACAATTTTCAAGGAGCATAATTCTTCGTATTGCGTAATAAGTCTTCCATTCCAAATTTGTATTTAGAATTAAATTTTGATTGAATTTGAAGTGCATATTGGGCTGGTTAATTTTAGACAAATGTCTTGGAGAGTTCTCTACTCAGAAAAATGAGTGGAATCCGAATCGAGATGGTACGATATAGGTTAGCAAATCTCCCCGGCATAATGTACACATATACATAAAGATTTATTTGCTTATTCGTAAGGATTTATTAAGAATTATACATAAATACTTAATTCACCACAACAATTGTTGTACAATGGAATGCATATATGATTGGAGACCTACCACCCATACATACAAATACAACGTAGAGAAAACTTTTGGCATTCCAAGCTGGAAATTTATTACACAGTGAGACATACATATGTACATATATATATACATACATACTGCACATATGTATGTGTAGTTTGAGCACTCCCCACCTCACAATTGAAGCCCGAGACATTAGCAACAATTGATTCCAACAATCAGTCATACGCCATTTTTAAAGTGCACACATTCATGCATACACACGCATAACGGTACGCAGTGATAAGCACAACAACGAACAAATATGCAATCACTTTACCTTTCGCTCATTCGGCTATTCAACTGTCGGACTGTCTTTTTGTCAGTTTTTCATATTATGTTTGTGCCGAGTAAAAGTGAGTTTGTGTTGTGTGTGCCATTTACGTTTGCGAGTGAAGCGAGCAGACAGACGCTAATACTCTTCCGCTGTGCTCACAAGTACAGGATACGCTCGGACATACAGGATTTCCGTTTGAATCATTGATGAGCTATTAAGTCAATTTCTGTTGCTTGCCTTGCTGCCCACTCCGCTTGGCCTGCACTTCTCGGTGCCACACACGTCGCCCGGCCGGCGTCGTCGGCATCACCACTACCATTGGCCTGCCTACTGCTGCCCATTTGCCGCTGTCTTTGGGTACAATACAAATATAAATCGACACCTCAGTCCATGGCAAACCTTTTGGGCCCTTGGCAGCCCATTTTGTTTTGTTGCTGTTATCGCACCCCAATCGCATATCTTTGCTACAATGGTGTGCTTAGGGACGCTGTTGTTGTTGTTGTTATTGTTATTGCTGCTGCATTGTCAACTTTTGAGATGTTAAAGTTTTCGGAAATTAACGTGTGCCCGCATCAAAAATGTTGACAAATTCTCCACACACACACACATACACAAAAATACTGGAAAACAGCAAGTGCAGTGTCATATCTATCCAGAGGCAAAGCAACAAGGCATCCACAGTGCAGTGTGGGGGCGATGCGTGTCGATTGAGGCCATGAGGCTTGACATGTCATGCCATTTGCAGAAAGTGCAACAAAACCCAAACTAAAGCGTCAGCATGTCAATCCAACAACAACACTGCTATACTGGTCAATTTGATGCATATTCATTCATTCTGCTAATTTATGTGCATATGTATGTTTGGATTTGTATGTACATATGTATTTATGTATATATAAATACATCTGTTTCTCAGTGTGTCTATGACTTATTTGTTGTAGGAAAATGGCAAAATATGCATAAAATTTCAAAATATACATATTTATGTTTACATCCATACACATTTATGCACAAAATCATATATGTACATAATATTTATAGTTGATAAATTACAGCGCCTACTGTTGGCAACTAAAGCGTTTTTGGTGTTAGTAATGCTGCTGGCTGGCAATCACCAAAGGGCTTTTAGCATTAAATGATGGCAACTCCAAGCGTCCCAATTGAAAAAAGATGTTAACAAAATCAAATAAGATAGAAAAGCACAGCCAGCTACTTTTTATGACTGCATCAACTGTGGCCGCTGTGGTGCAGTGGGTAGAGTGCTCGCCTGCTATGCCAGAGGTCTCAGGTTCAAACCACGGTCCGAGCCAAACACCAAAACAATTTTTCTAATTAGTAAAAATCCAATTATTGGGGGTTTTAAGAGCAGCGGTCACCTCTCGGCAGTGGACGGCATACCCTCCGAGAGTAATTCTGTCATGAAAAAGCTTCTCACAAAAAATGCATTCGCCGTTCGGAGCCGGCATAAAACTGTAGGTCCACCCAATTAGTAGGAAAAACCAAAAGGAGCATACCTCGAATTGGGAGAGAAGCTCATTGTATTATATTATTATATCAAAATCCCACATAGCATTTTATGAATTTTTTGATCATATTCCAGTCTTTTTCGATCCCTATGCTCGTTTAAAATAATGGAAAATGCGCTCATTTTCTGATCATAAAAGAGCCTCTCGTCTGTAGAAAATGGTACCCTACGTCCAACTCTTCTTGCGGAGTGGTTTTCGAGTCTTATGTTAATCGAATTTTTATCATTTTCGAGTCCCTTTCGATTTTATTTTTTTCGATTCTGAATTTTATTTTGGTCATTTTTCAATCGTTTTTGAATCTTTTTAGGGTCATTTTTCTGATCATTTTCGATTGGCTTTCCAATCTTTTTTGGGTAATTTTTCAATCGGTTTTCTGGGCATTTTCGAATCTTTTTTGGGTCATTTTTCAGTAACTTTCCGATCAATTTCTAATCATTTTCTAATACTTTTCTACTCTTTTTCCTATCATTTTTGGGTCAGTTTACAACCGCATATCTTTCCCATCTTTTATCCTTATACATATTCTACCCTTAGCCTTACCTTTACCAATATCGCAAAAAGAACTTCCACGGTCACCCTCAGTCCACATTTTGGTTGGAATTTTTAAACAGATTTTTAGTCTAGAGTTTAAACTTTAAAATATAAAAATTTCAATCCATAAATGAATTCCTATGAAAATGCATATGCGCATTTTGGCACTCCCATATACGGCAACACGGAAGACATACATCCATATGTTCCTGCTCTACAACATTCGGAACCATCAATACAGAAATCTAACAAAATCTGAAATTTTTTTTTTGAAAAATTGTAGCTTTATGTACTAGGCTTGCTAAGGAATATTTAATTTTTTAAAAAAAGCAAAGTAATCGACCACATTTAGATCTTTAGCATGATCAATTTGTGATAAATTATTTTTCTAATCAGCGAAGGAGATCGAAAAAGATTCAGCTAGGTGATTTTTATATGATAAAAAATAAAATCACTTTTCAATCGCTGGTCTGACTCGTTTTCCAGTCTTCTTTTAATCGTTAAAGTGATAAATTATTTTTTTAATCAGCAAAAGGGCTCGAAAAAGGCTCAGTTAGGTGATTTTTATATGACAAAAAATAAAATTACTTTTCAATCGCTGGAGTGACTCATTTTCGAGTCTTATTCTAATCGCAGAGGTGATTAATCAGTTTTTGATCATCAAAGGGGATCGAAAAAGACTCGGCGCAGTCAGTTTTCATAAAACAATGTTCCAAATGCTATGTGGGATATAAGCTATTATTTTTTTCTAAAGCCAAGAAATCTTTAGAAATTGTCTTCTATTGTAGTTAGATCACCTAAATGTATGAAATATCCATATGACAGGTATTTCGGCCGCTTTCTCCACAGAGCGTGACATTCGCACAAATTAAGTTTTACTGTTTCCGGTTCATCTACGTCTCCACACGCCGTGCGGCAGTCGTTGTAGAAGGCGATCGGCCTTTCGGCATGCTTTCAGAAGATAACTTGCATCCGCTAGGTAAGAACCATAGCTGGAGAATAATGATTAGTAATCCTAATGATTACTAATCGGATTAGAAACTTTTTTTTTAATCCTAATTGATTAATTAGGATTAGATGGCTATTCTAATCGACTACTTTTTGATTAGATTAGAACTAATCAAAAATCTAATCACGATTAGTGATGATTGGCATATCTAATCAAAACTAATCAAAACTAATCAAAAATAAAATCGATTTGATTTCTCGACTAGTTTTGATTAGATTTGATTAGATCAACTATTTTGAAATATTTGCAATCGTGAAGTTACTACAGAACAAAGAGGAATTGAATAAGCTTTCCGATGAGCTGAATCTGTCTCCTTTTACATCAAGTGATTTTCGATATTTGGAGTCGTACAAGCTGCTAATGGAGCCTATTGTCCAAACTTTGGACTTTCTCCAAGGTGAAGCCAATGTGAAATATGGTTGTATTAATCCTGCGTTATTTTCTTTGAGTAATAAACTGCTAAAATTATCCAGAAAACCCGAAGTTTTGAGCAATGTAAGCTCAGCAGCAACACAATTAGAACATCAATTGAGAGAACGGTTTAAACCAAATTTTACATTGGCTCCTAAGGGCTTTTTAAGAGCAGCGGTCACCTCTCGGCAGTGGGCGGCATACCCTCCGAGTGTATTTCTGCCATGAAAAAGCTTCTCACAAAAAATTCATTCGCCATTCGGAGCCGGCATAAAACTGTAGGTCCACCCAATTAGTAAGAAAAACAAAAAGTAGCACACCTCGAATTGGGAGAGAAGCTCGGCCATAAAACTCGTCAGAGTTATAATAGCGCCATTGTATTATATATTATACTTTATGAATTAAATGACAAAAAAAAAAAATATTTCAAAACAGTTGATCTAATCAAATTAAATCAAAACTAATCGAGAAATCCAATTGATTTTTATTTTTATTAGTTTTGATTAGTTTTGATTAGATATGCTAATCGTCGCTAATCGCCATTAGATTTTTGATTAGCTCTAATCTAATCAATTAGCAATCAAAATATAAAGAATCAAAAAAAATCTAATGATTAGATTACTTAATTTTTCTAATCGTAATGATTTCTAATTCTAATGGAAGTTCCCCAGCTATGGTAAGAAAAAACTACTTTGGGTTTGTATTTTCAAGATTTCCCCACCTGTACAGCCAATCATGCAGATCTCTGCAGCATTTCTCTACAGTTCTGATTAAATGTAACATCTCTAAACGCTTCTATGCGGCATGGCTATCTAAACGATGAATACCTTTTTGAACTCGATTCCCTTTGCCTGTTCGACGCTGCTATAGTCAGCCAAGTGGTTTGAGATTTTCAGCTCACGGTGAGCTGTAAATACTTCTATTCGAGCATTAAGTTTCCATCCATCAGCATAAGAGTATTTTGCTTTGTTCTATGCAGAACCAAGATTCGTCACCAGTAATGACTTGATATGGCTTGCTAGACTACTAATTTTCAAACCTAGTTAGAACAAAAATTGCTGTCAGAGGATAGTTTACAATAACTGGCCTTGATGAATCTGATGACTCTCAGGCTTTCGCCAACTCATCCAACCTAAATCAGAGTACGGAAAAATTGCGAGAGAGTTTGTGTTGGTGAGCGTAAAGCGGATTGCGCTACATTTGTTGAAATTTATGTGATGCTTCTCATTTGCCCGTCAGGGCCACTTTTGCCGGTACCTGCCCTAAATATTCGTGTGACCAGAAACCCAGATGGGTGAGATAGCCAAACCTTCACTTGCTGCTACCTCGTTCGTCCTCATAACACAATTGTGCGTCCCTGACAATTTTGCCGACCATTGCTCTAGAGTCCAGGAGAATAAGCATTTTAGTGCTAGCACAGCTCCCTGACTGTCTGAGTATGTATGTATGTATGTCTACATAATAATAAAATACACTGGCGCTATTATAATTCTGAGAAGTTTTATGACCAAGCTTCTCTCCCAATTCGAGGTGTGCTCCTTTTTGTTTTTTCCTACTAATTGGGTGGACCTACAGTTTTATGCCGGCTCCGAACGGCGAATGGATTTTTTGTGAGAAGCTTTGTCATGACAGAAATACATTCGAAGGTTAAGCTGCCCATTACCGAGAGGTGACCGCTGCTCTTGAAAACCCAATAATTGGATTTTTACTAATTAGAAAAATTTTTTTAGTGTTTTGCTCGGACTAGGGCTTCAACCTGAGACCTCTGGCATAGAAGGCGAGCACCCACTGCACCACAGCGGTCAAGAAAGTAATAGGAAGAGAAAACTTCAGATCCGACACCAACGTCCATTTTGTATCCATCTGTGTCGATTTGCACTACAAATTTTGCGATCTTGTTGTTATTGCTGAAAAATAACAGTTCCGTTTTCCCAAAACCATTTTAAAACGATTGACTTCGCATGATCACATGATTGTTTTTATTCCTAAAGGGTAATTGCTACATGCATATCGCACGTTTTATGCAATAGGAATTTAACTCAAAAAAATTTTTTTTTTGGGAAAACGCAAATAACGTTTTATAATCTCAAATAGTTTCCTTCTACGGCTAACTACAAAATCACTTTTATTTCCGCCTTTTTTATCATTTTGAGTATTTTATAAGACTAGACTCAAAGGCACTACCCCGTTATTGAAATATATGGCAAAATCCCAGAAAGCGAAAATTTCGAGTTAAATCCTTATTGCATAAAACGGGCGATATGTACGTAAATACATAAATAGGACTTTAGGTATGTGAAGTTATTTTTGAATTTATAGTATAAATGCTTGTATTAACAAAGCATGTCTATAAGCAAGTCAGTCGGATTTGACAACTGTATTGTTTTGGTATTACAACAACAAAACAACAACTGCAAAACTTCAAAAGCTCTCACAACATACAACACCGAGTGCTGGTCAATTGATGTTAATGGCGCTGCAATTACAACAAAATCACTAACAACAACAGCCAACCAACCAAAAAAAAGAAGGAAAATGCCAAAATCGATGAAACACAATGTAATCACACACAGCATTGATGAGCTGAGCTCAAATCCAACGGGTCCGTTCAGGGCCGCCGAGAGAAAATCCGGGCCCGGGGTCAAAATAACTACGGGCCCCTATACTAAATGAACAAATTCTCAAAATCAAAATTCAATGAATATATAGTTACGAACTTTAATTTATCTATACATTAATACAGATCAAGTAAATATGTTTACATAGAAATATACATATTAGGGTGGGTCAAATGTATTGTCAAAAGGCACATCCAGTTTCCGAATCCATGGGTCATACTGAGTAATATTGTCCAAGGGACCATAGGTCTGAATGAGTTCTGTTTAAATACATATTGCTTTATTTGTATGAAATAAATTTCTTTAAATTGGAATACAAATATTTGTTGGTAATAATTTAGTATATCAAAAGACTGATTCTGCTGAACGCTTTAGTGAAACAGCAATCGAATTCAACTGTACGAAGCACCAAAGGAAATTTTAGCTTCGCAAGCTTTGTTTGTTTTCGGCGTATCGCTGTTTACATACATACATACACGTACATATGTATATGAGCATTTCCTGGGCGTTTCGGACGGTATGTTCGCACGATTTTTTGAACTTTTGAGGCAGAAATATCGCGAAATATTGTATAGTTTTATGATAAAGGGAAAGATTTACGCCACGGATAATGACTAAAGTATGTTAGCGACAGAAATTTAGTTTAATGCCTCTGTTTTAGCTTCTTTTATAATATGGACGTGTTTTTGTAGCGTCCGGAACGCAGTTTAAGTGGCTTATTGTGGCGATATTTCTGCCTCAAAAGTTCAAAAAATCATGCGAACATACCGTCCGAAACGCCCAGGAAATACCCATATCGCTGTATAAGAATTTGCATCATACCGAATTTTTCTGTTGCAACAGAAAATGAATTCAAATTTATGCTGCAAAGTCGACTCCAAAAACCAACAATTCCTTAAGTGGGATGCAGACACGTTAAGAGATTTATAAAATTTGTTGAAATTTAAAATGATTGCTATCTACGAAAGGTGATTAAAGGTGTTGTTTGTTTATTTTCTGTAGCAAAAACTTGGATATCATTTTGAGATTCCCGGGCCCTCTAAAGCCCGGGCCCGGGGCAATTGACCCCCTCAGCCCCCCCCCTCTCATCGGGCCTGGGTCCGTTTATCCTTTTATTACCGTCAATTGGACAGGAACAAATATTTCGATTTGTAATTTCGATTTGCATGCAAACTGACTCATGCACTCCACTCCCCTTCCAACCAAAAAACACACATGTATGTATGTATGTATGTATGTCGTTAAATATATTTAAGTATAATTTAATGTTTTGTGACATTGTTAGCACAAATTTGACAAGACAAGTTATCAGTGTTCCCAACACAAAGCCACTCCACTCCATACACTCACTCCAGTTTATTCTGAGTTCGGCTTATCTTACGAGTATACGCTCAACAGAATTTGAATATTTTGAAAAGTATCCCTAATTTGTGTTTCGTATTCATAACTTGTCATTTGTGTTGCTTGTTTATTTTGCGTACATGCCTGCTGCCTGCAATTGGCCACTACTACTCGCCCGTACGCTGACAGCTGTCTTCCTTTACAACAACAGTCGATGTCTCGCTTATCCAATTTTCAATCTGATTTTCCTAATCAAGTGAAGTTATCTAGAAAAATATGTAGATTTGGGCATATGCGTGCGATTTTGGTCTGTTGCCGCTTGGGAGATGTTTTTTAACTGTCATTTGTCATTCAAGGAAGTTTGTTTCCATTCAACAAAATATTTGGTATAAAAGCTACTAAGAAACAAGTAAGGAAGCCTATGTTCGAGTGGAATCGAACATTAGATACTCAGCTGTATGCTTTCATTGTTTGTTTGCGTCTGATAGAATCACGGTGTATTTTATATAAAGCGAGTGCTGCATAAAGTGGGCGTAACCACGCCTATTTTCAACATTTTTATCAGTCATCCAACTAAGCATATGAATATTATTCGTTGCTCAAAATTTCATTCCTTTATGACTTCTAGTTACAAAGATGTCACGTTACAAATTCCCAAAGGGTATTCCAGAAATATCTTCGTTAAAAAGTAGGCGTGGTCACAAACCGATTTAAATAAATTTTTGCATGTCTATTAACACAAGTTATAAAAGTGTATAAACCAAGTTTCGTCATAATATCTCAATTATTTGTCGAGTTATGGGCTCCGAAATCTCGTTGATTCCTTTGTCTGAAAAAGGCGGTGCCACGCCCATTTTCCGAAATTTTTCTATTTTTTGTTTCCGATCTACTGTAGAACTCATGCCACAAAATTTCAATGAATTATCTTTATATTTGACAAAGATATCGCTTAAAATGTTTTTATTAGGCCACTTTATGATACCCATATATAAAAGTGGGCGTGGTCGTCAACCGATTTCGCTAAAATTTTGAACATGTATTACTACAAGTAGTGAAAGTGCATACACCAAGTTTCGTCATAATATGTCGATTATTTGTCGAGTTATGGGCTCAGAAATCTCGTATATTCCTGCTTCTAAAAAGAGGCGGTGCCACGCCCATTTTCCAAATTTTTTGTGCTTTTCGTTTTATATCCGCAGTTGGACTCCTGCCATAAAATTTCAATGATATATTAGGTCACTTTATAATACCCATATATAAAAGTGGGCGTGGTCATCAACCGATTTTGGCAATTTTTCGTCCAAACATTTGCCTATGTAAGTACATCACGCCTACCAAATTTCATCGATATATCTTCAACGGTTTCTGAGTTATGACTCATAAAACTTCCAATGTTTGCCCCTTAATAAGTGGGCGTGGCACCGCCCATTTTCCAAAATTTCACCATATTTCTTCATAACAGCCTGAGCTCAATACGTGTGTGAAATTTTATCACTCTAGCTCTATTAGTGACTGAGATACAAAATTTCCGATTTTTACTATATAGGGGAGGTGGGCGTGGCCATGGTCCGATTTCGCCCATTTTCAATACCATCCGTTCCTGTCTTGATACCAACTTACATTTCAAATTTCATCAAAATATCTCAATTTGCGCGAGTTATCGTGCTCACAGACGGACAGACGGACAGACGGACGGACATGGCTCAATCGATTTCTCTTTTCACCCTGATCATTTCGATATATATAAGTCTATATCTATCTCGATTATTTCATTCTGTTACAATCCACCGTTAGGAAATCAAAACTATAATACTCTGTGTACTAGTACAGCTGAGTATAAAAACCTGAATCTCAAGGAACTTATAAGGTTATTGCTACTAAATACAATATATATACATTAGGGTGACCCCCAAAATTATGGAGAGAAATATTATCTATAATGTCTATACTAATTATATAAAGTTGATTGTATGGAAAATGTATGTAACCCGATAACTCAAAAAGTACTGGACCGATAATTCTTTTTTTAAAATGTGATAAATGGTAAATTTTCAACAACAGTGTACTTTTTTTTTCGCTTGCTCCCAGATGGTCGAAACTTAGCATATCTAAAGTTAATATTTTAATTTTTTTTTTAATATTTTTAAGTGCTAGGTTCAACGTGAATATTTATTATTTAAAGCATTTCATTTTGATGGATCCTAAATCTTCAAGTAATTATTAACACTTTCCAATAATATCCTTGATTTCCAATAATTCTAAGTTTATAGTTTTAAGCTTTTAAATTTGGGATATTTAAAAAAAAATTATCACTGTTTTTCATGTTAAAAATTGGTTTTGTTATGTTGCTCTGTCAGACTCAAATTAACCCTCGGACATGATATCTAGTACAATTAGTAGTTTGCCGACAAAAAATTACGTCGCACAAAGCCGCACTTCACTACTAGATACAGGGTTTTTCGTATGTACCTACAATAATTTTCTTTTTTGTGTTTTATATTTGATTTTAATGTTTATATTTCTAACGCATATCTTGGTTCATATACATAGGTGTTGCTCGAAAGTAACCGAGATATTTATCACCGATTATTGTTAACTTTTTAGGCAGTATTTTTAGTATTTCCAATTTTTCAAAGTCAAGGAAATACTTATCATAAAAAGGGGCTAAGAATTCTAAAGCTACATTTTTCTAGAAGATTTTTTCTAGAAGATTTTTTAGTATGCAATTTTGCAGCTCATTCTATTTACGCCACACAGTCTCCCCATATTAGCTCGAATTTGTGGCATATTCGACATGCCGTATTAATAGTTCATGGCGTAAATTAGATGCCAAATCGTAAAGGACATACCAGCATATAAATACATATGCATGTGTGATGATAATTAATTTCTTGTCGGGTCTCAAGACTCTTATACATAATACTAGCTGACCCGCCAGACGTTGTTCTACCTAAAATTTATTCCTATAAAGCCTAAAGGAATAGTTCTAGATTACTTATCCCTATCCCTATTCCTATTCCTATCGCTAACACTATCCCTATTCCTATCCCTATCCCTATCCCTATCCCTATCCCTATCCCTATCCCTATCCCTATCCCTATCCCTATCCCTATCCCTATCCCTATCCCTATCCCTATCCCTATCCCTATCCCTATCCCTATCCCTATCCCTATCCCTATCCCTATCCCTATCCCTATCCCTATCCCTATCCCTATCCCTATCCCTATCCCTATCCCTATCCCTATCCCTATCCCTATCCCTATCCCTATCCCTATCCCTATCCCTATCCCTATCCCTATACCTATCCCTATCCCTATCCCTATCCCTATCCCTATCCCTATCCCTATCCCTATCCCTATCCCTATCCCTATCCCTATCCCTATCCCTATCCCTATCCCTATCCCTATCCCTATCCCTATCCCTATCCCTATCCCTATCCCTGTCCCTATCCCTGTCCCTGTCCCTGTCCCTGTCCCTGTCCCTGTCCCTGCCCCTGTCCCTATCCCTGTCCCTATCCCTGTCCCTGTCCCTGTCCCTGTCCCTGTCCCTGTCCCTGTCCCTGTCCCTATCCCTATCCCTATCCCTATCCCTATCCCTATCCCTATCCCTATCCCTATCCCTATCCCTATCCCTATCCCTATCCCTATCCTTATCCCTATCCCTATCCTTATCCCTATCCCTATCCCTATCCCTATCCCTATCCCTATCCCTATCCATATCTCTAGCCCTATCCCTATGCCGATTCTATCCCTCCAGACTTTCTAGGGTCACCCCTGGTCCACATTTTGGTCGATATCTCGGAAAACGGGTCGCATAGGGTCTTGAAAATCACCTCTTTTTTAAATACTCACCAACATTTTTTATTTGATACCCATTTTGTAGAAAACCCGTTTGGAGTCACACCTGGTTCATGTTTCAGGAAATACCTCGAATACGGGGTCTTATATGGGACCAATAACTACACCATGTTCAAGCACTCGTTAACACCTTTCATTTGATACCCATATCGTACGAACCCGTTATAGGGTTACCCTGGTCCACATTTTGTGGAATATCTCCAAAACCTTCCCGGATTCTTATACTTTTTTTGGCCATAAACCATGTCGGGCTCAATCGAAAACTACGTGCAAAATTTCATTTAATTCAGTCCAGCCGTTCTGGAGTTAAATCATCAGGGAGGAAAATGCGACTTATTTTTATATAATAGATAACACACTAGTGCGTATATAACGAGTTTTAGACCAAGCTTACCTTCCAACTCGAGCCGTGCTCTACAATTTTTTTCTACAATTTGGGCGGACCTATAGCTTTATATAAAATTTTTTTGACAAACTTTTTCGTGACAAAAATGCCGGGAAGCAGCCGCAAGAAAAACTTCATTTATCACTATAGAACATTCTTTCATTATTAATTTTCATTTCTATCGTGCTCTTTTTTCTTAAAATCTTTGCGTAACCTTATTCTACGGTGCGCCTCCACCATCTTCGTTAATATTCTACTCATACATACACACTATATGTAACGACCCTGCAGGGAACTCAATAACTAGTGAGCAAAATTTCTAGTTCCGAATTAGCGAAAAGGTGTCCAAAGGGAACTAGATCAATTGTAGTTAGACTCTCACCAGTTCATAAGGAGTGAATTGAGTGACCATTATAAGACATACTTTGATTTGTATGCAATTTCGAAGTGACAAAAATTCTATGAAAATTTTTCGTTCGTTCAGTTGCCGTCGGCTTTGTATATTTCTCAGATGTTTAGTGAAGCATTTTATATAAAGAGTTTTCTATTTGTTCCCCTAATCATGCTTTTCCGACCCCTCAGACTTATTTGTAATCTTTTTTTTTTATTTTATTACTTTTAATTATTATTGTAAATTTTTATTAAATAAATAAATAAAAAAATATTAGTTAAAACAAAAATGAAAAAAAATTATCTTCCACCTTGACACCGACAGGATTCGAACCCGCGCCCCTCAGATTGAAAGGCACATCCGTTAGCCAGTCGGCCATCGCTCCACTTGCATGAAGTGTGTCAAAGGCTGCACTTAAGCGGCAGATGTAAAACTATAGAAATTGTAGGTACTTGCAGCTAGTTCAGAACTATCGAAATTGTGCCAATAAACGAACTAGTGGAAACTGTAGAATTTAGTACTAGTTCGGAACTATCGAAAATCTAGTGCAGAGAGGGACAATTGACACCGTCTACGACATCGCCGTGTTAAATTCGCCAGCTGATAACATGCAAAATAGATTTAGCTCGCACTAGTAGTGGCGAAAACTGCACTAGAAGCGACCTATTTCGAAACTAGAGATTTCCGTATGCCGTTTGCCTTTTTGGCCATTTGGCATTTGTCATTACAATATATTCTAGTATGTACAATATTAGAGCCAAAGTTGTTTGGCACTTGTGTGCTTTAATGCTTTTGGCCGTTTTGTGGGCTATTCTTGAGGAATTTATTAGAATGTACACTTGCTGTATGTAGAAAAATTAGAGCACAGAGCGTGATGGTTTTTGGTTGTTTATTTTGGTTTTAGAAAATTCAGCTGTATTTACTAGTACACAGAGAATTATAATTTTTATTTGGTAACGTTGATTTGTAACAACATGAAATAATCGAGATACATATGGACTTATATACATACATATATCAAAATTATCTGGGTGCAAAGAGAAATCGATTGAGCCATGTCCGTCCGTCCGTCCGTCCGTCTGTAAACACTCTAACTTGCGCAAAAATTGAAATATCTTGATGAAATTTGGAATGCAAGTTGGTATCTAAACTGGGACGGTTGGTATTGAAGATGAGCGAAATCGAACCATGACCACGCCCAAGTTCCCTATATAGTTTATGTATATCGGAAATTTGGTATGTCAGTCACTAATATACATATGTAGGCAGCTGGAGTGATAATATTTCATCCACGTAATGGTCTCAGACCCTTATGAAGCAATATGGTAAAATTTTGGAAATTGGGCGGTGCCACTTATAAATAAAACAAGTAAGGAAGCCTAAGTTCGAGTGGAATCGAACATTAGATACTCAGCTGTATGCTTTCATTGTTTGTTTGCGTTTGATGGAAACACGGTGTATTTTATATAAAGCGAGTGCTGCATAAAGTGGGCGTAGCCACGCCCATTTTCAACATTTTTATCAGTCATCCAACTAAGCATATGAATATTATTCTTTGTGTAACATTTCATCCCTTTATTATAGTTACAAAGATGTCACGTTACAAACTCCCAAAGGGTTTTCCAGAAACGTCTTTGTTAAAAAGTAGGCGTGGTCATAAACCGATTTCGCTAAATTTCAGAGCATGTATTACCACAAGTTATTAAAGTGTACAAACTGATTTTCATCATAACATCTCAATTATTTGTAGAGTTATGGGTTCCGAAATCTCGTATATTCCAGCTTCTAAAAAGAGGCGGTGCCACGCCCATTTTCCAAAATTTTTGTATTTTTTGTTTTACGTCCACAGTTGGGCACCTTCCATAAAATTTCAATGATATATCTTTATATTTGACAGAGATATCGCTTAAAATGTTTTTATTAGGTCACTTTGTAATACACATATATAAAAGTGGGCGTGGCCGTCACCCGATTTTAACTATTTTCCGTCCAAATGTTTGACTAAGTAAGTAAATTACGCATACCGAATTTTATCGATATATCTTCAATGGTTTCTGGAGTTATGACATATAAAACTTTCAATGTTTGACCCTTAATAAGTGGGCGTGGCACCGCCCATTTTCCAAAATTTCATCAAACTTCTTCATAGGGGCCTGAGCTCAACACGTGGGTAAAATTTTATCGCTCTAGCTATATTAGTGACTGAGATACTAAATTTCCGATTTTTTCTATATAGGAAAAGTGGGCGTGGTCATGGTCCGATTTCGCCCATTTTCAATACCAACCGTCCCAGTCTCGATACCAACTTGCATTTCAAATTTCATCAAAATATCTCAATTTTTGCGCGAGTTAGAGTGTTTACAGACGGACGGACGGACAGACGGACGGACGGACATGGCTCAATCGATTTCTCTTTTCACCCTGATCATTTTGATATATATAAGTCTATATCTATCTCGATTATTTCATTCTGTTACAATCCACCGTTATGTGATTAAAACTATAATACTCTGTGTACTAGTACAGCTGAGTATAAAAATGTAACCTCAATTTTTTAATATATGTTGTTCCCCGCGTTGCTCTTATTAATTCCTATTTTTAGGCGAGGTGTATATTAGGGCGGAGTGAATTGGGGCTTTTTTTGAAATCATTATTGCTCTGCCTGCAGAAAGTTGCATTTCTAGTACAGAAGTAAGACTCCAAAATATTATTGGCCTAGTCCTTTATTTGGAGCTGCCCCAATTCCATTAAAGAATGGACAAAATGCTCCAGATGCATAAAATTCATTTGCTAGATAAAATTAATTTGCTAATTTCTCATAAAAAAAATACACGAAATTTTTCGATGGAAAATGTTTAAATCAAAATTCCTATCGAATCAGTTGAGAAGTTTTTAAGTAATTGCAATTTGAAAAATAATTTAATAACTATTGTTGTTGTTGTTTCGAAAAAAAAATTAACTTTAATACTCAGCTTAGCCATGTTTATCAATCCTCATACTTCGTTTTTTGATTTTATAATTTTCAAAATTTCATATTTATACCAGATTGTACTTATTGCTTTCAACTTTGCGGGGCTGGGGGCAGTTCAAAACGTCATCCTATCGCCATAAAATTTTGTGGGGTTCATTAACTCGTATAAAAACAACTTTTCATTGCTGGTACGTTCAAAAAAAAAAAAACAAACAAAAAATTTCCAGATGTTTTCACTCCACCTTAATGTACATAGTATTATTATGTATACATATGGTACACTGTGTAGTAAAGGTCGGAAACTATCGATAGTCAGCACCATCGATAGTGTACGATAGTTTTTTGCAAACTATCGATAGTATATCGATAGTTGACGATAGTTTCGGGTGATTTGGGAGAGTCTACGGCTACGCTCACACTGTAACCGCCTTTTGCCGTCCGGCAGCAAACACATCCACAAACACATCTGTTTTAAATGAGCTCACCCGATTTCACCCGAATGTAAACAAACTTTGCAAACCTGTCCTGGTCTTATTCTTACCAATACATGAAAGTAATAGAAGATGATCCAATAAAACTTTTTTCAGTACATTGTTTTGTTTTATTTATTTATTAGCCATTTATTCTTGTTCAAAAAAATTAATATATTAACCAGAGGCCATAACAATTTTAACAAATAAATATAAAAATCACTTGATAACAATTATTGAGCAATGGAAAAATTTTTCCATCATCAATAACAATTACTCAAATATCGATATTTTTTCGATCAGATCATAATTGTTATAAGCAATTGATATTTTTTTCGATGTTCCATAACAATTTCTGGATGATGGATGTTTTTTAGATCAACTCAAAATTGTTACTAGCAATTAATATTGTTTTCGATCTTCCATAACAATTACTGGATGATGCAAATTTTTAGATCATCCCATAATTGTTATGAGCAATTTATATTTTTTCGATCTTCTATAACAATTACTGGATGATGGATATTTTTTAGATCAGTTCATAATTAATTAATACTCGACCAAATGATAGCCCTAGCCAAGCGCTTTCATTTGATACCCATTTTGCGGTGTCCGATATTCTATATTCGTATTCCGTATCCATATTTATCCGCTTTTCCACAATTATGAGCTGACTCAGTTATCGATAAATTTATCAAAATATATCGTAGTCCAAATAAAACCTGGGGCCATCCCCTTTCGTTTGATACCCATATTGTAGTGCAATTTTAATGTTTTTGGGCAATCACATTTTGACCGATAACTCAGTTATCGATAAATTTATCGAAATATATCGAAGTCCAAATGAAACCTGGGGTCATCCCCTTTCGTTTGATACCCATATTTTAGTCTAATTTTAATGTTTTTGGGTAATCACATTTTAAACGACCATGCGACTAGAACGCATAGTCGTATTTATGTTGCTTTGACTACTTGCTAGTCAGCAATTCAAACCCTGCATGGAATAGTTACCGTTTGTTTGGTGCCTAGTGGTCACATTTCAAATTTTCAATAAACTATCGATAGTTCAAACGATAGTCGAAAACCATCGATAGTGTAAACGATGTTCAGAAACCCTCGATAGTGACGATAGTGCCATCGATAGTTTCCGACCACTACTGTGTAGCTAGAGAGAAAAGCATTGATGAGCAGTTTTGACAGATGTTTATGCTTTAAAATTGCTAATATATTAACTAATGTAATTTTCTATAGAATATATACATATATAAACTTACTTTTAGCCTATTTACTTCAAAATTATCATAACTCAAAAACGGGAGTTTTCAGGTAAGTATGGGTATAAGTAAATAAATATGAATTTTTGTGTATATATAGGTGCATTATATGACGAAATTTCGGTCTGATATATTGAAAATTGAGAGGTTGAGATCACAAAATTATCTTTGATTTACTGTTGAAGTATATAGCGACTGAAAACTCAGCTTGCTGAGCTATGATAGTACTGAAGTAAATGAGAAATATACTCTAATTTGCTGTTTGCTATACCATTCATGAACATGAAGTAGTATTATCACTTTGTGCCAAAACGCGACGTATTTTTATGTACAATTTATCATTGGTAATTGTCATAGCACTAGCAATATACTTTAGTTTAAGATTTTATAAAAATTGTGATATTTCAAGAAAAAAAAGATGCATCCATAATAGGGATTTCATATGTCTAGTTTGAGAATTATAACTTAATTAGTTGCGAAAATAATTGCAATTTCAGGATTTTTTGCGACACCCGTTATATGGGAGGTGGAAGTATTTGTCATCAGATTAAGTTCCTTTTTATACCATGTACTCAAATTCATCAAAAAAGCTTATTTTCCAAATTTCAGCACTCTAGGTAAATTTTTACTATTTATGACCGTTTTTTGTATGAAACGTTCCCATTGTACGGTGTAGAGAAATTTCCAGGGTTGAGAAAATAGGGATTTTTTGGCATGTTGTAGAGATTTTTGTTCCAAAGTTCTTGGATTCACTGTGCAAAACATGCATAGCAATTGCGGCAAAGAATATATAATGCTAGAGACACACATCGTAGTATAGTAGAAATATTGCGATCTATACCACATACGTATGTGTCACTCTCATATAGTAGTTTAATTGAAAATTTTCATAGTAAAGCCAAATCATAGTATTGATATTATAATATTTCTACCACATGTGTGTCTGAGGCATAAGAGAACTTTTTTTACTCAATACCAATTCAGAATAAAAAAATTGTTTTGGTGAACACATATTCGAGTATTTTCTGTTTCCCCTTTTATGTACAAAACAAAGAATAACACGCTTTGCAAATAACAATTAAACAACTCTGAACTTTTGTTAAAATAGTATTTTTTATGTTAATTAGTGTGCCTAGCACGAAGGGGACAAGATGTATTATATATATATATATATATATATATATATATATATATATATATATATATATATATATATAAGTTCATATCTATTACGATTAGCTCATGGTGTTACAAACCACAGCTATTAAATCAAAATTATAATACTCTATGTACTAGTACAACTAAGTATACAAATATTTTTACTGATTTATTTTATGACTTCTTTCAAATAATGGAATGGAACCAAACTTGGATGAGAGACCTAGGACCCATATAAATATCTAGTAAACTCACAAAAAAGGTTTACACCATTGGTGTAAAATTTTCTTTGTTATGGCCAATTGAAATTTGCAATTTTTTATCTTTCAGAATAAATGAAAAAATACTTAAAATACAAATGGGAGAGAAATTTTTTCTTTGAGTGCATATGTATAGTAAAACTAAACGACGATTAAGTTTTTAGAATATTTTGACCCTCTAGTTCCCTCACCAAGGGCTTCCTTTCGAGGAGTTCGAAAAAATGGCGTCGTCAAGGTCACTAGAATACACTCACTGATGAAATTCTTTCAAAATTGTACTTTGATCTGTTCTGGCAATATAGCCTTCCACCAGCTTAGGCCACAGCCAACTTATCAAAATCAAAAAACAAGGAAGCCTAAATTCGACTGGAATCGAACATTAGATAATCAGTTGTTTGCTTTCATTGTTTGTTTACATTTGATGGAAACACGGGATATTTTATATAAAAATCGGGTGCCACATAAAGTGGGCGTAGTCACGCCCATTTGCAAAATTTGTACCAATCATCGGACTAAAGCATATACATAAATCAGGGCTGCAAACCACTCCAAAAATCGAAAAACTCTGGTACCGGTACAAGAAGAGATTCATAGTACCTCTGAACCACTGGTTCGGTTCGGTTCAAAATGGTTTAAGATGATTTTTAATATATAGCCAAACTTTGT
The DNA here is from genome assembly GCA_960531455.1 of Urophora cardui. Taxonomy (NCBI): domain Eukaryota; kingdom Metazoa; phylum Arthropoda; class Insecta; order Diptera; family Tephritidae; genus Urophora; species Urophora cardui. The sequence continues at coordinate 99,808,460 of OY482671.1, forward strand.
TTCATTAATTACAAAAATTAATAAATAAACCATAAACCAACATTATACATATGATAATTACGGAAGCTAAAAATATGCAACTGCATATTGCATATGCAAATGGATAGTATGATCTAAAATATATATTTACGGTCAATATGCATTTTCGCGCATATTTTGGCACTTAATCGAGTAATGTCGAAAAATATTAACTGGCCACATCTTATCTGTGGTTAATTCAGAAAGTTGCGTTTGCTTATATGATATTGAGTAAATCTGCTAAGCATATGACTAGAATTCAACACATGAGTAAAAGATCGCCCTATTTAAAAAATTTTTTTTATCGATTTATAAAAACTTTAATTAATTACTTGCTTGCAGGACAAAAATCCCTATATTGTTTTAATTTAATTATCTACTGAAGAAAGCTTTTTTCTCTAAAGTATTCGCCAATCAGTCTAAATCTCAAATCGACAACGATCCGAGAATGTAACAACGCGCGAATCGCTAATGATAATTCGACGAGAATTCGAATTCGTCAATCTATTGTGGTGAAGTATGTCCTAGATAACATAATTCGAAACTTCGTTCGTTGTGTTTATTGGGTTATAACGAATTTGTCAGTATACGCTATTTGACGAAAGTATTTATTTTTTGCTTTAACTTGAACAATTGTTTGTGCGTATTTACATACATACATATAAAGAAACATTACCATTTTCCCCCCGAAACCCCTTATATCATCCTGTATTTTACCTATAAATAGCGGCGAAAGTTGCCAATTTCTTCATATTTCGTACCAAGAGTTTTCAAGTAATGAATTCGTACAACATTTCTCTAGTGCTAACGCTCATACTGAGCTTTGTGTGGTGGACGACGTCCACAAATACTACCTTCCGCATTTTTAATGGTGACCGCGTTACCGATCAATCTCGGTATGCATACATGGCAGCCTTGTATGAAAATCAAACATATTACTGTGCGGGCTCTCTGGTAACTTACCAGCATGTAGTTACGGCGGCGTTATGCGTACACAATAAGCCTCCGACAGACATTTATGTAAAAGCCGGTGTTGCCAATTTGGAAGAGTTAGGAGAAGTACGCAGGGCAAATATATTTTATATTCCAGAAGATTATAGCTCAGCTACACAAAAAATGGGTATCGCCGTTGTTGAAGTGAGTGGCTTTTTTCCAGCTGGCAATCAAGCAATCACTACACTAGAGCTCTGGGATTGTAAGTTGCCGGTGGACACCAGACTGGAGGTGAGCGGTTGGGGTTGTATAAATGAAAGAGCAGAACGATGCGAGACGCATTTGAGGACGTGTTCTCTGTACGTAGAGTATGAGGAAAAGTGTCGGGACCATTATAGATATTCCGTTAATGTATTATTTTCGAAGGAGCATATTTGTGCTGCAAACAGCCGCCAATCGAATACATGTTATGGGGATATTGGTGCTCCTGGCGTTGTAGGCAAATACCTTACTGCAGTGGCATTGGGGAGTGTTGGTTGCGGACGGCCCGATTTTCCGGCCTTGTTTATCGATACAGCAATTACAGATGTGTACGATTTTATAAAAATGATTATTATATAATTAACAAATTAAAATTTGAACCCCGCAGTAAAAATCCGAAATGAATCCTTTATGAACCATTGATGAAATTCACCTATGACTGAAAGGCATCAGTGATTACTTTCATCTAAAGAGTGCTGAAATTTTAATATAAATGGTTTGCTTTCCTCAGAAAAAAAAAAAAACAAAAACAAATAAAAATTGTACTCAGTTATGACGACAGTGATGAATAATCGACAAAGAATCATCAATGGTCATTCAGCAGTGAAACAAATTTACTGCAGGGAAATTAATAAATTTAAATACACATATGTATGTATCTATATGTGCATACATATAAACTTGCATGCTTTTTGGCAATGAATTCAATAAAAGCTTATATTTTTCTCAAGCTAATCATGTTTCTTGTTCCTGAATTTTATTGAAGGCTATATCAAGTATGGGAGAGGATAAGTAGATATGGGCCTGCTGAGCTCGGAAATATATTTTTAAATTTTTTGTGCAGTTAGGTTTTTGAGATAACGGTAATTTTGTGTTTTTTTTTATGGTTATCACTTCATCCAAAAATTATTTTGGCAAATGCGATAATCACAAGCAGTGATTAAAATGCGCTTCCAACGATGTACAACTTATACTAATTGAACCAAACCTCGCTGAATGACAGCTGGTCAAAGTCAAAATTTTGTAAATTTTTTTGCGATTTTTTAAAAACTTTTGACTTTAGTTTTTTATAAGAAGATGTAAAAATCTGGAAAGGCTTATTCTTTCAAAAATTAGCATGTTTATTTGCAAATACTTTGAGCGTAATATTACCAAGATCCGATGAGTATTTTATTTTTGGCGATTTTTCTCAAGTGAAACAAAAAGATATTTTATGGGAGAAAAACCCGGTTAATTCAACCATGTTAAAACGGAAAAAGTTGTAAAACTCCGCCCCTACGCACATAGGTAGATTTTCAAGCTTTATGCGGCCAAAATTGAATTTTGTGAAGCTGTTACAATTACAGAAAAACACATACCCACATATTGGAAATAGAATGGGGAACAATAATTCATCGCTTTTTTTCCGACCCCATACTCTGAACTTGATCCCAGATGGTCGAAACTTAGCATATCTAAAATTAATATTTTAATTTTTGATGTGTAAACATCTTTGCTTTAGCTACGAGTGATTTCGAAAAACAGGTAAAGTTTACGCGTAAACGTAAATGACCTTTGTGTTAGTGCACTGCTGCGTCCGTGTGAATCGCTTGGCATTGTCAGTGGTAGGTAGGTAGATAGACATGTACTTACAAATGCTTGCATGCATAGCCGTGCAAATGCAAATGTTTCTGCAACAATGCGACAAATAGGCAAAATAAAAAGGACCAACCTGTTTGAACATGTACGCAAATGTATGGATATGCATACCTACATCTACCTATCTAATTTTCTGTGCAATATTGGTATCAAATGAAAGGTCTTGAGCAGGACTTCTATATGAAGCTCTTTTCATTGTGACCCCTAAGCCGGGTCTCCAGATATGGGTCAAAACGAGGACCCGGATGATCCTTGAATGTTTCTGAGCAAAATTGGTATCAAATGAAAGATCTTGAGCAGGCCTTCCTCAGGGAGCTCTATTCTTCATGGTTCCTAGGTCGGGTCCGGAGATATGGGTCAATACGAGGACCCGGATGATCTTGCATGTTTCTGAGCAATATTGGTATCAAATGAAAGGTTCTGAGCGGGGATTCTACACGGAGCTCTACTCTTCATGATTCCTATGTCGGGTCCAGAGATATGGGGCTATACGAGGACTTGGAGATCCTTGAATGTTTCTGAGCAAAAATGGAGATAATATTCAGCGTAAAATTTCGCTTTAGAAAAGTATTATTTTATTCTTGCTGATTATGTATTTAAATGGTTCGGTGGCGTACAGCTACCCCCTTCTGCCGGCGATGTTACAATCAAGGAAGAAAAAGAAATTACACCAGGTCACAATAGTTGCATCGTTTTATTATTATGTTATGCCATTTTTATGCATAATTATATATTATAATATATTATTTATTATGTTTTCCTACAGATGAGGACGAACGCATGGCTCGGATTCCGACAATCGATATGGACTCCAGCGACCACGAAAGCGAGCCAGGATTTGAGGGCGATTATAAGGAATATTTGGAATAACATTATTGTATTTTTTTACATAAATGCTTAAATATTGAATTAAATAATAATTTAGTGGTCTATAACACAATTAAGCACGAAAGCGAAGTAGCCGATTCCGTGATATAGGCGTAGCGCGCGCGCATATAGTTACGCACTATTTGATTAATAAAAATACATAGTTATTCGATATTAAGAAAGCTAAAAATTCGTAAACTAACAGTTATCAGTAAGATTTAAATGAAAAAAATTGTCAGCTGAAGTTTTCGCATCGGAAAAGTGCTCAGCTGATGCAGTGAAAGCATGCATCGCGCCCACGCCCATAACGATGCGCCGTATCTTTAGGTCGCCAGCTGAGCACTTTTCCACCACGGAAACTGCAGCTGACGTTTTTTTTTTGTTAAACTGGTACCGTCTACTATCACCTCCTCAAATTTCAGCTCTCTTAATATAACTTCAGAATTCGCCTATTTTTGACATGTTGGGGGGCGCAGCTGACGTACTTTCCCCCACCCCAAAGTCAGCTGATTAGTTTTTTCTGTTTCCTTGCATCAAAAACAAAGTACACACAAAGTCTCAGTGCTCTTAATATAAGTTTTTTTTTTCGAAATTTTGCGGTTTTGGATGGCTGCCGCGGCCACACCCACCGCAAATGCGCCAGCTGACGTTCGCTTCCTTTACCAGGAGTATTCAAAGAACTATTCTACAAAATCTTAGTGTTCTTAATATTGGTCGTCAAAAATGCCAGCTGGCTCCCGGACTATTACTTATAATTACAATATATCTAACTAAAAACTAAATAAATAAGTGAATGTGTTTTATTCAAACCTACATTTATTTTTAAAACAAAGCAGTGAAAAATACTATTAATGGAGGATTTTTATCATTGAGTATGGCAGCACGAAATGTCATAATCTGCTTAATTGTCAGGTGGTTAATATGGCGACGAAAACTTGACGTTTGTTTTACCTGGTATACTTATACCATGCACTGCCGTAAGAAATCGAAATTTACAATAACAAATGTGTAATGAAAAAAAAAATTCAAAAAATGAAAGCACTGTAAAAAATTTGTATTCAAAAAATTTTCATATAAAAAATAAAAAAAAATTTGTATGTATGTGATACTACCACTTGAAAATAAATTCTAAAATAATATTTTATTGGAATTCATAAAAAAATTTAAATGAGCGAAAATATTTTTCAGTGCATATACAAAATTTGTAAATGTATTGAGTTTTGTACTTTCAATACGAGAGCGTTGAGCAGCCCTGGTCTACATCTATTCCAAATTGCTTGTTTAATGCAAAATTTTAATATTTTGAGTTAAAAGTCGATTTTATTGAAAAATATATACAGTGCCTCAAAAAAAAATCATACGCCAAAGTTTTTAAATTTATTTCAGAGTTCTGTCGAAAATTTTACTTTCTTATTTTAGTTTAAAAATATAGAAAATTTTTCAATAAAAATCGTTTTAAGCAGGATTTCTGAGCTTATGGAAAAAATTTGAAAAATCGTAGAAATTTCTGAAAGTGGATTAAAAATTTCAAAACAAGGCCATAATTTATAGAAGAATTTGAGGAGATTCTAAGTATAATGTTATGTAGCCAACCAATTTTAGTGTAAAAAGTGAAATTCTCAATGCTGTGAAAAATTCCGTCAATTTTAGAAGTTTTTTTCTGTAGGGTGTAGGGTGAGACCGTTCCAATTAAAATTTCCGAAAAGGCAATGAAAATTTTCAAAAAGTTGAATGTTGCATATTGTTATATTAAAATTGAATGAGCTGCAAAATTGCATACTCAAAACTCTTCTAAAAAATGTAGCTTTAGGATTCCTAGCCCCTTTTTATGATAAGTATTTCCTTGACTTTGAAAAATTGGAAATACTAAATATACGAAATGGTGCCAAAAAGGTTAGTGATGTGTTAACTCGATGACCGAGACCTCGGAAATGAAGCCTCTCCCCTCTCACTCTCAATCTCCTACTTTTCCTTCACGTTTGGTGGCACTGTTAACCCCAACCATCTAGGACGGGGAACAGATAAAGTAGGTGAGGACCACTCCTCCATTTTGACCCTGCTTTGTCTACGGACTTTCTCTGACTTCTCTATTCGGATTAGTTTGCTTCGGGCTGGCGGGCGTGGCAATCTGACACCTGAGTATGTGGGGGTGACACCCCAAAAAAATGGCTGTCAGGCTAATGTCGCAACCGTCTTCCGCCCCGTTAAAACTTGGCAAGTCTCGGAGTACGTTCCCAGCCGTCGCCGTTAAGTTGGCGGTGCAGGTGCAGTTGAGGTTACTCCTGTCTTTGCATGGATGGCTCTGGGACCCCCCACATGACGGCGGGGGTTCCAACCTCCCCAGGCTGTCCCTGATTTCACACATAACCTGGGATCCTTAGTGACTGCACGAAACGGGGAAGGATATCGGCTTCGAGTTGGGGCCCTTTTCGCATGGACACAACTTTAAAAACAAAACAAAATAAAAAACCTTCGTCCTCTTCCACTCGGAGGAGGACTGCGTCGGCGCAAGCGCCTACATGGCGTCCACGTGGGTGGGAGGCTTGCCTCTCACCAAACAACAACAACAACAACTTTGACTGGCGGCTTGGGGGCCTCAGCACCAGTAGGACCGCCGGAATGGTAGCGCTGGAAACGGCGAACCATCCGGCTCCTGCTGATGCTGAACACCTCCCAGGTGCTGGAACGGCGTACCTTCTCGCCGAGGCGGTGGCAATGGTCTCACGACCTGGCCACACCGAGCCAAAGGAGAAGGTAGCCGAAAGTAGGGACGATCGACGCCCGATGGATCCCAACTCCAGTCGGAACGCTGGAACAGCAGCGCTGGAAACGGCGAGCCGCCCAGCCCTCACTGTTGCGGGTGGTCCATCGAGTGTTGGTACGGCGACCTTTCTCCCAGAGGCGGTGGCAGTGGTTTCGCAACCTGGCAATAGTACGCCAAAGGAGAAGGTAGCCTTCAACAGTAGTGAGAAGGGTGACATGATTGGTCCCAGCACCAGCAAGGCTGCTGTCACGGCAACGCTGGAAACGGCGAGCCGTACAGTTCTTGCTGAGGACAGGGGTCAATCAAGCGCCGGTAAGGCAACTTTTCCCTCGACGTCAGCGGCAGTGGTTTCACGACCTGGCCATGCTGACTCGAAGGGGAAGGTAGCCGAAGTTAATAATTCTACCGGGGGAGCGGCAGCGAGGGAAACTACGAGCCGCCTCCCCCTGGACAATAAACCCCAATATGGGGATAAACGGAGGGCCGCACAGGTCCTCAAACGATACGGGGGGGGGGGGGGTGGCACTCGAAACGTTGCCCCAGGACGTGAGGGAGGCGGTAGTTAGGGCGAGAGCTCTGCTGCCATCCTTCCAAAACGCGCTGAGGAAAACTGTGGAAAGTGGCACTCCCTTTAAGCGCCAAAGATCGGATGAGGAGATAAAGCCTCATCCGAAGCGGCTACAGCAGCACGCCGGTGTGCCCAAGCCAACCTTCGATAAGGTTGCCAGGGACAGGATCCTCGTTGGGGTCCTGGACCGTGGAAATGACCGTGGGGCCATCCCGAAGGACAAGTGGTTGTGGGTCCTGGCCGCCATCACCGACGCCATTCTTGACGTCGTGCTGGCGTCTCCAGGACCACCCCCACGTGGTAGAGACGCGGGATGGTACCAAGGCCAAATCAAGGTGCTCGCTTGCGACGACGCAAGGACCGTTAGCCTGTATAAGGCTGCGGTCGCGAGGGTCGGCGAGGTGTACCCCGGTGCGCGACTAGAGGTCGTCGACTGCAAGGACGTTCCGGTCCGGCCTAGGGCCAGGGTATGGGTTCCTGTAACCCCAGCAGCTCCTGAGAGGATCCTCAGAATGCTGCAGGTTATGAACCCATCCCTCCCTATGCAGAATTGGAGCGTCATTCGAGTCGAAGACGCAGTGGGTCCGAGAAGGGAGGTGGTCCTGGCGCTGAATAAGGAGGCTCTCGAGCCACTTAAACAGTGCCAGGGTAGGGTGAATTATGGCGTCGGGGATGTCATAATTCACGTGTACCGTGGCGACGCTCATCGCGCCGCCGCTCCGGAAACCTCGGTGGACTCGGACATCGAAGCGCCCGAAGCGGAGGCGGATCTCTCCGACGTGGACAGCATGAAGTCCGCCACGTCAAATTGTGCAGATGCTCTGCATGATTTGACAATGGAGGATGTCCTACTGGACAGCGACGAAGAGGCTGCCGACGTCACGGTGGTTGAGGGGGTGGGGGCTGTGGACACTCATGAGAGTGCTACAGATAAACCTCCACCGATCTAAAGCGGCATCAGCCGCTCTCATCAGTCGCCTTTCTCAAGGCGACGTTGATGTGGTCCTCATCCAAGAACCTTGGGTGAAGAACCTGAGGATTTGCGGACTGGGGGCCACTGGATACAGGCTCATCCGAGCTTTTGTTGAAGGTAATATAAGAACCTGTATATTGGTTAAGTACGAGCTAACAATGTTTCTCTTGCCTAACTTTAGCGACGGCGACATTACTGCGGCCAGCACAACGATCAAGGGCACACCGGTAACTCTGGCATCGGTGTATATGCCCTAGGATTCACGCACACCTCCACCACAAGGCTTGATGATGGACCTGGTGGCCAAATATTGCCCCGGCCATCTACTCATCGGAGCGGACTCAAATTCGCATCATGTACAATGGGGCAGCTCTGACACAAATGAAAGGGGTGAGTCACTTTTTGATTACCTTTTGACAACTAACATGGTAGTGTGTAACATAGGTAATGAACCAACATTTATTACTAAAAATCGAAGAGAGGTACTAGACCTCGCTTTATGTAGTGAAAAAACTTATTAGGGTGTCAAACGCTGGCGCGTTCTTGATGAACACTCTTTCTCTGACCACCTATATATAGAAATAATCTTAGATTTCTCCATTCAACAATCAGTTTTAAAAAGGAACCCACGTAACACGAACTGGGATCTTCACAATGAACTATTTGTTAAGGGGCTGCCGGATCTTCCACCCTGTAATCCCTCGTCGACAGGGGAATTGGAGGATCTGGTCGGTACCTTCACTAATGCACTCTCAAACGCTTTTAACAACGGAACCAAGACCGGGGGGCATGCGGAAACCTCATTGGTGGTCCTGCGAACTGGACTCATTTCGAAAATCTTGCAGGAAGCAATTCAAGAGAGCCAAACGACTCGACAATGAGCCTGAGTGGCTGCAATATAAAGAAAATCTAAGGGCTTATAAAAAAGCCCTGAGACAATCGAAGATAACCTCTTGGAAGAACTTCTGTACCGGAGTCGACAGTGTCGATGAGACGGCAAGACTTAGATGCGTGCTCTCAAGAACACAAACGTCATTGGGCTACCTTCGGAAGCCTGATGGATCCTGGACGGATTCAGAAAAGGAAACTCTAGAGCTGCTGCTGGACACACACTTTCCTGGTAGCTCGCGAAATGGACTGGCGATACCATCAACTGTTAATATACCTGTGACTGAGGAACGGGTTAGGTGGGCAATCAAAAGCTTCAAACCCTATAAAGCTGCGGGACCAGACGGGATTATTCCTGCACAACTCCTATATACCCTGGGGACATCAGCAAGTTGGCTTCAACGCATATTCGTTGCTTGTCTTGCATTCAATCATATCCCGAATACGTGGAGACGCGTCTCGGTTATATTCATTCCTAAGGCTGGGAAAGCCTCGCACTATGAGCCGAAGGATTATAGGCCAATAAGTCTTTCCTCCTTCTTGCTCAAGACGCTGGAGAGGATAATAAGTAATTTCCTCTCTATTACAATTGACAGTAAACTTCTCTCTGGATATGCACATGCATATCTTAAAGGGAAATCAACCGAAACGACATTACATAGTCTGGTTTCTACCATTGAATCATCCTTGGCCGATAAGGAGTTCTGCCTGGTGGCCTTTCTAGACATCGAAGGCGCGTTTAACAATGTCACCCCAGAGGCCATAAGCAACGCTTTAAGTCACTTAGGCGTTGACGTATCTCTGATTGGGTTGATTGATCAACTTTTGAGGGGAAGGATTGTACTCTCATCAATGGGCGAGGTCAAATATACACGCTACGTTTTCAGAGGCACACCCCAGGGTGGTGTCCTCTCCCCGCTGCTATGGAACCTCACTGTCAACTCACTTTTAAAAAGAGACTCAGTTTGGGGCGGCGGGAGAGTCGTGGCATATGCGGACGACCTTGCTTTAGCATACGGAGGGAAGTTCCCAGAGACCTTATGTGATCTGATGCAGGTAGCACTGCGAGAGATATCAGCGTGGTCCTCTCGTTGTGGGCTCAGTGTCAATTCAAATAAGGTGGAACTTGTCCTCTATACTAGGCGGTATAAAATTCCACCGTTAAATCTACCAGAACTAAATGGCGTTCGCCTGACCCTGGCCGACAAGGCTAAATTCCTAGGGGTAGTTCTGGACAAAAAGCTGAACTGGAAGGATAACATCATTCAGCGTCAAAACAAAGCATATATTGCTTTATACACATGCAAAAGAGCCATAGGCAAAAAGTGGGGACTTAGTCCCAGAATTTGCAGGTGGATTTACACTGCGATCATTCGACCAATACTGCTATATGGGGTCGTAGTATGGTGGCCCGCTTTGAGCAAGGCGTCAAACCTTAACGTTCTGAGCAGAGCCCACAGATCTAGCATGATCGGCATAAGTGGGGCACTCAGGACGACGCCTAGTGAAGCTCTGCAGGCCATTCTAGATATCTTGCCATTAGATTTAGCAGGTTTTCAAGTAGCGGCTACGTCAGCTCTACGTTTAAGAGAGTCATCCGGTTGGCATACAAAAGCCACAGGACACTCTAGCATCCTAAGCAATTTAGGTTTTCTACCCGGTAGTACGGACCGCTGTACTACTACAATAGTTGCAGACAGCAACTACGAAACAAGGATTCCAAAAAGGGATGAGTGGGAAGAGCCAAATCGGTGCTATCCAACCCCAGGTAGCGTTTCCATCTACACCGATGGCTCGAAACTGGACAACAAAGTTGGAGGTGGAGTCTTTTCACATGACTTGAATCTACAGCTAGCTTTTAGACTACCCGATCACTGCAGCGTTTACCAGGCTGAAGTGTCAGCTATAATGGAGGCTGTCAACCGTATAGGACATGAACCTATCCACAAGGATCTATTCATCTTCAGCGACAGCCAAGCAGCAATTAAGTCTCTTGGCTCCAACTCGTTCAATTCTGAACTAACACTGGACTGTCGCCGATCTCTGCAGGAGATGGCCAAACAGACCCGTTTGCACCTCGTGTGGGTCCCGGGACATAGGGATATCGAGGGAAATTGTAGGGAAGATGAGCTTGCAAGGCAAGGCACTACCGAGCAGGTTCTTCCTGACAAAGAACGCATAGGTATGCCGTTTACCACATGCAAGCTAATGCTTAAACAGCATATCTATAAACTAGCAAGCGATAGATGGCAACAGAACTTAGTATGTCGAACATCAAGACAAACCTGGCCGAAGTGGGACCACAAGCGATCTCGTCAAATATGTACTCTAAGGAGAGAGGAAATCTCGAACCTTGTAGGGGTGCTCACAGGACACTGCCTCATCGGGAAACACGCAGAGAGACTGGGTGCACCCTACCGTAGATGCTGCAGAAGCTGCAAAGATGATGAGGAAGAGGAGACAATCGAGCACCTCATTTGCCATTGCCCTGCTCTTAACAGCGCCAGACGACGCTTTCTTGGGACACCTTTCCTGGAGAGCCTATCTAAAGTCGCGGTTGTCGACATAAAGGACCTGATGAATTTCATTAGGTTATCAAACTGGTTTAAAAAGGAGGAGTAATCTGTTTTTCTTCTTGTGGTATCACAATGGGCCTATGCACTGGCCTAAGTGTGCCCCTATGGCAGCCACTCTAACCTAACCTAACCTAAATATACGAAAGCAGGTAATTTTCCAAATAGGCCAATTTTTAATCCATTGTTGATAATTTCTGGCTTTGCATTTTTCCGTATAGAAATTGACGGGTAATCGATCGGAGGCGATAATATAACTAAAATGCTTTTGAATTAAAAAATTAACATTCTTTTTTCAAGAAAGGCCAATATGCTTAAAAGCTTCAAAATGGTGGGTCTTTTATTATGCTAGGTTGACGATTTCTTCAATAAATAATGATATTTACCTGAAGCACTCGAATCCATGATGTTTACTTTGATAACTGTCTTAAAACTGAAAATATTGGCGTTTAAAAATGGGTTACTTAAAATACGTAAAAAATAAAAAATCGAAAAGTGGGAGAATAATAAGTTTCGACCAGCGGCAGGGACACCCCCGTTGTCTATAAAAGCCAAGAAAACCGGTTTATTATCGCCCGGTCTATTATAAACGTAGAGCGATTTTGGATTTTGTAATTGCACCAATTTTAAAATTTTCAATTTTGGCCGCATTAATTCGTAAATCTACCTATGTGCAGCGTCTGCCCTTAAAAAACATCTTCCAAAAAAATAAATTTTCAAAACCCCCCCCCCCTTGCCGAAATCCTGGATCCGCGCCTGATATAGATTTAATAGTGATTCCCAGGCCGGGTCCCCAGATATGGGTCAAAACGTAGACTCGGCTGACCATCGAATGTTTCTGAGTGATATGAGGATCAAATGAAAGATCTTGATCAGAAATTCAACACCGAATTCTCTTAATAGTGATGCCTAGGCCGGCTCCCAACATAACTCGGATAGCCCGGAATGCTTCTGAGCGATATTGGTATCGAATGAAAGGCATTGATCAGGACTTCAACAAAAAACTCTTTTAATTGTGATTGCTAGGCCGAGTTCTCAGATATGGGGCAAAATGCGGAACCGTATGTTTTTCTCAGATATTGGTATCAAATGAAAGGTGTTGGGAACGGCTTCAACATAGAGTTGTTTTCATTGTAATGCCTAGACCGGGTCATCAAGTTGAGCCAGATAAACCCGGAATAAATTGACTTAACTTGACTTGACTTGACTTGAATTGACTTGACTTGACTTGACTTGACTTGACTTGACTTGACTTGACTTGACTTGACTTGACTTGACTTGACTTGACTTGACTTGACTTGACTTGGCTTGATTTGACTTGACTTGACTTGAATTGAATTGAATTGACTTGACTTGACTTGACTTGACTTGACTTGACTTGACTTGATTTGACTTGACTTGACTTGACTTGACTTGATTTGACTTGACTTGACTTGACTTGACTTGACTTGACTTGACTTGACTTGACTTGACTTGACTTGACTTGACTTGACTTGACTTGACTTGACTTGACTTGACTTGACTTGATTTGATTTGATTTGAATTGACTTAACTTTGATTAACTATTAATCGTCATTGCGAAGCAACGGGTATTTGCTAGTGTTTAATATATTTGCTCAACCTCACCCCCAAGATCGGTGCTAGTATAGTCAAAGATACAACATATAAATTTTTGTGCCGATCGGCACAGGTGTCAAAGTTGAGAAAACTCTATGGGGACTCAAAGAATGAAGTTTAGTTTTTTGTTGTCGCACGGGCCCTATATGGCTATCTGAAATTTGATCCCTTTGCGGCACCCCTTAACCATCACCGATGGGGACTAAAATTAATATGTGGTATCTTTGAACCCTCTGCGACACCCTTTATCAATCTCCCATCGGTACCAAAATTTATAGGTATGTGGGATCTTTGACCGTACTTTAACGATTTAGGGGCGAGACTGAAAAAATGTTTAAATTGATTCTTTTTAAGGACCACCCTAATGCACATATGTACTTGCAAAAAGAAATATAAACTATGAGCCTTTTATGGAAAATGCTTTTAATAGTAAAAGTTTGTTTTCTTGTTAATCTATCGAGATGACAACGACAAGCCTTCACGCTCTTCTTACACAGACTTACTATGAGTAAAACTTGCAAAGACACGTTTGATGTTTGGAAAATATTAAATTGAAGAAGCCGAATAACAAAACAGATATGAACAGCATTGAAAGGGATTTGCTATACTCTGAATAAATATTAATATTATGATTATTATTATATACTCAGTTTTATATAGGATTCTTTATAACCAAATGATTCACAGCCTTCCATTTGTGCAGCTTAGGCACATGAGGGCCGCAGCTAAAACTCTGCCGATGGTCTCCATTTAATTTCATATTAAAGTTTTTTTTACAAAAATAAAAATTCCAATCTAATAACCCTCTCTTCTAAGTTTCTATAAAAAAAACGTAAAAGATGCCGCTTTTAGCTTTCTGAAAAAGCCTAACAAGTAGGTAGCAAACTTCCTCTTCAAGAAGAGAGCTTCGGGCCCTTGTGGGGCTGATTATGGGACACAATCCATAGGGACAAACTATGGCCATCATCGAGAGCTCATTGTTCCTATCTGCTCTGGATCAGAACAACGATGGCTCGGGGCATTTTCTATCTACCTGTCCGGCCTTCGCTAGACTAAGATTGCGCGTTATCGTGTCGGATGCTTTGAGAATGGCAGATGTATATTGTAGAGTTATTCTGAGAACACTATTACACCTCTTCCCTACATCCTTTTCGCTTCTAATGGACTTAAGTACGAATATAATTTTTCCCGGCCTACCACAATTCCGTTCTATTCCGTGCAACAAAATTTGTACTACTTTTTATGGTCTTATAACTAGAGTTTTAAATAAAGCACTTCTTCCCCGTCCTTTACCTCCATTTTGTTTTGCAAATTACAACTCGGTAATTCGTTTTCGATTCTACCCGTAGTTCAACGTCCTTATTTGGTATCTCTTTGATCTTATCTTTGCTTTTTGTTTTTGTTTTTTTTTTTTTGGTTATTATTAACTTGTCAATGACTTTCTGCTGTTCATACACGCGTCAGCGAATCCACGCAAGTACGCATAAGTATTTTGCTGTTACCTTTATTTGGTCAAATGGAAAAAGTTTTAATATCCAACAAACAGAGTTATGTACGCATGTAAGTAGTATGTGCGTATGTACTATGTATTTTCTGTTACTTTTGATATTAGCCATGGATCATGGTGTAGTTATTATTAGGGCAACAGAAAATATGCCCTAAAAAACTCGTTTTTAGCGCTAAAAATATGTCCTTAAAAATATGGTTTAAGCGCTAAAAATATGCTCTTAAAACTTGGTTTAAGCACTGAAAATATGCCCTTAAAATTTTGTTTATATCTATTATATAAAAATGAATGTGTGTGTGTCCTTTATGTCCCAAAGTAATCAACCGATCTTTATGAAATTTTCACAGTGGATTCATATGGTATTAGCGCACATATGTAATTGGGAACTTCCCGGAATATAGGCCCAAATGTGGACCCAGAGTGACCCAGCAAGTGTTTGAGCAATATGAGTATCAAATGAAAGGTGCTGAGCAGGCCTTCAACATAAAGTTATTTTCATTGCGACGCCTAGGCCGGGTCCCCAAATATGGGTCAAAACGTGGACCCAGATGACCCTCGAATGTTTCTAAACGATATTGGTATCAAATGAAAGGTGTCGAGCAGGGCTTCAACATACTGATATTTTCATTTTTATTTTTTAAGTCGGTTTCCCAGAGATGGTTCAAGTAGTGAGCCCGGATGGTGATGGATGGTCCCGGTAAAAGTAAAGGTAAAGGTAAAGGTAAAGGTAAAGGTAAAGGTAAAGGTAAAGGTAAAGGTAAAGGTAAAGGTAAAGGTAAAGGTAAAGGTAAAGGTAAAGGTAAAGGTAAAGGTAAAGGTAAAGGTAAAGGTAAAGGTAAAGGTAAAGGTAAAGGTAAAGGTAAAGGTAAAGGTAAAGGTAAAGGTAAAGGTAAAGGTAAAGGTAAAGGTAAAGGTAAAGGTAAAGGTAAAGGTAAAGGTAAAGGTAAAGGTAAAGGTAAAGGTAAAGGTAAAGGTAA
Organism: Urophora cardui; assembly: GCA_960531455.1. NCBI lineage: Eukaryota > Metazoa > Arthropoda > Insecta > Diptera > Tephritidae > Urophora > Urophora cardui. Next base: position 99,824,044 of record OY482671.1, read on the forward strand.
AGGTAAAGGTAAAGGTAAAGGTAAAAGTAAGGGTAAAGGTAAAGGTAAAGGTAAAGGTAAAGGTAAAGGTAAAGGTAAAGGTAAAGGTAAAGGTAAAGGTAAAGGTAAAGGTAAAGGTAAAGGTAAAGGTAAAGGTAAAGGTAAAGGTAAAGGTAAAGGTAAAGGTAAAGGTAAAGTTAAAGGTAAAGGTAAAGGTAAAGGTAAAGGTAAAGGTAAAGGTAAAGGTAAAGGTAAAGGTAAAGGTAAAGGTAAAGGTAAAGGTAAAGGTAAAGGTAAAGGTAAAGGTAAAGGTAAAGGTAAAGGTAAAGGTAAAGGTAAAGGTAAAGGTAAAGGTAAAGGTAAAGGTAAAGGTAAAGGTAAAGGTAAAGGTAAAGGTAAAGGTAAAGGTAAAGGTAAAGGTAAAGGTAAAGGTAAAGGTAAAGGTAAAGGTAAAGGTAAAGGTAAAGGTAAAGGTAAAGGTAAAGGTAAAGGTAAATGTAAAGGTAAAGGTAAAGGTAAAGGTAAAGGTAAAGGTAAAGGTAAAGGTAAAGGTAAAGGTAAAGGTAAAGGTAAAGGTAAAGGTAAAGGTAAAGGTAAAGGTAAAGGTAAAGGTAAAGGTAAAGGTAAAGGTAAAGGTAAAGGTAAAGGTAAAGGTAAAGGTAAAGGTAAAGGTAAAAGTAAAGGTAAAGGTAAAGACCCATCATAACAGAAAACTTTTGTTCGTCGCTGCGAAGCGGGACGTGTATTTGCTAGTACTTAATAAAAAGATATATGGCATGGTAGGCTGTGAGCCCACCTTTCATGTAAGAGGTTCCAGGTTCAAACCCTGGCTCGAACAAATATCAAAAATTAGTTTTAAATAAAATTAGAACATTTTGTAACAAAAAATTATGTTTATTAAAAGGCCCATTTTATAGGTTCAAAAGACGAAATAAAAAAATTCACATTTGCGAAACACATCTTCGTTACCAAAAGAAAACAAGTATTTGTACTTACGAAAATATATACATACATACATATATTTATCTGCATGAATTTAAAATTTTATGTGTGGATGGCAATCAAAATTCCAATGCAAAACTTGAATACTTATTTATTCTAATTGCTGTCAACTTCAAAATTTTGCGATAAATTTTCAAATAGAAAACTATGTCGATTAGCGCGGTAAGTTTTTAAGCGTAGAAAAAGATCTTTCCACGTCAACTGAAGTTATCGGGGCGTATTTAAAAGCAAGAATTTCAGTCACTATGTAGCGTGTAGTGCTACACGTTCAATATGAATATTGCGATATTTTTCTCGCTCTGAGGTACAAGATATTTTACTTCCGTCCTTTTCGCATTTTCACTTTCAATTCGCTTATTGCCAATATTGCGATCCGAATCGCGGATTTCAAAATTTCTAAACATTCTGCGATCCAGAATCGCGATCCATCAATACTCGATGCTACACTGTCAATATGAATCGCGATCCACAGATTTCATCAATATATATTGACCGTCTGACGTATGCCTATGTACATATGTAGATACACAGCTGATTCGTGTAACACATTTGAATGAAGCATTGCGAAAATTATTAAATTCGCCTTGAACTTGTCAGAAAAAGAGGAATGGCAAATAGTCTGCGCATATACAAAACAAAGTTGCCAGAGTAAAAAATATAAATAAAAACAATTTTACGAGTGAGATGGAAAAATATGACGAAATACTATGCTAAAATATGAATTTAAAGCAAAATATGCCAAAAATATGCAAATAAGTCAAAATATGCAAAAATAAGCCTTTTGACCTAAATATGCGAAAATATGCCCTAACAAGTTAGGCTTATTCTCTTCGTCTTGAGCTAAAACGCCTATATATATTTATCATATGTAAATAGGACTGCAACAGAAAAATATGCATTTGCATATCTTCTGTTGCCCTAGTTATTATGAAACAGCACACGCATACAAACAACTGCGTTGAACTTATTTATTTGGATTTCAACAACAATAGCATAGTACAACTGTGATGCTGTCTTCGCTTTTTTTATCCAAGTCCAAATCTTGCTTAAGCAATTTGCTCTTGGTTTTTTATTAGAAACAGAAGAAACAAAAACGCAACACGGAAAATCTATCTCAGAATTCATAATTCGATTTGTTTTATGTATTTGGATTTTTTTATTTTAGCCGTTTCCCAATTACTTTTCGCATAAGGCAATCTTGAGCATCCCTGCACCAGTACTTAGTTATTCGGAAAGAGATTTCTACATTAATAATAATAATACGAGTTTTATGGCCGAGCTTCTCTCCCAATTCGAGGTGTGCTCCTTTTCATTTTTCCTACTAATTGGGTGGACCTACAGTTTTATGGCGGCACCGCATTTTTTGTGAGAAGCTTTTTCATGGCAGAATTACACTCGGAGGGAATGCCGCCCACTGCCGAGAGGTGACCGCTGCTCTTAAAAAACCCAATAATTGGATTTTTACTAATTAGACAAATTTTTTTGGTGTTTGCTCGGACTGGGGTTTGAACCCGAGATCTCTGGCATAGCAGGTGAGCACTCTACCCTTTGCACCATAGCGGCCTTCATGGGTAAATATTTACATACATAAATGCATAGAAAAATTTATTGAAAATATCACTACAATTATTAAAGAATGCTTTTTAATTGATATTCTTTTCGTAATTTATTTATGTTGTTTTTCAAAAACGCATGCATGTGTGTAAAACTATAAACAAAATAAAATGTAAATTCTTAGTTGCGTAGTATTAGGAGGGAGGAGTTCGATCGGAGTACATATTTACACATATGCGGGTGAATAGTAAATTTAGCTCTGGAACGCAGACTGTGGTTGAAATGCCAACTACCTGCTGGCATATATGTAGATAACGGTTATCTGCTTACAAATCAAATATGTAAAAACACATAAATGTTAGTATATATATGTATACTAGGCATATAACTTTTTACAATTTAGGCAATTGCGAAACGCGGCATACCATAGTCGAATAGAGCATAAAAAAGTATGAACCCCAGTATTTTTTTTTTGCGAAATTGCAAAAAAGTTTCCGCGCAAAACGAAATTACTTTTTATCAGAACTGCTGAAAAAAACAAAAAAAGTTTTGTACAGTGTACACGTTTTTCTTCATAATAATAGATATTTACCTTAAGGTCTATTAAAAGAAATGTGGAAATCACCACTAGGGTTGCCAGATGTACCCCTTTGGGGGGATTCTATCCCTTTTTGACTTGGTGTTCCCCTATCTACGGAAGGCTCCGTAGATACCCCTTTTTCACTATACGCCTATCCTAATAAATTTTATTTTGTGCTAAGTGAACATGATGAGATTGGCAAAAATATTTTGAAAAGCTTGAAAACCAGTGTTAAATATGACGTTTCACTTATTTAACGTAAGTATTATATACATACATACATATATATTTATGTAATTAAATGAATGTGTATATTAATTTTTTGCTTCACTTTGAAAATAAGGTAAATTAAACGAATTTTCATAAAAATTTTAATGTTTTTACTAGAAGTCTTTTTGTAAAACATACGTTCAAAAGTCTGTATGGATGAAATTTCAAAATTGCAAAAAATTCGGAATTTTTTTTAGTGAATTTTAAGTCACTGAGCTACGAAGCCGAATACTTAGAAAATTCAAAAAATTTTAGTAAAACTTTAATTTTAATGAAAATTTGTTTAAGGTTTGTCCAATATTTCCACAAAGTTTTAATTGATATTGTTTATATCACACATATGTATGTAACTTATTCTATGATGCCTTCCTGCCTTGACAAATTAATCAGCTGCGCCGGGTTCGATATTATAACGTCTTACGTTTATTGCTTCTAGTTATCTTCTGATTCTTAAAGTTAACTTAACTTAAAACCTAAGTTGGGGAAGCCTTCGCCGCCGTTGCCACTGCCGTCGGGCTTGCAGCGTAAGTTCTACCCGCTGCCAACGATATTCGGTGATGTCGCTGCCGCTACCGATATTTGGCTACTTATTGATCGCTGACTAAGCGCATCCCACGGTGCGAGGTGTTAACTGCAGTGAATTGACTGTCTCTTCATTAGCCGGTCTTATTTCATCAACGTTCGATTTATTTGGCGCATGCTGACTAAGCGAATCACACGGTTTGAGGTGTTTATTGTTAACCGCGGTGAATTCGCTACCTGTGCAATAAGCCGTATCTTTTTACATCGATATTTGTCGTCAACATAACAGTTGTAGTATTGTCTTAAGCGGATGTTATGCAAACAATATTTATAAAGGAATTCTGCTGACGATTAAACGTTTTGGGTTAACTCCTCCCTTCCTAAGTGAGGGTCGTCCGCGATCCTCTCAGTGATTTTTCGTATGGCAGCTTCCATCGTCTTTTTTGTGCTGAGTCTTTTTCGAATACTGAGAGCCTGCCATGTTATTAACAATACGGTAATTGCCGTTACTACGACGACAGAAGCCGTTGTTTTAAGACTGATTTCTCGTCTCAAGGTATTTATGTGGTTGATGTTCTCCACGTTCATTTCCTGTAGGTAGCTTAGACTCAGAGACTCCAGGTGCCCTACTAGATTTATCTTCTGGGCAGTCGGCGTCCCTGGCGTGCGTTTTATGGCAGCATTTCTGTTCCGGAATTCAGTGCCGTTTATTATCACCTGTTGTTCGAATGTTAACAGGTAGGTGCCTTTAACGATTCTCGAAATTCCGCTCTCGCCCTTGATTTCGGCCGTATCATTGTTTATTATGATTATCCCGTCATCGATCTCATTGATGCCCTTGTTATGGTTAGCGGTGGTTGAGCAATTTGCTATCTCTCCTGCGACCAGCCGTTTCCCGCAAGTAGTGGTATTTAATATTTGACAAAAAATATCGAATGTTGATTTTTCGCATTTCACGGCGTATGTTTTGCTTCCGCAATCGGCTATAATGTTTGTGTCCCCGAAGTGAAGTACTAGCCCTTGATGCGGCACAGCGAAAAGGCTAATCTTCCTACGCACTATCTTAGGTATTGGGTACTTTATAATAAAATACAAATTTTCCTTATTTTGTAAAACCTTAATTCTAGACATTCCGATTATTTCTAATGTTGTTACATTGGTTGAGTGCTCGTTGATTATTTTGTTTACATCGGTACCATCTAATATTACTGGGCTAACTACGTTTAGTTTGGCTAAAGCTATTGCATTAATGACAGACTGTAATTCGATTTTCATTATCCTGTTCCTTGCTAGGAGCGTTTCGTATAAATGGCCTGTATCTATTTGCTCCTTTTTGACATTGGTTATTATTTTGTTTATTTTATCTGTAATTTCTAAAATTTTTTGCTGAACATGGGTATTTATCCTATATTGTTTGTTGTTTGAGTCAACGAGCATATCCTGTGTCATCTGTAGTCTCTGGTGGTCGTCGAAATCAGGGGTTCCGGCAATAACCTTCAGTGCCGTACCTAGAAAATTTAGACTTCGTGCTTGTCGGTGGTGAATATCGACAGTTCGTAGTAGTGTTTCTATGTGCCCTGTATCCGAGTCTAATAGTGTTCTCATGTGTGACTGAGGGAATAAAGCGATTAGAGATTTCGTCTCATCCTTCATTGTTGCGTACAATGTCAAGTTTGTAAAATGCGTCAGGTAGCCGTAATGTTCCCATACTATTGCTTCTCCGTCCGAAATCGGAATGTAGTTGGCGTTGGTGTAGTCCGTGAGTTTTTCCATCGCGGCGGTCGTCATCATAAATGCCATTGTCATTATCCTACAATTAAAATAAGTATTGATTAATGGGTTAGTCTATCAGGGGGGCCGAAGGTTGTCCTTATGGACTCTCCTCCCCTTTATAAGAACGGTGGTACCCAGGTCCTGTTCAACTATTTCCTCTACATATAAAGCTGAGAGTTTATTGCCTAGTCTTCGATTAGCCCTCACCAGGACCTTGTCACCAGCGTTGTACGTCCTATTTTGACGGTCCTTATTGTGATACTCGCGATCCATAGCCTGCGTTTTTTTGATACGGTTCCGAATTGATTCCGTAATGTTGGCCGTACCGGAATGAAGGATGTCGATTGGTTTCGTGTTGGTTACTGAATGAATGGATTTATTATACTCTATAGTGGCCAACAAAATCAAGTCAACGGTGTCGCTGAGATTTCGTTCGAGTTTCAGACACCTTGCTATCTCTGCCAAAGTGCTGTGGAAACGCTCTACCTGCCCGTTTGAGGTACTGTGGAGCGGGGGAGCATTCACAATTTTTACGTTATTGTAATTCAGCAGTATTGACCTTATGGTATGTGAGTTAAGTGACTTTTCGTTATCGCAGTATATTGTCTTGACGTTAGGGAAAATGTTTATAAGTTGTAAAATTGTTGGTTTCACATCGATTATTGTTCTAGATGAGATTTTCTGTACTATAGCAAATTTTGAAAACTTATCGACACAAGTCAGAAAGTATTTTTGGTCCGTAGAGAAAATATCTACGTGTAATATTTCCCCAGTGGTAGATGGTATCGGTGTTGGTGCGATAACATGCTTTTCTGGGTGTCGGACATATTTTGACTTTGAACAGATGCGGCAATTGGCCGCTACCTCTCTTGCTTTTTTATCCATCTTTGGAAAAAAATATTCGGCCAGGATCTGTTTTACATTCTCTTGTGCCGCCCTATGTGCTCTGTTGTGTTCGGCTACGATAATTTCATGTTGGTCATCTTCGTTAAAGATATCCGCGACCATTTTCTCAGTATGGCGAAATTTCACATTGGGGTAAAGTTCCACGAGTCGGTGTTGGATTTTTGCCAGAACTGGTAGGCTGCAATGAATTGCATTAACCACACCGTCATTAATAACCTCTTGTATTGTTTTTAAAAGCGATTCTACGTCACAAAATGAAATTACATGCCTCGTCTTTGAACTAAAAATAATAAAAGTCTGCTTTGAAGGGCTTTCACCCTCCTGAAGTATTATCTGATTTCTGAAGCAATTCACAGGTTTTCCCACTGTTTCAATGGTGTAGGTAAGCGATTCCTCGCTATGTATGGTTGCGCAGTCAGAACTTGTTTTCATTTCAACTTCCATCATATTCATGTGCTGTCTCGACAACGCGTCGGCGACATGATTTTCTTTCCCTGGTTTATAAAAAATCTTCGCGTTAAAGCTTTCTATGAGAGATTTCCAGCGTTTGATTTTTGCGTTCGGATTTTTATCTGAAACTGCGAATGTCAGAGGTTGGTGGTCGGTGAAAATGTTGAGCTGATTTACCCCATACAAATAATTTCTCAAAGTATTGAGAGCCCAAACAATTGCTAAAAGTTCTCTCTCATTTGTTGCCAAATGTTCTTCCCTATCTCTGAGTGTTCTTGAGATCATGGTTATTGGTTTCTTCTCCTGAGAAAGCACATCGCCTAGACCTCTAGAAGATGCATCGGTCGTCAGGTCAAATGGCTTAGAGAAGTCAGGATAGGTTAATGTGACGTCTTCCGACGCAAGAATTTCCTTAAGTTTGTTGAATGCTTCTACACCCTCTGGTGTTAATTGGACTTTAATTTTTTTTGACTGGGCGGCACTCGCTTTGCCATTTTCTCCCTTAAGGAGATCAGTGAGTGGTTTTGCTATGCTGGCAAAATCTCTGATAAAACATCTGTAGTAGCTGGCTAATCCCAGGAAGGAGCGAAGTCCTCGAAGTGTTGTTGGCTGCTCATAACATTTTATGCCATTAACCTTTTCGGGGTTCGTTTTAATACCCCCTCTTGATACCACAAAGCCTAAGTAGTCAACTTCAGTTTTAAAAAATTTTGATTTCTCTACTGATACCCTCATGTTGGCCTGACAAAGATTACGTAAAACCCATTCGATATCCCTCAAATGCTCTTCTGCTGTTTTTGAATAGACAATTACGTCGTCGACATAAACATGGCATGTCTTGCCAATCTGCTCCCTCAGGACATCATCGATTGCCCTCTGAAATATACTAGGGGCATTTTTAAGCCCAAAAGGCAGTCGGCAAAATTCGTACTTGCCGTTGTTAACGGAGAAGGCAGTTTTTTCCCTGTCTCTCTCCGCTAGCTCAATCTGGTGAAATCCAGATTTTAAATCGAGTGTGGTAAAATATTGTGCGCCCTTTAGGTTTAACAATATAACCATTGCATTCGGCATTGGGTATTTATCCTCTATGGTGACCTCATTCAGTTTCCTAAAGTCAATCACCAGGCGTTTTTTTTTATTTCCTACTTGGTCTACACCCTTCTTCTCGACCACCCAAATCGGATTATTGTAGGGAGACCTAGATGGACGAATGATTCCATTCGCCGATAAATCAGCTATTTCTTTCCTGACAAAGTCACCCAGACTCATAGGGTATGGGTACAGCTTAGAATATACTGGTTCTTCGGTCTTTGTTCGAACTGTAGCAACTATATTCGTATTGAAGGGCAAAGACTCGTTTGGGTCAGCGAAGGCCTTCTTCATACTCTTTATCATTCTACAAAACTGATTTCGGACACTAGAAGGAATTTCTTCTCTTCTTATATCAATGAAATTAACATTCTTACATTCGTGGAACAACAGCTTTTCGTTTCCGAAGTCGTGTCGTATTACTCCACTACTCAAATATATTTTCGCGTTTACCTGGTTTAGTAGATCCAGGCCGATTATACCGTCGAAAGTTTCTATATTAGGCAATATGAAAAAGTCTGCCCATATACCAAATATTTTGATTCTATACTTTTTATTCACATGGCTATTACCATGAAGTGACTTAACAAGAAAGGGTGTGGATGCCGGAATAATATTCTTAAATTCAGGCAAGGGTTTAATGTAGTTCTTTGACGCGCCTGTGTCTACTAATAATTTCACTTTTTTCCCATGGTGCCCTATTCCTCGCTCGATCCACGGGAGCAAGGACGTCCCCCTAAAAAATTGAGTTGCTCTTCCTCGAGGTCCTCGGTTGCCTCTTCGGCCTCCTTGTAATGGGCGGTCTCTTCACTCTCCTGGCTTAATTTGTTTACTCTTTGCATTTTTGGACCAGTACTCCTACCTGATTCGGCTTGTCGTTTAGCAATTTGCTGTTTTCCGTTAAAGCTAGGGCCCTGATTTATGTTGCTTCGATATTGTTGTTGGCCCTGGTTTATTTTTTGCGATTGACGCCAGTTGGTATTCTGGCGCAGCCGCGATTCTGATGGGTCTATGTCCATTGGTGTTGGTTGATCCTGTTGATCGTTTGTGTTACTATCCCTTTTCGGTTGTCTATTAGAAAAATGTGGGTTCTTTTGTGGTGCTCGAGTTCTTTGTTCCGAGGTACTGTCACCGATTCTCTTGAATTTGTTAGGGTCTTCGTTAGACGCCGCGAAGCTTGTAGCGAACGCGTATCGTTCCCTATTCGACTCAACCTCTTGTGCTAAGGCTAGAGCACTTGGCAAATCGTCTGGTCGAGACGCGAAAATAATGTCGCACAAAGGTCTTTTCAGACCCGAAATAAATACCCTCAATGCGTCTGCCCGATACTTTGCGCAAATTGATTCGGCAATGGAACCGTCGTGGGTCATAATAGTTTTATTTGTGAGGAGAGTTAATTTCTTCTCCACCTCATCGAAGTATTTTAGAACCGAAAGGTTGCCCTGACGAAGGGTAGAAAGCTCCTGTTCTATAAGGTATATCGGTCGCTTGTCCGCGTATGTGAAGTCCAGTCTCGCAATAATTGCGTCGAAATTAAGAACTGTATTGAACGAGGCCAATACGGCATCAGCGGATCCTTTCAGTTTGTTTCTAATTATCCCTACAGCTTGGTAATGCCTCGAGCTACCCCGATATTCCCGAAATACCTCATACGCTGTGTGGGCGGCCTGGCGCCATGAAACGTAAGTGCTGATTTGTCCATCGAACTCCGGCAAAGATTTCACTAGATCTAAAGGCTCTTCACATTTAACCCCTGGTATGATTTCACCGGCTCAAAAGTTTGTGGTTTTTTCTCCGTTTTTGTACTCATAACCTGTTCTGTAAGTCGGTCTATTTTCTGTTCGAAAGCTTCTTGCTGTTGTTTCAGTGCGGCAGCGATAGCAGCCTGCACTAAAATCGTTATTTGGTTCGCATCCATTGTGTTCCTTGTCCCTGAAACCTGCAAGTTACTTATTCTGTCTAACAGCTCTTCTAAACTGTTGTCAGTATTACTCATCAAACTGTTATAAAATGGGAAATAATAGCCTAGCTGAGACTCAAAACACTAGTTGATTTTTATTTAAGTTCCTCACTATCACTTTTTTTTATCTCTTTCTACTAAAGCACTATTATATTTAGATTTAATCTTCTACACAGTCACTTTCTTTATTATGTTTTTTTTCGAGCACTCAACTTACAATTTTAAGGTTTTCCATTCCATATTGTTATTTAAGTATATTATGTTATGTTAAGTATATTATCTCCGTGATCCTTCTGCGGGTGGGTATCTTATCGGTTGGGCGCCACTTATTCTATGATGCCTTCCTGCCTTGACAAATTAATCAGCTGCGCCGGGTTCGATATTATAACGTCTTACGTTTATTGCTTCTAGTTATCTTCTGATTCTTAAAGTTAACTTAACTTAAAACCTAAGTTGGGGAAGCCTTCGCCGCCGTTGCCACTGCCGTCGGGCTTTCAGCGTAAGTTCTACCCGCTGCCAACGATATTCGGTGATGTCGCTGCCGCTACCGATATTTGGCTACTTATTGATCGCTGACTAAGCGCATCCCACGGTGCGAGGTGTTAACTGCAGTGAATTGACTGTCTCTTCATTAGCCGGTCTTATTTCATCAACGTTCGATTTATTTGGCGCATGCTGACTAAGCGAATCACACGGTTTGAGGTGTTTATTGTTAACCGCGGTGAATTCGCTACCTGTGCAATAAGCCGTATCTTTTTACATCGATATTTGTCGTCAACATAACAGTTGTAGTATTGTCTTAAGCGGATGTTATGCAAACAATATTTATAAAGGAATTCTGCTGACGATTAAACGTTTTGGGTTAACTTGTATGTACATATCTCACCCTAAATCATAAAGTGATACAGCTCGAAATCCAAAAATTTTAAATGGTGCTGAAGTGCTTTTTCTCTAAAAGAAAGTCTATGGAGAGAATCCACATACGAGTATAACGTTAGTTTTCCAGGCAAAGCCTATGGGAAAGAATTTGGGGAAGTCGCGAGATTATAAAATCTATTATGGAGAAAACCCGACTTCAAAAAATTTTTCGTTGCGTCAATTTATGGTTTAGGATGCGATTTATTTACCTATTATATATTAAAGAAAGTAAGACTTGGTGAAAATTCCACAAAAATAAGTAGACTTAGTTGACTCGATGTGCTTACATATACATATACAAAGATATATTTATGTTCAACCTAATTTATAATATTAAGGATATATGTACCTTCATAAATATGCGTGTGTATATCGTCACACCATACGAAACTACCATTTTCAAAATATCTTACGAAAACTCATTAAAATAAAAATTTGGCACAAAAAGTAGCACTTTAAATTTTTGTCTGACGAAAAGTTGCAATAATTATATAGTACATATGCAATTCGTCAGCCAAAATTCGAAAATGTTACTTTTCCAAAAATTTAAAGTGCTAGTTTTCGTCAGCCATAAGTCGAGTGCTACTTTTTCAAATACACATTTAAAGTGCTAGCTTTCGTCAGACACAAAAAAGGGGTTGTAGTTTTCGTATGATACGACGATTAAACATACATAAGAATATTTTTTTTTTGTTCAAACGGTATGGAATTTTTACTTTTGATCTCATTTAGGTGATTCACAAAGTGTCATAAAGTCATATGTCATATTAAAATATTTTACGGAAATAGTTATAAAAGACTTTTCCGAAGCCTTATGAAGAAGTAAACAAAAACAGCTGATCAAATACGACGACCCAAAAACATATCGTTCAGAGTTGTATTTATTTAGTACACATATAGCATAGAATGCAACAACAAAATATTATGACTTATGACGATATGACGCAATATGACAGATTGTGAATCCCCCAACTGTTTTTATGTCAAATAAGTGAATAAACTAATTTTTTTAATACATTTTGTTTTATTTGACCCCCCCCCCCCAAAAAATACCCCATTTCTTCTAAGTTGTACCCCGAAATCCCCCTTTTTGGTCTCGTCGATCCCCCTTTCGCCATTTTTCATCTGGCAACCCTAATCACGACATACTTTAAACTTAAAACTTATTTCATATAACAATTGACAAAAATGTAAAAATAAAAATATTAAAAAAAAAAATTAAAAAAAAATCTGACTTTTTTTTAGAAATCCATTTTTGCGCGGAACGTTTTTGAACCGAAATCACATAAAAAAGTGATATTCATTACTTGTACAATATTTGCCACCACGTGGTGGTATGCCAAATTTTTCGTCAAAATTTGTTATATGCCTAATGTATACCCAATAAAGTCAACGGGGTCGCCGCGAATTCGCGTCGGATTCGCTTTGCCTGACGATATTATCGCGGCAATAGTTCACGTCAATAGATCGGCGAATACGAATTCTCTGGCATCTCACCTATGACTAGCGATTCAAGATTTTTGTATCATTAGCTATTCGAGAATTTTTAATTTAAATATAATACGAAGCACTTAAAATATTTTTATAAATAAAGTTTAACTTTCTCGAAATAACCAAAGATGTATTGTGGAACGATTTTCCGTCATCCCTTGTCAAGTTTGGTTTGGAGACAAACCGGTTTCGGCTAGTCAGTTCGTTCTTAGAGAACATCATATTCCTACCCTGTCGGAAAAACAAGCAACCAAAAAGTATTTAAATAATCAAAGCTTTTAAAATAAATTTAAGCAGTAATATTTATTTTGCTCCGCGAACTCGCCTCGCATTCGCCGCTATATCATACTCGCCTCTGTGTTTATTGGGTAATATTATATGTATTTGTGTATACATATGTATGCATGAATACCATTGTATAATAGTTATACAGACTTTGTTATTGTTTTTATACGCCCGCATTAAAGCACATTGCGTAATAAAATGAAATTAAAATGAAATATCTATTACTAATTGTTGTTAATTAAAGTGATTTCACTGAGGTAAACGCCAACATTCGCTATGCCGCTGTGCATAGATAAACAAAAACAACAACAATGTGATGTTGCCACATCAAAGGCTCAAAAGGCAGTGCACGCCGACCACCAGCAACAACAGATGAATGCATTTTTTCGATTACCGACAATTATTTAAGCTACATTCGATTGCAATTCCTTTACCCACTGTGAATTGACTGGATGTTTGTTTGCATTTTAGAAAATTGGAAAATTAAAAAAGCTACATACGTACATAAAACAACTGCCAGCATGTTTATTTATTTAAAAACTAGTAAACTTTTAATGCAAATAAATATTTATACCAATGCACATTTTCAAAATACTAGTATATGTATATACATACATACATACATACATATGTATTTGACTTAAGCACGTACTAGATATATGCATACAGACAAACTATTTGATTGGAAAATTTCGATTTGCATTTGTAATTCGTACAAAATTAATATAAAATTTGTTGTTAATGTTTTGCATAAATTAACACAGTAAATAATGAATTTGGCATTCGATCAGATTTGTTAGCTAAAATAACAAATTACCGAATCCAGCTATGTGTACATAGTCGTGTTTATGTATTTACTTTATATATTGTAACTCCATATACATATGGTCAATTTTCTGGCTGCTAACGTTACATTCGCATGGAGTTTTTATTTAGTTTATATGAAATAATAACCAAAATGTTGGAAACGTCCAAGGTTCTACTACTTATGCTATCAGGTAGACCTATACCTTCATTTTAAGAGTAAAATTCGTCTGATGGCTACCATACCGTAAAAGTTATAAGCGCGTGAAACACACTGCTAACGTTACATCATTTGGAAGTGGGATCAAGATACAGATCATGTTTGGTTTAATTTCTGCGAACTTGCTGAGACAATCATCCCAATTTTACTTCATGTTATATAGCAAGTATGTCACAAGGTCATGGCATACCGTTTTACGAAAATCTTTAGGATTTTTTAACGTAATTTAACATAAAATAAGGCACTGCCTACGTTACACAAAGCACTGCTAACGTTACACGCGCGAAAACTGAGTATCTCTACATATAATAAAATTGTAACCGTTGATCTCTGTACATTGCAGATATACAGAAAATAAATAAATAATAGCTTAAAAAAAACTAAAAAACACGCTTTAATCTTCAAAATCGTACTAAAAATTGAGAAATAATTTAATTAGAAACAAAATGATGAACGAAAATATAAGTATTTAAGGAAAAGCGTCGGGTGGTGCTCAGTATGTCAAAAAATATTTAAGATCGCTGTTTTTAACTAATATTTTTATTTTGACTTTTTTGAGATTTCATATAACGTACTCTTTAATTTCGCAACTAGGTATGTATATTTTTGTACTAGTCGTACGAATCGAATATTTTCATATTCAAATATTATTGAGCACCCCCACGCTTTTCCTTAAATACTTATATTTTCGTTCATCATTTTGTTTCTAATTAAATTATTTCTCAATTTTTAGTACGATTTTTAAGATTAAAGCGTGTTTTTTAGTTTTTTTTAAGCTATTATTTATTTTTAACTTTTTAGTGAAAATTTTCATTAAAGGATGTTTTATGCGGACGCAAGAATAAAAGTAAAAAGAAGTCTGATGAAGGGATGTGGTGATCTCCGAAATAGATCTACATACATATGTATTTATAACTTCTACCAAAAATATTAATTTTTCACATACATTTTTTCCTTATAAAAAAAAAAAATTGGTCATAAGAGCTCAAAAATGAAGCCTAAATGAAAAAATATCAACTAATATGTACTATGTCTATCGAAGCAAAACTATTTCAGTTCTTAATCGGAGATATGCTCTTCTTTATTTGCCTGTGCATATTCACAATGAACAGTCAGCGCTCCAAATTATTCTCATTGTCCTATAATCACTTCCATATTTTTTTGTATACCAAAAATAGTAAACAACTTCTTGAAAACAAAAATTGCCAAACAGATGTGAAAGTTACCAAGAAACCAACAGCGAAAAATAACCTATTTTGGTAATTACCAAGTTCGGCAACCGTGCTATAAATAGAATTTGAACCAGGGTTTGAAATTGCTACGTTTGCTGCATTTGCTTTTGCTTTGCTTTTGCTAATGAAAAGTAAATTAGCAAACTCGGCCAGCCGAGTAAAAAACGAGAACACGATTCATTCGCTTCAGTTTTCAGCTGAGCCGTTTTTGCTTGTATAGTTAAGCAAAAGCAAAGCAACGCGATTTGGGGGATTTCATTTTACTTCCAGCAATTAGTTGTCTTTGCATTTTTTCTGCTTTTGCTTATTGCATCTTGTTAACATTACCAGAGTTGAGTGATGGTAAATTACAGATTTGAGAGAAAAGTTGAAAAAATTAGCAGCGCGCTGTAGAATGGAATGTTACTTTACATTTGTGCACATCTGCTGATATTCTTAGTTTTATTCACATACACCGATTTCACCAATGCACCAAATTCCTAAAACAGCAAAGTAATTTTAAAATTTTCTTATCGAATTTCAATTATAAATAAATTTAAGAATTAAAAAAAATCAATTTAAATTAGTTTCAATTTGACTTTTCTGGGACTCGAACCTGCGCCCCTATGTACATACCTTTCTGTATTAAAAAATTATAATTCAATAGATGATTTTGTGTACACAACAATTTTTTGATATGTTTGGGGGACAGTAGGATTTTCGTTGATCAGTCATCAGAGTCTAGCAGCTGCTGTGCCCCGATACACCAAGATGAATGGTGAGGGTTTTGAAGCAGCTACCAATTTATTATTGCTCAATAGATGTACATATGTATGTACATATGTATTGATGCACCATCTATTTGTTCAGAGAGGGTGACAATTAAATTTCATTGGCATAGGTATAGAGATGGTTGATCGTTGCTCATCAACGAGGTTGATGGGTTGGCCATCAACAAGATGAAATGGACAACAAAATGTTTTTACATTTTCAAAATTTCGAAAATTTTAAAATAATTAAAAAATCGATGTGGAAATTGTAAAAATACTCACCGGTTGTAGCAAACTGATGCATTTTTGTATGGTTTTTAATACAGAAAATGCATTGATGCGCAGGTTCGAGTCCCAGTAAAGTCAAATTGAAATTAATTTTAATTGATTTTTTTTTAATTTTTAATTTATTTATAATTCAAATTCGATAAGAAAATAGTTAAAATACCAGCGGTTTTGGGAAATTAGTGCATCGATGGAATTGGTGTATGGGAGGAATAATGAGCCATATCAGCAGATGTGCAGAAATTTAATATAACATTCCTTTCTACAGACGAACTCGCTCTACTTCTGTTATTTTAACAGCCAGCTGTGTTGAATTAAAATTTGTTATTCACCAGATGCACTAACAGAATTTTGTTGGGTCTCTGGCTTCCACGATTATTCGTAGTTGCAACTTCTCTGTTCATCTACGTTCTCTGTTATTGGCTTGCATACGGGAGTGAATTGAATGAAATTCATAGAGGCTATTTTGAAGAGAGGTAACATAAAAGCTACAATGAAGCATAGAGTATAATGTTGAATCTCATTATATGATGTTGTTGGGTAGAATCCCATGTTGATGTCACGTTTCGAATCCGGAGGTGAATAGAAATAATAGAGGAGAGAACACAATAAAAGTAAAGGGAATGTTTCAAAAAAATAATAATTGAGTTTTAAACGTTTGCAACTTTTAGGATGGGATGAAGTTACATACATACATACATACATACATACATACATACATACATACATACATACATACATACATACATACAGGTGAAGCTAATAAAAGCGTGTTAAATAAAAATAGGTAAAAAAACTTTTTAAGTTAAACGGTTTTATGTTATACATACATTGCAATGTTTAAGATAAATGTACTAAAAACCAAAAAATAATAAAATAGATACAGTCGTGGGAATTATAAACATTTGCATAGACTAGACTAAAATAAAACCGTGGGGCACGTCAATTGTCTACAATCGTTGATTAAAATGTTTGTTTTGTAATGTTACACTATAATTAGGCAGTTGTTCAACCGACAACGATGGACGTGTGATAAGTAGGGCTAGAATGTGGAAAAAAGCTAGCAAGCTCGATTATAAGCGAGTTTTAGGGTTTCATAGTGGTGAGCGAGTAGTACTTTTATCATATGTTTTGTCGATTAAAGACAAACTACGAGCAGTGAAACGATTCCTCGTGTGAATGTCCAACGATAAACTAGTTGAAACATCTCTTTTATTAACATGGAGTGTATAACTATTGGAATTTCCATGAGCAAGAAAATAGTAAGTATTTTCCTCACCGTCTGCGGGCCAACTGCCTAACGACGAATTAAACGATTCTTCTATCGCACATTAAGTCGATAATTTGTAGACAATTGACGTGCCCCCCGGTTTTATTTTAGTCTAGTCTATGCAAATGTTTATAATTCCCACGACTGTATCTATTTTATTATTTTTTGGTTTTTAGTACATTTATCTTAAACATTGCAATGTATGTATAACATAAAACCGTTTAACTTAAAAAGTTTTTTTACCTATTTTTATTTTCTAGTTTTTAGTTTTTATTTCGCATTCTGTTTAATTCATTTAGTGCTTCATTATTGCAAGGTTTCTTGCCCGTTAGTTTATTGCAGTCCAACGCCTCTATAGCGACCCACGCGCCACCTATCGGAAGTTTTTTTAAGGAAAATATTTCCTTTCAAGGTAGTAATACATGTTCCGAATTTCAGCCAAATCGGACCATAAATGCGATTTTTGTAAATATAGCGACCCACGCGCCACCTAGCGGAATTTTTTTTTTAAGAAAATATTTCTTTTCAAGGTAGTAATACATGTTCCGAATTTCAGCCAAATCGGACCATAAATGCGATTTTTGTAAGTATAGCGACCCACGCGCCACCTAGCGGATTTTTTTTTTAAGAAAATATTTCTTTTCAAGGTAGTAATACATGTTCCGAATTTCAGCCAAATCGGACCATAAATGCGATTTTTGTAAATATAGCGACCCACGCGCCACCTAGCGGAATTTTTTTTTTAAGAAAATATTTCTTTTCAAGGTAGTAATACATGTTCCGAATTTCAGCCAAATCGGACCATAAATGCGATTTTTGTAAATATAGCGACCCACGCGCCACCTAGCGGAATTTTTTTTTTAAGAAAATATTTCTTTTCAAGGTAGTAATACATGTTCCGAATTTCAGCCAAATAGGACCATAAATGCGATTTTTGTAAATATAGCGACCCACGCGCCACCTATCGGAATTTTTTTTTCATAATATTGCATTGTCATCGGGGTTATACATGCGTGCAAAATTTCAGATTAATCGGTTGACAGGAAGAGGGTGAAATTTGAATTACTAAATTTGACCCAAGAATAAAGAATAAATAATAAAACAAACGGGGTGAGCTAAATAAAACCGTTTAAAAAGGAGCCAGAGGAATCCAAATCAGGGATGCCACTTTTGGGCTTTTCCTACCAAAACTGGTAGGTTTTATTCCTTTTGGTAGGACGATTTGAATTTTGGTAGGTTTTTGCCTTCGTTCAACTAACATCACTGATTTGGTACATTTGGTCACTTTGCCACAACACTGTTGAGAAACCGTGTCTCCTCAGCCAAGGTAGGCTCGGTGGCGAATTCAGAAACTACTTTTTTTATTTCCAAAGGTAAGGCTGGTATCGACCTCTCAAGAAACAGCTCAAGAAATTTTTGGATTTATTTCTTGAGTAAAAAATAGTAGTAGGTAAGAAATTTTGACGTTTAGTAATCCACCGTGAATACCAAGTGAAATGAAGAAGAGCATCAAAAACGTAAACAAAATAAACCTTTTTGTAAACATAAGCAATTAGTATGTTCTTAAAAAATATTAAATAAAAGCTTTAAATATATGTTTTCAATAGTTTTATTTTGTTGTTATTTTAGGAAATCATCGAAAGCGATGTGGATGACCTTATATTATTGGTAAACTGTGGTATATTGATGGCCGGAATGGAAGAAAATATGAGAAATCGATGCCAACTATGCCCTTGCATCATTAGAAAAATTGTACATTCTATTTTTCGTTTATTTTTTGCCATTTTCACTAACGATTTTCACGACTTTTTTTCAACACGCAACAAACGTCAAAATTTCTTTAAGAAATAAATGCTCGATGATATATTTCTTGGCAAAACCTGTGTTGCTGTGTTCGCATAACGTTGAAAAGTAGTATTAAAAAAGTGTACTAAATTACTTGAGAGATTTCTTGTACGTCATTTTATATGAAACTTTTGCGTTTCTTGAGAGGTCGATACTAAGCTGTAGAGTGTAATGTCAAAATCCAAGCGAATTCTAAGCATGGCCAATAGGAATGGGCGAGTCCCAAGCGAATTCAGATTTTAACCACGGCGAAACATAATTTTGACTCTACCAATTACAAAAACAAAATACATGGGAATTTTCTGAATTCGCCCCTGCGCCTACCTGGTATATCTACCTTGACCTCAGTAGAGTTTTGTCACAAAACTCTGCTAAATAGAAGCGCTTTCTTTGAGATTCAGAGACAACTGGAGGAGATTGAAAATAGAAAGGCATCTAATATTTTACGCAATATGAAGCAAACAAGGTTGTTTGTCTAATAAAGAGCTCTGTGTGGTATCACAACAGGCCATCAGGCCTACCTAGGTAGTAAATGTGTTTGCTGTACCAAGTGGAAACAATATCCGCTATTTCCCTCGATAAATCTTCTTACGCTTCCTTCAGGATCAGTTGCTTGCCCTCATTATTCCTCAAATGTTATTCCAAAAAATGTAAATCCTGATTTCCTCCGCACTGGACGAGCGGTGGCAGCCACTAATACCCAATCCAACCTTTATCTGAAAACTGCTGCTTCCTCCTCTTTTCCTTCACATTTTTATCAAATTAATTGAAATTTGTTCAAATAATATTAAATTTAATACTAAAGTTTTCGAAATCAAAAAAAAAAAACAGCTTTTTTTATTTTAAGCGGTAAAAAAACAAAAGTTTCCGGTTACTACGGGGTGGTCGGTTACTGGCACAGTTACCCTAAATGAATTTGGTGAATATGTTTAAATCTCACATTAAAAAAAAAAAAAATTGGTAGGCTCGAAGCCATTTTGGTAGGTTTTTGGTAGGAAAAAAATTTTCTTAGTGGCATCCCTGATCCAAATGAACTGTTTTTAAAATTTCTGTCGGTCTGACTGTCTGTCTGTCCTTATGTTTGTGCGCGGGTCACTAAAAATTGGAATGATGGAATTGAATGAAACTAGAGATATTCAGTAAGAAAGATTAAGTTTGTATGGGTTGTGCCAAGTTTGATTCATTTCTATGCAGTCGTTTTTGTGTGACGCGGGCGTTATGGTAAAAAATATACCTTTTTCGTCACATTTTCCCACATTTTGGTTAATAACTCGGGAACTGGATGAGACATCCAAATGAGTGTTGTCCTGAATATTAAGTTAGGCGTTAAGTGATATAATGGTTGAAAGTTTCATGCAATTATATTCAGTAGTTTTTGCGTGATGCACGCACAATCATACAGACGGACAGACAGACAGACAGACAGACAAATAGACTTCTAAAAATTGTAGATTTGGGTTCCGCTGGTCCAATAACGACATCTCCTATCAGTTTTTCCTGAATATCGTCAATGTACAGACATCGACCTGTTTCAATTTTATTATATGTATTATAAGATAAAAAATCACTGCTACCGTTACATATTATTTAAGCTAACAATGTCTTCAAATCTTTGGAAGTTTAACTTTTTTTTAATTGGAACGTGAGATATACTTATAGTATTAAGAAAATATATAAACAAATTAAATTAAAACGTATTTTAACATGTCTTAAAAAAACTTTTTTGGTTTTGCACTGCTAACGTTACATAAGATTTTTGCGGCACATTTACTTTTCACATAACTGCTAGTTGGGACATAACTTTTTTAAAAACTCTACGTGTTATGATATTATAGCCAATTTTCTAATAGATAAAACTTGAACGGCTAAATTTAGTCGCAGCAAACATGTTATATTTACCTTTTTGTTTACTGAACTACTTCCGACCATACTTTTTTTTAATCACAACGTTTTATAAAAAGAGCGAAAAGTTCAATTTAAAACGACTAAAATTGAATGCCACTGTTTTCAACAGCTACTATAATATGTCATGAACCCCGCAAGGCCCCAGTGCTTGCAATATTTTTTTTTATTTAATACATTTATTTGCAATCTATTCCAAGAACAATAAGCAAATTATTTAACATTATTCAAATTTGACTTGTACCATTGATCTCCAGTGAGGTCAATAGTAATATACTTATGTGCATAATTATATGGTACATATACATATATGTATTAACATAAAAAGAAAGTTAAGAATTTTCTAGTTGTTAGTCTCTAAATGGTAAATTTAATGATTTCATTGGTTTCATCTAATAACATAATTGCTAATGGGTTATCATGATTGCTGATTCTGCGAAGGTATGCTGTACTAAATCTATTAATTTCATTTTTTATAAAGGGAATTTTTAAATCTGAATGGATGGCTTTATTTGTAATGTACCAGGGGGTATTTGTAATTAATCTTAAAGTTTTAGATTGGTATCTTTGTAGAATTTCTATATTTGATGTACAGGCAGTGCCCCAAAGCTGTATGCCATAAGTCCATACTGGCTTTAATAAAGCTTTATATAATAAAAGTTTCGTCTCGAGATATAGAGGTGATTTAGGTCCAAGTAACCAATACATTCTTTTAGTCTTGGCCTTTAACTGTTTACTTTTAGTTTGTATGTGACTTTTCCAAATTAAACGCTTATCTAGATGCAGACCTAAATATTTCACGCTGTCACTCTTAGGAATCGTATTGCCATAAATATGACACGGGGGACAGGCATTTCTCCTTAATGTAAATACCACATGAACCGATTTATTTGTATTAACCTTTATTTTCCAACGATCTAACCAAGCCTGGATCTCATTCAATTCTTTTTGGACTAGGTTGGAAGCTTCGATTGGAGATGAATTTGAAGCTAATATAGCAGTATCGTCGGCATATGTGGCAATAAAAACGTTTTCGGTTTCAGGCATGTCTGATGTAAAAATGGTATAAAGGACAGGTCCAAGTACACTTCCTTGAGTTACACCTGCTTTGATGTATGTTATGGTAGAGGTTTCATCATTAATCTTCACATAAAATGATCTATCAGTGAGATACGATTTAAGAATGAGATAAATTGTTGAGGGGAATATTTTTTTTATTTTATATAACAGGCCATTATGCCAAACTTTATCAAATGCTTGTTGTATATCCAAAAATACAGCTGAACAGTATTCTTTTCGCTCAAAAGAGTCAACGATAAAGTTAATAACTCGATGACATTGCTCAGGTGTACCATGAAATCGGCGAAAGCCAAATTGATGTTCAGGTATTATGTTATTTTCTTTAAGTATTGGCGAAATTCTGCGTAAAAATATTCTCTCAAATATTTCCGAGAATAGTGTCAGTAAACTGATGGGCCTATACGAACTTATTTCATTTTCTGGTTTGTTTGGCTTTGGAACCATCACAATTTCTGCACATTTCCATTGCGTAGGGAAATGGTTTAACCTTAATATAGAATTGTATATCAATGTTAAGAACATAATACCTTTTTTTGGTAAGCACTTAGCCACTTTAGCATCAATTTTGTCAAATCCTGGAGATTTATTTCTGTCAAGCTTTTCGATTTCAGCACGAATTTCCTGAGGTGTTATGTGTTTGATTGGCAATGATAATTGGCATGGGGCATCCAAGAATTGAAGAACCACCGAATCGTTGTTATTACTGTTTGTAAAGTTGTGAAAGTAGTTTCTAAATGTTTCGCATATGCGTCCGCCTTGCTCTTATCAGATCTACACCATGTGTCGTTACAATCTTTTATCGGTATATTTCTCTTTTTCGGCCGTTTCAGGTATTTCGTAGCTTTCCATATTTTATAATCATCACTATTATTATCATTTAAATTTACAATATACTCTGAGATCGATTTATTTTTAAATTCTTTAAGTTCACTTGTAGCTTTATTTAATAAAGTCTTATCCGCTGGGTTTCTAGTAGTTTGCCATTTCTTTCGTAATCTTCTCTTTTGTCGAATTAATGCTCTGATATCTGCAGATACATGCGCACAATGGCGGGGTGTGTGAGTATGATAAGTGGTATGTTTTTGTGCAGATGCAGAAGCTGCCTGATGAATTATTGAGGTAAATCTGTCAACTGCATTGTCCAGTTCAACTGGGCTTTTTATTGAGGTCTTAAGCTCCAAATGTTCTGTTAACTGGTCTTGAAAAATATTGATTTGGCTTTTGTAATTTAATGCTGTATAGTTCCGCTGCTTAGTGTTTATAAGAGTGCTATAATTAATAATAACTGGCGAGTGGTCTGAGCTTAGTTCTTCAGAACTAGCAATGTCTAGCAATGGAGTTTGTATACCATTATATACAGCAAAATCTAGCAGATCAGGAATTTTCAGTGGATCACTTGGCCAATAAGTAGGCTCGCCAATGGATAGTGTTTTAAAATTATTCCTAGTAATGCATTTATAAAGTTCTCTACCTTTCGGGTTGGGAACACGTGAACCCCACCATGGATGTTTAGCATTGTAATCACCGCCTACCAGAAACCTGCTGGTTTGGATATATAAGAATTTGTTTCGTGTGTGAATGCAATCCAGGGGACTCATCGCTAACACGCTTTCCATTTCTGTTTGTTACGAGTACGTTTTGCCATCCGAAGAGATTACTCTCGCCTACTGCATTCATTTCAAAACTTTAAATTGTTGTTAGATATTTATAAATAAACCGATCGCAATATACTCCGTTTATTTAAATCTCCACTAAACACGTCTGTTAGTTAGCACAGCCATCAAGAGACTATGCAATATTTGACAAAAAAAAAACTACTTGGTTTACTTTCCCAGAAAATCGGCCATATGCGCTCATGTATGTACATATGTCTGCATTTATGTAAGTACACATACGCACATACCTATGCGTAAGTTTTTGTTAAAAGCAATCAAGAATTGTCGTGCAAGAACTCGCCTAAAGATGATTAAGACAACATTTAGGCCTTCCTCATTTAAGCCGAGTACCTAAGCGCTATGGCTCGTAAACTATAAGCCTCCGGCTAGTTTTGATTTGATTTGTGAGAGGTCCTCTATACCCCTGTGAAAGTCATTTTTTTCGGGGCGTGCTTCCT
The DNA here is from genome assembly GCA_960531455.1 of Urophora cardui. Classification (NCBI taxonomy): domain Eukaryota; kingdom Metazoa; phylum Arthropoda; class Insecta; order Diptera; family Tephritidae; genus Urophora; species Urophora cardui. Next base: position 99,848,323 of record OY482671.1, read on the forward strand.
TAATGGAAAATTTTCACCGTGATTTTGTGCTTACTTTGAAAATGGGGGTTTGTAGCTTTTATTTGTTGCTTATAATTCTGCCATATGCGATGCACATAGTGTGATGAGTTGCCAAGACCTGAAAGCAGTGAACTATTTTTTGGCCACATTGGAGGATATGCCCCGCAGAAAATAGGCAAATTATTTTTGGAGGATTCGGTTATGCCTTTTAATAGGATTCTTATCGAAGTTTGGGTAGTTTAACTGATCTTTTTTCACAAGGTATGTACGTTTCCAGTAAATGGCCTTATTTGGTGATATAGCAGTATTCGAGGTAAGTAAGTGCATATACAGTAGGATATTCAGTATGAACAAGTAAGGAATCGAACATTAGATACTCAGCTGTATGCTTTCATTGTTTGTTTGCGTTTGATGAAAATACGGTGTACTTTATATAAAGCGAGTGCCGCATAAAGTGGGCGTAACCACTCCCATTTTCAACATTTTTATCAGTCATCCAACTAAGCATATGAATATTATTCTTTGTGCAAAATTTCATTCCCTTATGACTTCTAGTTACAAAGATGTCGCGTTACAAATTACCAAAGGGTCTTCCAGAAATATCTTTGTTAAAAAGTAGGCGTGGTCATAAACAGATTTCAATAAATTTTTGCGTGTCTATTAACGGAAGTTGCAAAAGTGTATAAACCAAATTTCGTCATATCTCAATTATTTGACGAGTTATGGGCTCCGAAATCTCGTAGATTCCTTTGTCTAAAAAGAGGCGGAGCCACGCTCATTTTCCCAAATTTTTTTATTTTTTGTTTCCGGTCTATTGTAGAACTCATGCCACAAAATTTCAATGAATTATCTTTATAATTGACAAAGATATCGCTTAAAATGTTTTTATTATTTATATTATTATTTATAATACATATATATAAAAGTGGGCGTGATCGTCAACCGATTTTGACAATTTTCCCACCAAACGTTTGCTTAAGTAAGTAAATCACGCGTACCAAATTTCATCGATATATCTTCAACGGTTTCTGAGTTATGACATATAAAACTTTCAATGTTTGACCCTTAATAAGTGGGCGTGGCACCGCCCATTTTCCAAAATTTCATCAAATTTCTTCCTGGGGGCCTGAGCTCAATACGTGGGTCAAATTTCATCGCTCCAGCTATATTAGTGACTGAGATACCAAATTTCCGATTTTTCTATATAGGAAAAGTGGGCGTGGTCATGGTCCGATTTCGCCCATTTTCAATACCAACCGTCCCAGTGTCGATACCAACTTGCATTTCAAATTTCATCAAAATATCTCAATGTTTTCGCGAGTTAGAGTGTTTACAGGCGGACAGACGGACGGACGGACGGACATGGCTCAATCGATTTCTCTTTTCACCCTGATCATTTTGATATATATAACTGTATATCTATCTCGATTACTTCATTCTCTTACAATCCACCGTTATGTGATTAAAACTATAATACTCTGTGTACTAGCACAGCTGAGTAGAAAAATACCTTGCAACTGGGTAAAAAAATAATGGCCTGAAAAATTAACTGAATGTACAGTGAAGACATCAAGAAAAGTTTAGATTTTGGAACTATATCTCCACTGAATACTCAGTAGGAAATATGTGCTCCTTTCCAGCTGATCAATACTTCTGAGTGCGTATGTATAAATCTTTTCTTTATGAAATGTGTGTGGTACAAAAAAAAAATAGCTCTTATTAAAATTTAAATTCCTGCTCATGTCCGTAACAGTTAAAAGTGAAAGAAAATATAAGCTCCTGATAAAATGGTCAGATATTTTAAGGCTTAAAAGCCTCTTACCTCCTCCCTCTGATATTTCACTGAGTATTCTAAAAACATTTAGTACAATATATTTTAATACTTTTATCAGCTGCCATATCTCCGTTATACATACTTTTGTATGCATGTATGCGTGTTTAACTGTGCTAAAGGCTTTTTGCAAAAATGTAATTATTTTACTTACAACAGTAATAAATTATCGTAATTTAAGAAGCGTGCGACGCCGCTACTCGCATTAATTACCAATGCAAAGGCAATTGATGGTCAAGCATATTTTGCCTTTAGATATGCATATTTATATCGTACTCATATCGCATACACACTGCGTATGCCATCGCCCGTAATAAAGCACAGAAGCGTTGCGTTATCGGAAAATACAAAAATAACAAATGGCATTACAAACATCAATTGAAACGTATGATTATTGCTGTTGTTGGAGGGGAAAATGAGCAAAAAGAGCAAACAGACCAAAATCTCGTCATTATTTATGAGTTTTAAGTGGAACAACTAAAATTATTTACAAATGTACATTTAGATACATACATGTTAGTGTCCGACCGAATATTCGGCCAAGCTTCGGTATTCGGCCTATTCGGCTGGTATTTTTTATTCGGCTTCGGCTTCGGCCTTCGGCTGAAAAGGCCGAATAGTCGAGGCCGAATAATAGATGTGTTTAATAACAAAAAAAATTTACTGGATTTTACGATTTTTTGATTTTTTATAAGCGACAGAATAATAATAAATAATACGTAACTTCCAGTAATATTTTTTTGTTATTGAACAGGCCTAAGATTTCGAACGATAACTTACGCTAATTATTAAATATCGTCACCGTAGTGTGTCCATCAATTCTTTAAAAGTGTCATGAGATTAAACATAGTTTATTACACGAAAAAGTGGTTTATTCACTTATTGGCCATAAAAACAAAGAGATCGTAAGTAAAAATTCAATACCGTTTAAAAAATGTATGTATAATACTATGTTACATCCAAAAAATACCAACAAATTCAGGTATTGTTATTGTTTTATGGTTAGGTTTTTGAGATAATGGTAATTTTGGGTTTTCTTGGTTATCACTTCATTAAAAATTATTTTCGCGGAAGTCGCAGACCATGATTGGCGGAATACAATTTGTGTATACATATACAACTCCAATCAGGTGTTCGACTAACTTAATCTTAGTTGCTGATCAACTATACACCGATGCAGATAAACTCTTTTTTGGCGTACAACATAAAGCTGTAGAGCTTTAAGTATTGAATTTTATTTACCTACAAAAAGGCTGAATTTTTTTTATTTTTGTTTACAACTATGTATGTATTTTTGTAAGGTGTTTTGATTATTCAAAAACAAAAAAAAATTAATTGTTATGAAATAAAAACATCTCAAACTTAAGTATATATTTTTCTTATTTTGGTATTCGGCTTCGGCTTCGGTTTTCGGCCGAATAAAGGATTATGTCGAATATTCGGCTACGGCTTCGGCTTCGGCCTAAAATTCCAGCTTCGGTCGGACACTAATACATGTATTTTAGAGCTATTTTGTATTTACTTTTAGTAAGTACATTATGCATGTGCACATTTGCACAAAATGTTACTCATACGCCATGGTGCACGAATTAAAACAGCGAGCAGTGTTTGTATGAACTTGTATCGCCGGTGGTCGAAATTCGACCATGCAATTTATTTTTTCAACTATGTATTGGTACAAAAATTATTCCTTTTCGCGGAGATAAGCAACACTTTCCAAATTCCAGTTGTACCGCAACACTGATTTGCCCTTTTGATCACGGTCCGACGCGAAATCATGGTCAAAATCAAAGCAGATCTAGGAAGGTAGGCCCGGTGGTGAGCGGTTTTAAATTAAAGCGACTCTTCAACTGTGTTTAAGATATTTGTAAACACGTTTACGATATCTATTTCTCTTAACCAAAAATTTTATTATATTATTATAAAGAAATTAAATAATTTATAGAAAAAAATATATGCCAATGCACTGCTCCTCACTCATACGAACACATCCATATCAATTTTATGTGGATATGAGTATGATAAACGTGCACAACAGCCTGGCAATTGTTTGTATGGGAAAAATGTTAGCCTATTAATATATAGATAGTGGGCACATTTGCCAATGAAGCAAAAACGAAGTAAATCAAAAATGGTACAAAACTAAAAACTTTATTTATTAATTATAAAGAAATTAAATAATTTATAGAAAAAAATATATGCCAATGCACTGCTCCTCACTCATACGAACACATCCATATCAACCTTATGTGGATATGAGTATGCTAAATGTGCAAAACAGCCTGGCAATTGTTTGTATGGGAAAAATGTTAGCCTATTAATATATAGATGTAGCACAAATGTACATATGTATTTGTATGTACATATGTATAAATGTTTGTAGTTAATTGAATTTAAATTTTTTTAAGCATTTTGCGCACTTTTAAAAAACTTTTAAAAGACACAATTTTTTAATCGCATTCACTATTATTGTTGGAAAAATGAAAACAGAAAATCAGTTGACAGCCAATTCATTGGTATATAGTTATCAAAAATCAGACACTCACAGCGATAATACAGTTATAATGCATTCACGCACACATGCACACGCAACCACTTACGAATAAATACGGCTTATTTCCTTTGCTTTTGTTTTCAAAAAGGACATATATGTACATAGTATGTATGTACGTATGGATATGTATGTAGGTACATATATGAATTGCTTGAATGATGCACTTTTATTTGCATGCTTGCGTGTAAATAATTCAGCTGATTATTATTTGGCGCGATTTTTAAACACACACACACACACACACACACACACACGCACACAGCTACAAATACTCATTTTTGTCACTTGTGTTGTCAACGCTTATGCATTCGTTTAGTTTTAATTAAAAAATCCTTATGCAAATAAATAAATAGGATCAAGCCAATGCGAACAGCTTCCAGCTGCACAAAAGCACGCACCAACACTCACAAACAGATGGCGCGTACAGCGCACTACAGCTTAAACAGTTAAACGATAACCAAAAACAAACATGAAAATGGATGCATAGCAAACATGCAAACAGATGAATGGATGACGAATAAACTGATGGATAGCATTGTCATCTCGAATTTACATATAACATACATGTATATGTCCATACTTACATACATACATACCAGAGGCGGACGCTTCATACAAGCCAAAAAACCCGGCTTACGTAAATATTTCCGTTCATTTCATTTTACGAATTTCTTGAAAATCTGCTTATTTTACATTTTAAATGTGTTTGCTATTTAAGTTTTCAACAATACAGCCCTCACTGTAACATCCGGCAGCTTGTGCTTAAAAGACTTCTAAGGGCCTTTTCACATTACTCGGTACGACAACGGATCGACATTTTTTGCTCGGTATTTCCAGCTTACCGAAACGATTCCGCGTTGCTGTGTTTTTCACACTTGTGGGAATACTTTCGGTGCGTAATCGGCAGAAAATGGGAAAACAAACATCGAAATTTGCAAAACAAAATTTTTAACTTCAACAAATCACTCAATAATAACAATAATGTCTTCTAGCGAAGACGAAGACATTTTAACTTGCTACAGTTATTCCCGAAACGAGTTTTTTACTGACTTTGTTCTTCTTCTTTTATCACGCCGCAAAAATGTATGCAGTAATTCCTCAAATTTTACTGACCGGTGTTACCGCGTTGCGGTATACCGAAATTAATCCGCTCCGATTTCATGTATGCAACACTAATGTGAAAGTGCCAATTGAAATGCATGTGGTCAGTAAGGTTTCGGTATACTTTCGGAAAAAACAAAAAATGTCGATCCGATACCGCACCGAGTAATATGAAAGCGCTCTAAGGGTGCGTTTATGTCGGAGCAATAGAAGAAAGAAAGAAAGATAGCGAAGAAAATTGTAAACGGGAATTCTGTACTTCTGTTTATGTCGGAGCTGCGATAAGCGCTAAGCTCACCACAGATAATAGCAAAGAAAATACCTTACGGAAATCACGTATAGTGTTTATGTCGAAGCAATAGAAGAAAGAGTGATACTAGCAACGAAAATTGTAAATGGGAGTTCTGTACTTCTGTTTATGTCGGAGCAGTGGGTGACTAAAGAAATTCACCACATTAGCGCTATTATCATAGCAGAGAAAATACCTTATGGGAAACGCGTGTAGTGTTTATGTCGGAGCAATAGAAGAAAGAGTGGATACTAGCAACGAAAATTGTAAATGGGAGTTCTGTACTTCTGTTTATGTCGGAGCCGCGCTATAAGCGCGTATCAAAGTATAAGAGCGAAGAAAATTAATTCATTGATTTTCTTTAGTCGATTAGCGCTATTCATTATGGACACAGAAACTTTCATCAGTGCAATTTTTTTTTTTTTTTAAAAGGCAACCTTTGTGGGATCAAACAAATCCAAATCATCCCAATAGGCTTGTCTTGGATAAACTGTGGACGGCCGTAGCATGTGAAATGAAGTCCACACGTAAGTAAATATATACGACTTCATGCATAAAAAATAAAATAGGTTTTAAAAATTTTTAAGTGGCATTTTCATAAAATTTTTCGATTTCGAAAATTTTATAAATCTATTTTATTTTTTATGAATAAGAGGAACATTGTTTATGTGTTTTATTACTTTTTATACATAATTTTTATATAACCTTTCAAATTAAAAAAATTAAATATATAGATAAGTATGTGTGGAGCAGAAATATATGTAAATATTTATTATGTGTAAAATAACAACGTCTCTTCTCCTTTTCGGTTACTCTAAAATTTTTATTTAAGTACCACAATACACTTAAGACAAATCTAGTACCATAGCTTCAATATACGCAGATAACAGCGCTATTCCTCTCTTTGCTAGCTTAGCTCCGACATAAACACTCAATAGCGCTATATGCTTTGGTCGAACAGCGCTATTACCTCCGCTTATTGACCTCTTCGCTACTATTGCTCTTATCACTGCTCCGACATAAACACTCAATAGCGCTATTCCGATAAGCGTATATCACGCACAGCTATCTTTCTTTCTTCTATTGCTCCGACATAAACGCACCCTAAGAAAATAGCGCAGAAACACCACAAATCCACCTCATCTGGTGTATTTTGTTTGTACAGCCAATACCAGCACAAACTGGGTTATTGAGCATCGCGGATGCCATACCAAAAAAAAAAATTTAGAAGCAAAAATTTTGTAAAAAAGACCAATATGATAAAAAATGGGCCAATTTTTTTTTTAGTTTTATAGTAACAGCGAAGCAGTGGACAATGACTTCAAAATGCGTGAATAACACCGAAGAAATGAACAAAATACCATTTACAACATAAAACAATAACAATTAATTTAATAAAAATAATTACAAAACACCACACTTGTATATCAAAAATAGTATACATATACATATATATATGAAATAAAATCAGACTATACAAAATTAGTCATGTAAAGAGGAATAATTATAAATACATAAATATAAATATATGATCGTTGTACTTTTTTAATATAGCAGTTAGGAATTCAAAGGCTTGCCCAGACAATTTATGCTATGTCCGCCACTGATACATATGTACATACTTAGGCACAAACATATGTAGTCGTACACAAGGAATAAAATAAAAAAGCTTTATAGTGACTACGCAGCGAATCCAAAAGCTCCTCCAAGCGAGCGTAAATATTTCACAAAATATTCAAAAATATTTAATACATTCAGTCGCCGCTCAACGCTCATCTCTCGCCGCACGTCGCTGTGCACTTGCCACCGCCAGCAAACATTTAAATGAGGGGCACGCATGACACACCCTCACACGCACACATATATTGGCAGTGCCAAAACCCTGCAAGAAAACTGCGCCTTATTTAAGGTTTATTCTAGAAGATTTAAAGGCTTAGAAAAAATGCCTGAAAAATACTAAGCGACCAAAAGTGCTATGTATAAAGGCTTATAATAAGGCTGACTTTCCTGTGCTAATGTCATCACGCTCTATACGTCACGGGACTAAGTTATGTTAGTTTAGGTTGGCCGGATACAGTGATCCTTCACATAGACCACATACGGTGTTACCACCATCGTATTGGAGAAGTTTTTCTTACTAAACTTGAAATGCAAAACTTCGCATGGCTTAATATTTTGTGTATTTTTCGAAGAGTATTTGTTGACCACTAGATTCCACAGCAGAGGTAAGCGTAATCCCTCTTGTGGGGTGCCCCTATGTGGCCTCCTTGACATCATCGAAAGAACCTACCACCCGTCACCGTCCAGCAACTTCTAAGGTCCACGGTCCAACGTGGAATGATTGCGGGTATTCCGATCCATTCGCGCCCTTCTAAGAGCGCCGCAGAAGAGACGTTGCTAAAGGCACCCGATATATCAAGAAATACTCCCAGTATAGTGAAGGGCCTATTCGATATCTTGTTGTTGTTGTTGTGATTCTTTATACGGTTTATCCTCCCTCACTGCAAGATAAATGCGTTTTAGACCAGGCACCACGAACCATGACTGAGGCCGTCTGGCAGCTTCAGCCTGGCTCGAGCCTTGCGGGGTCTTACTCGACCGGAAAACAGCCTTTTCTAGCCCTAATTACCTCCCTCTCTATTTGAGATATGAGCGCATAACAGAAATTTAAGTATTAAACATTTGTATTGGAGCAAATGAGCGCATAACAGCAAGTAGCGCTGAGAGCGTATTCCATTTTGACAGCTTAGGCTTATTAATTTTTTGCAGCGCAAACGTCGCAACGCACCAATGTATGTATATGTGCATTTCTGTAGTTCTATATTTATTTATTTATTGCATACACTGACATATATTAATTTCAATGTTTGCATTCAAATAAAAAGTAATTTCAATTAAATCACGAAATCAATTAAGCCGTTTTTCCGTTTTTGAACATATGAATATGTATGTATATTCGTATTGGTGAATTCCTTATATATACATATGTATGTATTTGCCATAAATACTTTTCCTATGTAAATGTACACACATAATTTAAAGCGTTTTCATAATCCAAAGCTTGTATGTAGCTAGAAAAATTTGCTTTTGATTGCGTGAATACTTCCAAAATAATAATAATAAAATATTAATGGCACTTAATTAGAAGCATATTTAATTGGATACATATATTGTAATGTGTTGTAAATCGAGGCTTACTAAAATAATTTACCGCCAAGTGCCAGAATTAAACTATAAAACATATGTATGTATGGGTAAACTCGTATTCGATTTTTTCACTTTAAAGCAGCTTTTTATTGCTTTATTAAGTATTTCCAATTATAAACTGATGATTGATGGTGAATTTTCTTGAGATCGATGTTTTGGAGCGATCATGTGCAATTACGTATACATATACAAGGCAGTGGATGTTCCCAAATGCGTCCTGTAGAGTGTGATTTTTGTTTGTCGAGAGAGGACTTTACTTTTCAGTTGCCTACTTAGTCCGAAGTAGCATTTATTGGCAAGCGTGATTCTTCGTTGGATCTCCGTGCTGACATCATTCTTGGTGTTAATGCTGGTTCCCAGATAGACGAAGTCCTTAACAGTTTCGAATTTGTAGCTATCAACATTGACGTGGCTGCCAAGGCGTGCTGTTTCTTTGTGTGATGACAGGAGGTACTTCGTCTTGTCCTCGTTGACCGCCAAACCCATTTTCTTAGCCTCTTTATCCAGCTTGGAGAAGGCAGAACATACGGCGCGAGTGTTAGTGCCAATGATGTCGATATCATCGGCGTACGCCAGCAGTTGCACACTCTTGTGATATAAGATGCTTCCTGTATGGTTAAGTTCTGCAGCTCGTATTATCTTTTCCAGCATCAAATTGAAGAAGTCGCACGAAAGAGAGTCACCTTGTCTGAAACCTCGTTTGGTCTCGAACGGCTCGGAGAGGTCCTTCTCAATTCTGACGGAGCTGGTGGTGTTAGTCAACGTCATTTGGCATAGCCGTATAAGTTTAGCTGGGAAACCAAATTCAGACATTGCGGCATACAGGCAATTGCTATTCGTGCTATCAAAAGCGGCTTTAAAATCGACAAAGAGATGGTGTGTGTCGGTTCCTTTTTCATGGGTTTTTCCAGTATTTGTCGTATTGTGAAGATCTGGTCGATGGTAGATTTACCAGGTCTGAAGCTACACTGATAAGGTCCAATCAGATTGTTGACGATAGGCTTCAGTCTTTCGCACAATACACTTGCTAAGACCTTATATGCGATATTCAGGAGGCTTATCCCACGATAATTGGCGCGTACTGTGGAGTCTCCTTTTTTGTGGATTGGGCAGAGCACACTTAAGTTCCAATCGTCGGGCATGCGCTCGTCCGACCATATTCTGCATAGGAGTTGATGCATGCTCCTTATCAACTCTTCGCCACCATGTTTGAATAGCTCGGCTGGCAAGCCGTCAGCGCCCGGGGCCTTGTTATTCTTAAGCCTAGATACTGCTATTCGCACTTCGTCATGATCAGGTGGTGGAACATGCCTACCATCATCTGCTATTGGGGATTCGGGTCGTACATCTCCTCCTTCCGCACTTTCACTGTTGCCATTATCTAGCAAGGAGGAGAAGTGATCCCTCCACAACTTATGTATGCTCTGGGCATCAGTTACCAGATCACCGTTATCATTCCGGCAGGAATTTGCCCCGGTCTTGAAACCTTCAGTCATCCGCCTGATTTTTTTATAGAATTTTCGAGCATCGTTCCTACCCGCCAGCATCTCAAGCTCTTCACACTCGCGCCTTTCAGCCTCCCTTTTCTTCTTTCGAAAAAGGCGCCTCTCTTCCTTCTTCGCCGTTCGATAACGCTCCCATACGCTTCGCGTTGCGCCCGCACACAATGTAGCCCTGTAGGCGGCGTTCTTTCTTTCCGAGGCATCGCGGCATTCCTTGTCGTACCAGGTGTTTTTGTGGGCTCGCTTGTATCCTATAGATTCCTCAGCGGCGATACGAAGTGAACGAGCGATGTGTTCCCATTCCTCAGATACATCGTTTGGTGAAGGGTTGCTCTCAGAGAGCAGGAGTGAGAGCCGAGTGGTGTATTCATTGGCTGTCTGCGTCATGTGCAGCCTTTCGACTTCAAACTTTGCTTGCTGTCCTGTTGGCACATTCTTTGCTGCACAGAGGCGGGTGCGTACCTTGGCTGCTACAAGATAGTGGTCGGAGTCGACATTGGGACCACGGATTGTGCGCACATCTAGGATGCTGGATCTTTGTCTGCCGTCGATCATGACGTGATCAATTTGATTTCGCGTTTTTCGATAAGGAGACAGCCATGTGGCTTGGTGTATTTTTTTGTGCTGGAATCTGGTACTGCTAATGACCATGTTTCGTGACCCGGCGAAGTCGATCAGCCTCGTCCCATTGGGACTGGTTACGTCGTGGAGACTGAATTTTCCGACTGTGCTGCCAAATATACCTTCCTTACCCACCCTGGCATTAAAATCGCCAAGCACAATCTTAATGTCGTGACGTGGGCAGCGGTCGTATGCATGCTCTAACTGCTCATAGGAAGTGTCTTTGATCGCATCGTCCTTCTCTTCCGTCGGGGCGTGGGCGCAGATGAGAGATATGTTGAAAAATCTCGCTTTGGTGCGGATGGTGGCTAGACGCTCGTTAACTGGCGTGAACGACAGTACTCGGCGGCTGAGTCTCTTTCCCACCAGAAAACCAACACCAAATATACGCTCCTCTGCATGGCCACTGTAATATATAGCGCAAGGCCCACATTTCTTCTTGCCTTGCCCCTTCCACCGCATCTCTTGTATGGCGGTGATGTCAGCTTTCACTCTTTCGAGGACATCAACCAGCTGGGCAGAGACACCTTCCCAATTAAGGGTCCGGACGTTCCAGGTGCTTACCCTCAAATCATAGTCCTTTAAACGTTTGCCGTGGTTGTCAGCAGAAAGGGGTGGTCTCATCCGAGGCTTTGTTATTGTTTTCATTGGATAGGATTTTTACGTGGTGGGTCCCAAGCCCGACGCACAACCCGCCCTGCGGGAGTTGTATATTGTTACACGTTTATATAGCGAGCCGCTTGCTCCAAGACAGACGCCCGCTCGCAGCCGCACCTTCTGGTGAACAGACGCTGCAGTTATTCCCCTCAACAAGCCCTTAAACCGAATATGTCGGAGTGGCCTTGTCGAGTTGTCGCCTTCTCACTTTAGTTCACCACCAAACGGGTGTTCGGTGGCTATCCAGAGGACACTGCGCGGAAGTCGTGAGCTGCTTGCTCCGCATGCAAAAGAATCGCTCTGGACACCCCCAGGTGGATGGCAGTCAGAAGCTTTCCCCACTTACGTGGACTTCTACACACGGAGCCATCCTACACACGGAGTTCATCATAATTACACTATAAATACTCTTTATATTTATGTATATCAGAGATCCGCAAAATTCTGGGAAAGTTTGTGTTGGGGAGCGCAGAGCAATTTGTGCTATATTTTCTGCAGCGAAATCAATAACTAGAGTATCTAGGTGCACAACTTCTGGTTCATTTGCCGTCGGATTTGCGTATTTCTGCAATTCTCAGATTTTCAAATTTGGTCGCTTTTTGGCCGCGCTTTACAAAAATAATCCTCAGCCGGTAAAACTGTTAACATACTGAATATAAATGCGGCAATTTTTTAAACTAAACCATATAATAGTTGAAATTATCACCATTCACTTACAGATTCCAGGTAATATTACTCTGGTTATATGTATGCACATCCTCTTAACCAAGTTCCATATGGTACTACTCAGCAAAAGACAGAAAAAAAGGTACATTATTGTAAAGTGCAACATTTTTTTTTCTCAACTTTCAAATAATAGCTGTAAACATGAATTTTGCATGAAGTCATAACAATAAACTGTCCCTATAGAACCAGTGGCCGCTGTGGTGCAGTGGGTAGAGTGCTCGCCTGCTATGCCAGAGGTCTCGGGTTCAAACCACGGTCCGAGCAAAACACCAAAACAATTTTTCTAATTAGTAAAAATCCAATTATTGGGTTTTTTAAGAGCAGCGGTCACCTCTCGACAGTGGGCGGCATACCCTCCGAGTGTATTTCTGCCATGAAAAAGCTTCTCACAAAAAATGCATTCGCCGTTCGGAGCCGGCATAAAACTGTAGGTCCACCCAATTAGTAGGAAAAACAAAAGTTAAGGAGCACACCTCGAATTGGGAGAGAAGCTCGGCCATAAAACTCGTCAGAGTTATAATAGCGCCATTGTATTATTATATTATAGAACCAGTTCTGAGCTGGTTGTGAACTCTCTAGTTTTAGACTGTTGTTTTTCGGGACTGTCCCTTATATTAAGTACAGGTTACGTACCTGCATATGTTTTTGCATCTATATTATTAATACGCTAACATAAATTTTTTTCCATCTTCTCCGTCGAAACTACTGAACCGATTTTAAAACAAAACACACCATTAGAAAGGTATTGCTCTCAAATAGAACTGCGCCAATTTTCATGAAAATTGGTTGGAAAATGCGTCCACAATCGTCGTTAGAAAATTGCCGTGTGGTTGTTGTTGCATGCTTTTGCACACAACAGAGCTGTCTCAATGCGCAAGCATATGTAGCTGACTTTGTGCGTTTTCACCAAATTTATCATGCAATTCGGAACATGTTTGGCTGGAAGTTGTGTGTAGTTTCAAAGCAGTAGAAACGTAAAAAGGTAGCAAAAGCACTACAACAAAAATATAAAGTCAAGAAATAAGTAGGATAAGAAAGAATAAGTAGGAAAGAAATTGAGGAAAGAAAAGAGCAGAAATGGAAATAAAGAAGTAGGTAGGAGAATTTGGAACACCAACAACGTAATAGTGGCAGTGACAGTAGCAACAAACAATTATACAAAACTATAGTTGCACTTTAGTCATAAGAAAACATCTAGAAAAACTGTCGAGTTTCGACAGTAGGCAGCACTCTAGTATGTATAAAAATGCATACGTAAAAACTTTAGCAAATTTATTTATTTGCAAGGAAGGTAATATTTAAACTCGCAAACGCTTGAAGCGCGAATAAACACGAACAAGGTAAATAATGAAAACATGAAAAAACAAAAAAAAAACATTGCTCTCTGTGTGATGTGTATGTACACTGAGAGAAAAAAAATATATGGAGGGGTCAAAGAAATTGTTTACCTATTTTGAACACTACTTTCTTTGTTTTGAGTAAATTTTCTTTAAAACATGTTAAAAGGTTTATAAAATATTGTTGTTACATGCGTTACCATGGTTTCATATACTTGTTTTGAAAAAATTCATACATTAAAATAATGAAAAATTCTTTAAGCGCCATTCCATTCCCAACTTTCCTTGTTTTGAAGACTTGATTTCTTTAATTTTGAGAAATTAAATTCCCATACAAATCCCCATGGCAACGAATTTGTTTGAATGTTTTTTATGTTTTTTCCACATTTTTGAGAAAATTTACACAAAACAAAGAAAATTTTGTATTGGGACGCGTGTTCAAAATAAGGAAAATTATGTCTTTGATCGAGAGAAATTTTTTTTTGAGTGGGTGGTTCTTAAAATCAAATGAACATTTTTTCACTCTAGCGGGGGTTAAAGGTGGAGTAGTGCGACGGCAGTTCAATTCAGCGACAAGGTGCAGCAGAGCGACAGAAGTGCGGCGGTAGACGGGAGCCGATGGTGACGCCTATCGTATGTTTGAGTTCTACGGAGACTCAATGGACTGGCTCATGCTGGACATCAACTCCTCCATGAATCACACGCTATCAAGTAGGTGTCGGTATGAAGGAGGTTTTGCACCAGCTGTGTCCCATGGATCAATTTAGCGGCAGAGGGAGAAGGAAGTAGACATATACGCCGACAGTGATTCCGGCGGCGGCGGCGCCATTCCAAAAAAATTTCGGCGGCGGTGGCTACGCCGGCGTGCTTTTTCGCGCCGGCGCGCCTGCCCCAAATCTACAAATCTCAATCCTTATTCAAATCTTAATTTTATTTAGTTACCTTAATAGCGCTGGCTGAATGGAATAAATAAACTAATTTCGACCTTAAATTGTTGAAACTTTTTTATTAACAGCAAAAAACAATTGTTACATAAACTAAAATATAAAATAAAGAAAACAAATATTAAAGAGTATACACAAATCCATATAAGTTGAATTTTTTGAACTGAGCCACCTAAAATTTTTTCGACGGCCATGTATTTTAATGAAAGTGGGTAGTATGGCTCACAACGCTTAAAGAAAAATACGTATTTAACAATTTTCCGAAATTCGAATTATTTTCAAAGTTATAGCTATCAAAACTTTCCGAAGTTCCTTAGTTTTTGCCGATTTTCTCACGATTGGTCTAACCGATTTTGCTAAATTTTGACATATAGATAAAAGATGGTATCTTCTACCACACTGCATTTCTTATTTTTGCAAATAATTTTTTTTTGCAAACATTATTCGCAATTTTTATGTTCTGGACCGCGGTCAGATGGCGCTTTTCTATGATGTTGTTGGGAATTCCATTAGTAACTGTTAGCAAAAAAAAAATTTTGGGGCACTTTAAAGGCGCGGGAGTTACTTACATTTTTTACAGACTTGTTATTTTTGTATGAAATTTTTTTTTTTACATACTGAGTACTACGAATAATGAATTAAAGCATGCATAACTCCCGCTGCCTTAAAGTGCCCCAAAATTTTTTTTGCTAATAGTTACTAATGTAATGCCCAAACCCCATCATACAAAAGCGCCATCTGACCGCGGTCCAGAACATAAAAATTGCGAATAATGTTTGCAAAAACTTTAAAATAAATATATGTATATACAGTGTTGGAAAAAATAATAGGGACAAAATTTTGCAATTCTCCATTTATTTACTTTAAAGACCAAATAATAATTACCATATATTGATGCTTACACGGAGAGGACATGCTTCAATGACGCTGGGGTGGTTTTGTATAATAATTTAATTTTTATGAATAAAAATAATGAAATGTATAATTAAAGCTGGAAATAATAATAGGGAGAAACTTTAAATTCGATTGTTTTTTCAAATAAACTACAATATTACTGCTGCAGCTAGATTTAAACTAATGTTTAGTTGAAGCTCCTTTATTTTTTATAACTTCCTTACATCTTCATGGCATAGGGTTGACCAAATCAGCGCAATTTGCAACCGGTATTAAGTACCAAGCTTCTTTAATTTTTTTTCATAACTCTTGCTTATTTTTCCATTTTTGATCCGCCATCGTCTTCTTTAATATTCCCTATAGGGTTGAGGTACGACGTCTGTGAGGGCTACTCAAAACAGCAACTTTCTTACGTTCAAACCACGAGTTTTCGATTCCGGAGGCATGTTTGGGATCATTTTCATGCATAAATCGCCATCTAATGATATCAAGGAGGGTCTAAATTATCCAATTTTGAGTAGAACTATTAGCAACAGATCTTGAGAAGTAGGACTAAATGGAAGAGATCCCAGAAAAGTTCCGTATCTGAGAAAAAATTATGTTCCTGAGGTCAAAACACGTCGATTGGTTCCTTTTTTTTTTAATTTTGAAGAACTTTAGCAGTTAGCAAAACTAGGGAAATATGTACACATCTTGCTCCCTACGGGTATGGCGCGTCAGCGCACGCCGCCGCGCCGATACGCCGATTTCACGGATTATGGCGGCGGCGGCCGATTATGAAGGTAATCGGCGCGGCGGCGGCGGCGTCAATCGGCGGCGTATATGTCTACAACGAAGCTAGTGAGAGTTGGCGAAACCTGAGCACTTGCAACCGTACAAAAAATTAAGATAAGAAGTAGGTAGGAGAATTATGAAAACGATTAACGACAACAACACCACCACCACCAACAACAACAACAGCAAAATAGTAGCAGTGAAAGTAACAACAAAAGGAGCAGCATCAACAGGAACAACAACAAAATAGTAACAGTGACAATAACAACAAACAATTATACAAAAAAATATACATAGTTGCACCTTAGTCATAAGAAAACTTCTAGAAAAACTGTCGAGTTTCGACAGTAGGCAGCACTCTAGTTATTATTAATACCTTAAATAAGCTGGTAAAATGTTTAAACAAATGTGTTTGTTGCTATTGTTGTTTGCAAACCGCAATGTTATGACGAATGTGTTTATCGTTATTTTTGTTTGCATTACCATTGATTCTAACAAATTAGGTGTATAATTTACCAATCTGCATTTTTTTCTAATCCTCTCTGTGCCTTCATATTCGTAAACAAAAAAGTGTCACATAACATGTAAACGTTAATATATACGCATGAGCCTAAAAGCATGCTACATTTTGTCAATTTTATCAAAATTTGATGGGACTTTCGACATTTAAATCAAGTTTACATCGACTGGGGAAAATATGGGAAAAAATTTTTAACAGAAATCGATAGAAGACATTCCAAACTTTCATTTTATTACAGTTAGCGAGTGTAGCACGCTGTAGCACACAAACTTTTTGTCCATCGAAATTAGAAAAGGTAGCATTTATGAAGTACCATTTTTGCTGGCCTATATTTTTTTTAATGTTTGGTCGAATGCACTGATTTTTTCTTTAGTTCGTCAAGGAAGTGCTATATTTTCTTTTAAACTCACAACAGGGACAATAGAGATATAATTTATAAGGAAAGTTTATAGCTTAAGTTAGCAAAAATTTCAAGCAGTTTTTGTTGAATAAAATTTTTCTGACTTCTGATACCATTCTTTTGTAAAAAAAAATCAATTTTTTGCAAAGTAGTCACGAATTTTTCATATTTGGACATTTTTTTTATAAGACTACATCATTAGAATCTGAAAATTATGTATTGAAAAAAATGAATTTTTTCCGCGGCTGAACCACTGTGCGGCGCGGCGGCGCACAATGGGAACGTTTCATACAAAAAACGGTCATAAATAGTAAAAATGGACCTGGAGTGCTCAAATTTGGAACATAAGCTTTTCTGATGAATATTAGTACATGGTGTGAAAATGAAATCAATCTGATGACAAATACTCCTACCCCCCATATAACGGGTGTCGCGAAGAAACATGAAATTTCAAATATTTTCGAAACTAATTAAGTTAGAATGCTCAAATTCGGTATACAAGCTTTTTTGATGAATATTAGTACATGGTGTGAAAATGAAATCAATCTGAAGACAAATACTCCCACCCCAATATAACGCGTGTCGCGAAAAAACATGAAATTTCAATTATTTTCGATATCTTAACAATCAGTTGTATTGGAGCTATATGTTGTACTGGTCCGATTTGGCCGATTCCGACAAATGATAAATTGTACATAAAAATACGTCGTGTTTGGCACAAAGTGATAATACTACTTCATGTTCATGAATGGTATAACAAACAGCAAATGAGAGTATATCTCTCACTTACTTCAATACTATCAGAGCTCAGTAACCTTATTTTACGAAAAAAACCCTTTAAGTTTTCAGTCGCTATATATTTCAATAGTAAATCAAAGATAATTTTTTGATCGCAAACTCTCAATTTTCAATCTGTCAGACCGAAATTTCGTCATATAATGCACATGCATACTCGTATACATATGCACACATGCATGTATACCCATACTTACCTGAAAACTCGCGTTTTTGAGTTATGATACTTTTGAAGTAAATAGGCTAAACGTAAGTATATATGTATATATTCTATATAAAATTGCATTAGTTAATATATTAGCGATTTTAAAGCATAAACATCTGTCAAAACTGCTCATCAATGCTTTTCTCTCTAGCTACACAGTGTACCATATGTATACATATGTATGTATGTACGTCCATAGTGATAGCGCGCATATACACCTCGTCGAAAAACATGAATTAGTGAGAAGAGCGCGGGTGAATGATGAAACTGACTATGGGGGGTTATTAAGCACACCTGGGACCAACATATATTAAAAAATTGAGGATACGTTTTTTTTTATTTTTTTTTATTTGGTTCTGAAGTTTCCCAATTTATTTGAAAATTTTTTTTTTTTACCCTACGTAAAAACCAATATATAATAAAACCTGTGCAGCTAATTCAAAAGTGAGTTACTGCATTTCATAATATGAACTATTTTCTATATTACAGAGAAATATTGAGGGATAAATCAGGTACGAACACTTTTTTTTTAATTTTGAATATGTCATTATAAATGTAATTTCAAAAATGCACTTTTGGCCCATTAGGAGAATAATTAAAACTCGCGGGAGCGCGGGTGAAATTAATTTCTGTTAATGTGATATAATAAAGAATATGTTAGTTCATCACACAAAAAAAAATCCAGGATACGTTTTTTTTGTTTTTTTTTTTATTTTATTGCTTAAATTTGGCGAAGAAAAAATGTTTTCGATATTTTTTTTATCCTTATTTGAAAAATCATATAAAAGCAGGTTTCAAAGATAATAAAAAAAATATTAATAATAATAATAATAATACAATGGCGCTATTATAACTCTGACGAGTTTTATGGCCGAGCTTCTTTCCCAATTCGAGGTGTGCTCCTTTTTGTTTTTCCTACTAATAAAAAAAATATTACTTCCTGAAAAAGTAGAAGCCATTACCTATATTTAGGTGTCAAAACCAAGTATATGCGTCAATAAATGGCTTAGATAGAGCATTTCGTATCAAGTCATATAATTCATAATTCAAGTGGCACATTTTTTGTTCAACTTTGGACACCCTGTACGGCTAAACGAAACGGAACTCAGAAAATTTTACATGGGCTTTTTTTTGTCCTATAAAATATCTGTCGATAGCTGTTAAAAAAAATGGATTTACGACTCCTTTAATTTCGACTTTATTTTTGGCCACGAATTCCCATTGTGCGGCGGCGGCGTCAATCGGCGGCGTATATGTCTAGAAGGAAGTATACTCGCTCCCCTCATTGGCCACCAATCAGGAGTCAGTGAGAATTGCAGTGTTTTCTGCATATGTAAGTGTGACTGCGCATGCGAATAAACAACTGAAGCGGTACCCTCACGGAAAAAAAAAGTTAGTTGCAAAAATAAATATATTAAAAAGTGATTTATATTCAACTAATTTTAAAGTAGCTTTAAACAAATGCAGCGCGGGACAGTTTCTTGTATATGTACATATTTATATGTAAACACATGTTTTCAGATCTAAGTATGCCAAGATTGTTTTTTCCATTTTTTGGTTACCGTTTTTCAGCTTCACTTCCCATTAAACACTGAAAACGAAATTCTCAAACGGAGAAAATATTGTTTCATATTTATCATTTGGAAATTAACATAAATTCAATTGTTTCTCAAATATTGTTTATCAACTTGAGAACGATTTGCGAAATTTGAGGAAAATTTGTTTCGCATTTTTACCATTTCTTGAATTTCGACATCAAATGCAGGATTAAGTTATTTATATTAAACTACAAATAAAGTAGTTGAAAAGAAACTCAAGATAAAGTTATTTATTTTAAACTACTAGTAAAGTAGTTGAAAACAAATGCAGGATAGGGCAATTGACTGCTTGCTATGACATCGCCGTGTTAAAAAAGTCAGTTCATTGCAAAGGAAAAAGTCACATTTTCAATTAGTTGTTATTGAAAATAAAGTAGTTTATAAAGTGATATAAAATTAATTAAATTTCCTACAGGGTAATGCTGATCACTGCTAAGCGATGCAGTGTTGTTGGTAGATAGCGGATAATTACGTTTTGTTCTGTCTCCATACGTTTGCGGACTACCCTAATGTACTTACGTATGACTGTATGTTTGTATGCTTGTTTATGGCAATGCAGCAAGTGTTTGTTAACAAACATTTACATACATTATCGGACGTGTACATGTACATATGTATATGGATATATGGGAAAATGTTCAAACATACATACATACAGCGCAAACATATGTACATACATATTTATTTATGTAAGTTCAGACGAATGTTACACAAGTCTTTTCGCTTGTTTGTTTATTGGTTGGCGAGGGGTACAGGGGTCGGATTGGTTCTGTCCAGAAAGGTCGACAGTAAAAAAAAATATGTACATACATATATACATATGTACATACATATGTATTCATGTACCCAGAAGATAAATTATTAAGTACTTCCCTTTACAATTTTTTGCACAAGAGCTTGTAAATAAATGAAATGCACATTTCCGCAGCGCTCTGCCTACATAGAGTACATTCTGCGCAGCTCACTCGAGAATTAAATTGGCAAATTGTTATACGCAAATATGCTAAAACGCTATTCCAGTGTTGAAATTAGTGCTGGAAGCGATATCGATATAATATCGATTCATCGATGTTTTTGAACTTTTTCGATATATCGATATTTTTTTTTCCCGATATTCGATATTTTAATCCATGACCATCACTGATAAACGCGGAAAGAAGCTGGTAAAAGGCAGCATTGCCGTTTTGTGGGTAATTCCCCAAATTTGGAGATTTTCTTAAAATTGGGGTAATTTTTGGGGAGCGCTATGATTTGGGTAAATTGAGCCAAACATGTTTGTCAAAAGTACCAGAAGGACAAAAATTAGCCCCCCAAAATATATACCGATATTATCAGAATCATGAGCTAGTTCCTCAGTTGTTAAGATAAGCTGATGAGCTGATCATTTGTCGGAATCGGCCAAATTAGACCATTATAAGATATAGCTCCCATACAACTAACCATATATTTTGGGGTAAAACTTCTCAACTTAAATACATAGCTAAGGTCATTACAATATTTTTTCTAATAAATATTTGCATAAACAACCCACAGAATTGGACGTATAAATTAAAGAAAATCCTACTATTTAATGTTTCATTTCCCCTTCAGGTAAGAAGCCATCGGTACGGACCTTTTTTAACCACACATATACATATATGCAAATGAATTTAAAAGTAATACAAACTTTTAAGAAGTAAAATAAATTTTAAAATACTTTTTTATTGGGATCCTCTTGATAACACTACCCGATAAAAAAATATCCTCGACATTTGATTCCTATGTAGAAATTCCTGTGTTTAAAATTAATGTAAATACGAACATTTTTATTTTAAAAATGTTCATTGTAGAATTGCAAAATCAAGAAAAAATATTTTAAATTTAAAATTTTTTATTTCTATTTTAAGCACTATGAGATTTTGAACCAAAAACTTACGTTTTTGTTCCATTCATTTTCATTCTTAATTTAAACATTTTCTTTTTAAATCCCAAATACATTTTAATTTCAATAATTTCATTTTTAATTTAAAAATTTTCATTTTTAAAATAAAAATGACTTGGTTGAAAACGTGCATTATAAAAATAAAAATTTTATTTTTGATTTATTTTCTCTGAGTGTAAAAGGTATGTAGTATGCGTTATTAATTTGTCTATTTCAAACCTTTTAGTCTTTAACATGACTATTTAAATAACTTAAATGCGAAATATTTCAGTGAACCATTGTAATTGATAACTACTCTTTCTGGATGGAACAGAATTTACCTTTTTTTTTTGATTATTGAATTCCCTTTTCAAAAAAGATTTCTGTTGATAATAAATTGAAATATTTAGTTTAAATATTTATTTCGTTCAATTCAGGGCACAATAATGAATGCAGACATTTCGAAAAATAAAGCTGTTATATATAGATATGTTAAATTAAGCTTCATATAAAGTAGAGCTCTCGATTTTTTTGAACATTTTGGAGTAGCCCGAACAAATGCTGTTCAGATGCTTGAACACTTGTTTGTTTGTTTATTACCCGCATGTTTGCGCGGGCATTTGAACAATTCGGGCATTTGAAGTTTGTATTTTTCGTTTTTTTATTTTTTTTTTTTTGTCTTCATGTGTATTTTTTTTTATTTCTGTTTTCCTGATAAAAATTTTTTTGTCTGTAAGCTCGAATGTTTGTACGGGCATTTGAACAACAAACGAGCCTCAGACAAATTTGACCTTTTCGAATTGTTCGATACACGGGTATCTAGAGTTCTAATATATAGGTCGATATATCGATAATATCGATGTTTTTTCTCAAAAATATCAAAAATATCGATACTCGTAAACATCGATGTTTTTCCAGCACTAGTTGAAATCAACTGCTTCTTTTAATTATTCCTTCGCGAGCGAAAAGTGAACGTCTCGAGAAAAGCTGTTGTAAGCGCTTCTTTCTTCTCCCTTTTCTGCTGGGCATGGAAGTCTACTGCCACGCTGAATGGAACCGTGTTGATTCGAGCAGAATTGTTTCAACGCCACACGACTCTGAATGCTCTAGGCGCTCTGGTCGTGTTATCAGTTTGCATTTAAATGTTGCACATATTGTTTCACTGCTAATTTATGATCTGCATGTTTTTAAATTTTTTTTACATATTTTACTACCTGTTATTATCATTATTATATTTATCATAATTTTTTTTTTTTTTTGTATTATCATTTCAACATTCGCGTGACCAATGGCGACCGCCCGCAAATAACAACAAAACAACAATCTGGTCTGTTGGTGCCATCAATGCGGCGTAAATCATGAGAAAAAAAAAATTATTTGGTGCATCACTTGACTTGCAACATTTGCCACTAGCAGAGCGACAGCAATAACAACACCACGCGATTTTTCGCATGACTGTTCGTTTATTTGTTTGTATTTGTGTTTGTGTGTCTGTTTGCTTATTGTAAAAAGTCAATCGGTTAGTTGCAATCGATATTATTTATGATTTAAAATATTAACACGTGACTGCCTTGTGAGAATTGGTAATTTATTTAATTTTTGTCATATTATATTATTAAATGGTATATACATACATACATACATATGTACATAAATGAAACTGATAAAAAGCAAAGCAACTGTGACAACAATAACAACAACAACAAACACATACAAATTGTGTGCAACAAGCAGGTGAACAAAGTACAAAAGGCGCATTAAATAAATTCCAATTGAATTCGCGATAAGCGTAAACTGTCATTTAATTTAAATAATTAATAGTTAATTGGCATAATATGCAGGTACATATGTATGTGTAGTTGATTCACTCACTGTTCGCACTCGCTGAATTTTTGTTATTAAAATTATAGAAATCAGAAATAACAACAGAAAAGAAAATAATTTCGTTAAATAAAATTTTCCCTTTTTGTAGTTAAAATTTCAAACCAAACATTTATTAACCACAAAAATATGTATACATACATTAGGGCGGAGTGAATTGAAGCTTTTTTTGAAATCATTATATTTGTACAAAGTTGCCTTTCTAGTACAGAAGTAAAACTGCAAAATATTATTGGCCTAGTCCTTTATTTGGAGGTGCCCCAATTCCATTAAAGAATGGACAAAATGCTTCAGATGCATAAAATTCATTTGCCAGATAAAATTAATTTGCTAATTTCTCCTAAAATATACGAAATTTTCCGATGAAATATGTTTAAATCAGTATCTCTAAGCTTATACAAAAACTCTGAAAATTCGAGAAATTTTTTTTTTAATTTTGGAAATTTCCTCGAATTTTTAACTTTCTGCAGGTAGAGCCATATTGATTTCAAAAAAAGCCCTAATTCACTCCGCCCTAATGTACATATCGCTAGATTCGTAGGTAGAGGTAGAGCATTTTTTATGAGTTGTTAATTAATGAGAAAAGAAAAGAAATGAAAAGAAAAGAAAAGAAAAGAAAAGAAAAGAAAAGAAAAGAAAAGAAAAGAGGAAAGGGAAGGGAAGGGAAGGAAAGGGAAAAATGAAAGGGACGGAAATGGTGAATGAAATAAAACGAAAGGAGAAAAGATAAGAAGAAAGTGTCCGGAAAACTAAAAGGATAAGTTTTTTTTTGCGCGACCGCTAAACTTTAATATATTAAGGGCCGTTTTCTCAACTTCCGGTTAACGCTAGCCGGAGTTCTAAGTGGCGGTTTAATTATCGACCGTGTTATCTACTACATACATGCTAAATGAATGAGTTAGATTAAGTAAGTCGATAAGGAGATTTAACTGTGAGTTAGGTTAATCGGAGGTTGAGAAAATGGCCCTAAGGTGAAATTTTCGGTATAGGCTTCCGTAGAACAGTCGCATGAAATGCGGGTTGTTTTGCGGATTTCGCGAGAACTTTATTTTCTCATACAATTTTGGGGCACCCTAATAGTACATAGGCAAATATACAGTTACACTGTTTTAAATATTGGAATCATTTTTAAACTTCGATTTGGTTTGAAAGAAATTTAAAAATTTTTTTAGGTTAAATTTTGAACCTTGGAAAGTTTAAAAGTTTCTTATTCCTTTTTGGTTTAAAATTCAAACTTATAAAAGTTCAAATATTTCAAAGTATTTTTTGGAATAAATTTCATACTTTTTTGGTTTAAGTCTTACACTTTTTTTCATTTAAACTTTTAAGGTTTAAATTTTAAACTTTCATTGGTTGTAAGATTTTATTTCAACAAAAAAATTTTAATTTTTGATTTGAAATTCCTTGCTTTTCGAGAAATGAACAATATAAAAAGCTCATTTATGGTTATTAGACAATTTGAATGATCGACTGTGTGGCGTTGTTTGAAGGGAAAAACAAACAAACACAAAATAATTATGCAACAGATAAAATGAAGAAGAAAGAAAAGAAGAAAAAGAGGATAGGAAAAAGATGCAATATGGAAAAGGATGAAGGGGATGATGGGGGGAGAACAATATGGAAGAAAAGGAGAAAAAGAGGGTAGGAACGAAGATACAATAGGGAAAAGCATGAAGAGGATTTGGGAGCAGAAATTTTTTTTAATTTAAACCAAAAAAGCTTTATATTTTAAACTTTTGAAAGTCTTAAAATAAATTTTAATTTGGAATAAAATCTAAACCTTAAAAGTTTAAAAATCTGGTACACTTTTCAAAGTTTAAATTTTAATAATTTTTCGGTCGTGTCCTATATATCGACCAAAAAAGTTTAAAATTTATACCAAAATTTATTTGAGGGTACATATTGGTTTGAAAACGTATCAGTTTGTCAGCCAATCCAAGTTGAATTAGCCAACTTGCGGTTTTCATATATGCATACATAGGAAATTACAAGTAAATGCAACTATGTATGTGCATGACGGTGGTCCTTAAAATCAAATTAGCTATTTTCTTCGATCTCCCCCCTACATCGGTAACAACACGGTCAAAGATTCCACATACAAATTTTGATCCCGTTCGGAGATTGATAAAGAGTGTTGCATAGGGGTCAAAATTCGGAACACTACACACAAAAAAAAAATTTCTCTCGATCAAAGACATAATTTTCCTTATTTTGAACACGCGTCCCAATACAAAATTTTCTTTCTTTTGTGTAAATTTTCTCAAAAATGTGGAAAAAACATAAAAAAACTTTCAAACAAATTCGTTGCCATGGGGATTTGTATGGGAATTTAATTTCTCAAAATTAAAGAAATCAAGTCTTCAAAACAAGGAAAGTTGGGAATGGAATGGCGCTTAAAGAATTTTTCATTATTTTAATGTATGAATTTTTTCAAAACAAGTATATGAAACCATGGTAACGCATGTAACAACAATATTTTATAAACCTTTTAACATGTTTTAAGGAAAATTTACTCAAAACAAAGAAAGTAGTGTTCAAAATAGGTAAACAATTTCTTTGACCCCTCCATATATTTTTTTTCTCTCAGTGTATGGAGACTGAAAAAATTTAATTTTATATTCGGTATATCTAATACTCCAAATTGATAGTCCTTCACTCAGGGATGCCATATATAAATTTTGGTTCCGACCGGAGATGTTTAATGGCTGTCGCATAGGGTCAAAGTTCAGATAACCACATGGGGCCCCTGTGCGACACCCTTAACCGTCTCCGATCAGGCCAAAATTTATATTTGGTAACCTTGAGTGCGAGACTATCGATTTTGGCCATTTGATATACAAAAATTTAATTTAATTTTTAGTCTTTATATGGTAATCTGAACTTTGACCCTTCTGCGATACCCCTTACACATCTCCGGTCGGGACCAAAATTTGCCTTTGGTATTTTTAAGTACAGGACAATCGATGTTGGGCATTAGATTTACAAAAACTTAAGCCAATTTTTGAGTCTGGATAGAGTTTTCTGTACTTTGACCCCTCTGCGACACCCCTTAACCATTTCCGATTGTGACAAAAGTTTATATGTGGTATCTTAGCATCGACCTAGGGGGTGAGGTTGAGAAAATATGCTATAAAATTTGTCTCCATACATTTGAGGACCACCCTAATGTGCATATATAACAAATAATTGCAGGTTGTTTGTCCTTTCAAGTCATCTTTCGGGAGGGTAGTACATACTAACATTTAGAACGAAGGTAATGCAACAATGCAAAACGTAGATGAGACACATAAGTATGTAACCATTAACAGTGTAATGCACTAAGGACGTCTTAGCGCACACAACACCAATGCACGTGCACAGAAGTATATGCATCGATGTACTTAATCGCAATATGTTGAATGAATGTTAACATTTTTTAGGGTTTTGACTTTAGCTAGATTAGCATTTGAAAGCATATCTACATATCTACATATGTACATACATACATCCATATGTGAGTAAGTGCTTTGCTAATTTCATTAGCAACCATTCGATTGGAATCGCAAGCATTGCTGTGTTTGTCACCATCAAAGCTGTGAGCTGCCTTTGCACGCATCGCTTGGTTGGTTGGC
The DNA here is from genome assembly GCA_960531455.1 of Urophora cardui. Classification (NCBI taxonomy): domain Eukaryota; kingdom Metazoa; phylum Arthropoda; class Insecta; order Diptera; family Tephritidae; genus Urophora; species Urophora cardui. Next base: position 99,875,670 of record OY482671.1, read on the forward strand.
TTGCTTGGCTTCAGATGATCGATTGTGTGTGGGGAGGCTGGCCAAATGCATGTAAGTCCTACATTTGCGTTTATAGGTATATAGATGATGGAAGAGCGGAAGGCGAGTTGCTTTTCAGCGGAGAATTGGTTTGGGTTTGGCTACGGGGAGGTGTAGCAAGCTGTATATTTATGTATATTCGCCCTTACAACCAGTGTGGCCAGGTGATGATAAAAAGTGAGGCTAAATTGGTTGGTGTTGAAAATTGGCGAAATCGGACCATGACCACGCCCACTTTTCTTATATAGAAAAAATCGGAAATTTGGTATCTCAGCCACTAATATAGCTGGAGCGATGAAATTTCACTCACGTATTGAGCTCAGGCCCTTATGAAGAAATTTCATAAAATTTTGGAAAATGGGCGATGCCACGCCCACTTATTAACGGTCAAACATTGAAAGTTTTATATATCATAACTCAGAAACCGTTGAAGATATATCGATGAAATTTGGTACGCGTGATATATTTACTTAGGCAAATGTGTCGACGAAAAATTACCAAAATCGGTTGACGACCACGCTTACTTTTATATATGGGTATTATAAAGTGACCTAATAAAAACTTTTTAAGCGATATCTTTGTCAAATATAAAGATAATTCATTGAAATTTTCTGGCATGAGTTCTACGATAGACCGGAAACAAAAACTAAAAAAAGTTTGGAAAATGGGCGTGGCACCGCCTCTTTTTAGACAAAGGAATATACGAGATTTCTCAGCCTATAACTCGACAAATAATTGAGATATTATGACGAAATTTGGTTTAAACACTTTTACAACTTGTTTTAATAGACATGCAAAAATTTATTCAAATCGGTTTATGACCACGCCTACTTTTTAACAAAGATATTTCTGGAACACCCTTTTGGAATTTGTAACGTAACATCTTTGTAACTGGAAGTCATAAAGGAATGAAATTTTGCACAAAGAATAATATTCATATGCTTAGTTGATCGACTGATAAAAATGTTGAAAATGGGCGTGGCTACGCCCACTTTATGCGGCACTCGCTTTATATAAAGTACACCGTGTTTCCATCAAACGCAAACAAACAATGAAAACATACAGCTGAGTATCTAATGTTCGATTCGACTCGAACTTACGCTTCCTTACTTGTTTGAAAATTTGATGAATTTTTGCACTTGACTTGCGTACGTACATATATATACAAATAAGTATGTATGTAAAGAGGTAAGCAGCTAGTGATTTTTTGCTCCAGCTCCGCTCCGAGAAAAAGGTTTAGTTTGTTTTTTCTTGGTTCCGTAGCTCTGTTTCGCTCCGAAGCTCGGGGGGAAAGCAAAAAAAACATTGTCACAAGGTTGCTACAAATACTTTACATTCAGAATAGATTCATCGTGTTGCATATGCACAAAGGCGTTCGCATGAATTACTGCAAGTTCTTGTTGTACAAATTAGAAAAATTAACATTTGAGAATAAAAACGCTACAAAAAAGCCACGAAGCTAAAACGAATATTATGAGGAAAATGACAAAAATAAAGACCAAATCTAGTCTCGAAAAGGCTAACCTGTAGCTGGATTCAGTAACATTAGACGACAACGCAAATCGAGTTGTTAGCTTAACAACAATGATGTTTGCAGTGACAACATTAGGATTCGCTAACTTATTTTTCACGACATAAAACAGCTGACTTTTAGTATTTATTCAAAATGACAAAAAGCTGAAACTCTGCTCACTTCAGCTGTTTGAAACGTTGATATTTACGAAAAGCACAAAAAGGAATCTGCAAAAGTAAATTTTCTTAATATAAACTTTCTTAATAAATATAAATAAATATGTAAGTAAATATAATTAGTATTAATATATATATGTATTAGTCAAATATTGAGGCATTTATTAAGATGTCCCCACGCGTGTGTACCAATGTAAATGCGGTGCAGTGAAATAACGCCCGTGGAATTAACGCCCGCGGGCGTTATTTCCCAAAAAAAGGAAATAACACCCGCGGGCGTTTTTTCTTTTCTTGAAAAAGAAATAGCGCCTGCGAATAAAACGAAATTAAACCCGTGGGTATTATTTCCACTCAGAAAGGGAAAGAACGCCCGCGCGCCCTATTCGGCGATGTGGGCTTTATTTCCCTTTCGAAAGGGCAATTAAGCCCGCAGACGGGTTTTTTTTTTTAAATATGGTGATTAGTGGGAAAAGCGCCGCAGGCGAAAAATTGGAGTAAAAAATCGCGCGATTTTTTATTCCAATTTTTGGTTTTTTTAAATATGGTGTTTGTTTTATTGGAAAAAGCGCCGCAGGCGAAAAACTGGAATTAAAAATCGCGCGATTTTTTATTACAATTTTTCGCCTGCGGCGCTTTTTCCCCAATACACCATATTTAAAAAAAACCCGTCTGCGGGCTTAATTGCCCTTCCGAAAGAGAAATAAAGCCCATGGATCAAACGAAATAACGCCCGCGGGCGTTAATTCCACGGGCGTTATTTCACTGCACCTGTAAATGCTTGTGAGAACATTTGTACAATAATACATATGTGAGGTAATTAATTTAAAAAAAGTTGCTTAATTCAAGTAATTTATTGTCTATTTTATGTGGATATCTATTCAGAACCAATTCCGGATATCTATTATCAAATATAAGAAAAATATTTAGCTTTAAACCTTTCTCAAAAGTTTTCTCACAAATAAACAACACAAAACTACAAGTCGTCAAATCACTGACGTTGACGGCAACAGCTGTTTGTTCGATCGCGAATGTTGTTAAGGAAATAGCTAACGAATATTAAAGGTGACAAAAATATCGTTTATTTCGCTAAACGATAACGCTTGTTGTTAAAATTGGGTAGTGAATTCCGCTACTGGCCACACTACAATCTTTGTTGATGCCATATTTAAATACATACGTGCACCGCAAATCTTTGAGGAACATCTTCAACTTGAGTAAATTAAAGGGAAATGATAATATGATTTCATACACAGAAAATATCTCTTTCGACGATGACTTAAGCTTACAAATGATGTAATATTTGGGTGCACACGCACACGTACACACACTCAAGCGAATTTTAATTTATCAACTATCATCATCTTAACATGTGCACTTGTGTTTGTTAAGATTGCGTACTATGTACTATATATGTATCTTCAAATGCACCTTTGGAATTTTGCGGTTAACTAAATGTTACTCGCAAATGCAATTTCAACTACTTGAGTACGTTTGATTTTCCACAGTTTCCAACTGCAATGGCAATTATTTCGCCTTTCGAAATAATTAATTGTTACAATTCAATTGTTACATCTCTTAATTATAAATGAATTAATATCAACCAATTAAATGGACAAACAAAGCATCACCAACTAGCTTGTGAACATGCGAAATATGTATGTATGAGCCAGAGGCGGTCGCTTCATACAAGCCTAGAAGCCCGGCTTGCGTACACATTTTCGTTCATTTCATATGAAATTCTTTAAAATCTGGTTATTTTACGTTTTAAATGTGTTTACTATTTAAGTTCTCAATAATATAGCCCCCACTGTAACATGCCCCTAAAAGCCTGCTAAGAAAATAGCGCAAATACACCACCAATCCACCTCACAATGTGTATTTTGTTTGTACAGCCAATCACAGCACAGTGAGCATGCTTCAACGTTTCCACATATTAGCTTTTACGTGGCTTTCAAAACAGAATAACATAGCATGTTTTCTCGCGTTCGCTAAGGAGAAACCAATTGCTTATTTTCAGACTTAAATTGAAAAAAAAACTAGCAAAGCACTTTTTTTTTATTTTTCACATCAAATTTGTATGCGAATATGAAGCTGGCTTCGGCATTCAAAAGTTCAGTATTCACAGCCATATGCATATTTGATTTGATTTTCGTTTGCATGTAGGTACATACTTATGCACATAATTTCTTACATCTGCATGTGCATGCAAACATAAATATCAAATACCAGATTATAAAAGGGTTGATTGTGATTTTTGGCGACTATTGGCACAATATCAAGATAATTTTAAAAAGCTGTGGAAATCAAATTGGACCTCAGTTTTTCAAACACTAAATCACTCATTTTTAGGCAATAAGCAAATACACTTGCTACTATATTTAAGAATTATGTAAATACGAAATTTTTTTATTTTATAAATGTTCAGAGTAAAATTGCAAAATCAAGAAAAACAATTTTAATTTAAAAATGTTTATTTTTATTTTAAGCACTATGAGATTTTGAAGGAAAAACTTTCGTTTTTATTCCATTAATTATAATTTTTAATTTAAACATGTTTCTTTTTAAATCCTAGATACATTTTAATTTAAAAAATTTAAATTTTAATTTAAAAAATTTAAATTTTAATTTAAAAATTTTCATTTATAAAATAAAAATGACTTGGTTTAAAACGTGCATAATAAAAATAAAAATTTTATTTTTGATTCCTTTTCTCCGAGTATACAAACAAGAAAATGTGTATCAGGAAAACAAAAATAAAAAATACATATGAAAAAAACAAAAAAAAATAAACGAGAAAAAACGATCTTCAAATACCCGAATTGTTCAAATGCCTGTACAAACATACGCGTAATAAACAAACAAACAAACGAGCGTTCGAGCATTGAAAAGCATTTATTCGGGCCACTCGAAAATGTTAAAAAGAAATCGAGAAATCTAAATCAAAGTCAATGACGGAACGCAATCAGACTTTTAAATAATACAGCAAAGAAATTACATAATGGCTAATGGTTATGCTTCACACATAGGCTTGCCCAGGCAATTTATGCTAGGTCCGCCACTGGTATGTGCGTACATATTCATATTCATGTATAGCTGAGGGTACATTCCCAACAATATGGAAACATCAAAAGTTGGTGTTACTACCTAAGCCTGGCAAGGATTCTGTCATTCCATCGAGTTACAGGCACATATGCTTGCTTGACTCGGCTGGAAAAGTTTTTGAAAGAGTTATTTATAATCGTCTCTAAAAGGAGGTTCTGACGTTAGGAGGCATATCCGATAACCAGTTCGGCTTTAGAAAAGGGAAGTCTACCGTGCACGCTGTAAACGCTGTAAAAATGATAGCTCAGGACGCCATAAGTGGTACGCGATGGCTGGCAGGCTCTAAAGAGTTGCTGTTACCCTTGATATAAAGAATGCATTTAACACTGCCAATTGGGCTTAAATCCTGGATGCCATAGACCGCATTGCTATACCAAATAATCTGAGAAGGCTCGTGCGAAGCTATTTCGAAGATCGGACTCTAGAATATGAAACGTCAATCGGCACTAGGAAAATAAAAATAACAGATGGCTTCCCCCAAGGCTCAGTGCTCGGCCCACTGCTGTGGAACATCATGTACGATGGTGTTCTACGCCTCAAATTTGCCGAAGGAGTGAAAATATTTCGTTTTGCCGACGATATCGTTCTGGTTATTGCTGCTAAACAGCGAGACGATATACGGGGAAAAGCTCACGAAAGTATACGTTGCGTTAAAACGTGGCTAACTAAAAATGGATTACAGCTCGCGGAGCAAAAAACCGAATCAGTTCTCATCTCAAGTAGAAAGAAAGTAGAGTACACCACAATCACATGCGGAAATCATAACATCGTCACTCTTACCGCTGTAAAGTACTTAGGCGTTATGATAGATAGAAGGCTTTCTTTCAAAGCGCATCTCGAATATGCAAACGAGAAGGCCTCGGCATCCCTATCGGGATTAACACGTATAATGCTAAATGCACGTGTACCAAAGCAACGAAGGTGACAGCTACTTGTATGCGTTGTAAGGAGCAAAATCCTCTACGGTGCTCCTGTGTGGCATCAGGCTATAGAACATCAAACATACTTCCGTGGCATCAAGTCGACATACCGCCTGTGCGAGCTGCGAGTGTGTTGCGCGTTTAAAACAGTGTTGGATGAAGCCGCGCTGATGATTGCCACTCTATACCCTATAGACATACTGGCAAAAGAAGATATACTGTGATTGCACAAAACGAAGCCCAGCGCTTCGAGGCGAGAGAGGCCAGCATGCAAAGCTGGCAGCTCAGATGGAATAACTCCACGAAGGGACTTAAAATGCTGGTTAGAAAGAACACACGGCGAAGTCAATTTCTATCTGACGCAGTTCCAATCTGGACACGGCTCGGACCGTGGTTTGAACCCGAGACCTCTGGCATAGCAGGCGAGCACTCTACCCACTGCACCACAGCAGCCACATGAATAATACTGACATGTAAACTATCCTCTGCTAAAGTGTTGCTAAGTAAACTGTTTTTACTACTTTAAATTTTCAGAGAAAAGTCAATCAATTTGAAACAATCCAGTAGATAAACTCGCCTAGTGTGGCAGCTGAACACTATGCATATATGTATATTATTTGTGCACGCATTTCCACAAAGGTATACATTTATTGGTGTGCTTCCTAATCAAAAATAAGGTAAGAACATAAAATTAAAATAACTTCAATTTATACACAAAGAATGAAATATTACCACAATTTCTAATCTAATTTAATTCTGAAAATATGTGATGCTTGTAGTGATGTAATCATGATGATGATTAACATGAAGAAAACTTAAGTAATTGCATACGACAAAGAATTTTCTAACAAAAGGAAATCTCAAACAAGTATCTTAAATCTTATCTGAGTCTTATTTTTCTCTTCTTCTGCTTCTACTTCAACTAATACTCCTCAACGCCAATTTCGTGTATTGATAATTTGAATATTTGAAATAATCAATAAAAATCTATACGCTTATAAGTAATATTTTGTTTGAGGACGTGCCATTTGGTAGGTAACGCACACTACGTACAAAAATACATGTATCTTATATATAAATATGTCTAACAAAAAGACCAAAGTGCACGGCATCACAAATAAATTAAAATGAAATATTAAAAGTAAATACATACCTAAATAATATTGTGAGTACACAAACAAAATAACAAAACGAAAGTAAATACTCGTTAAAACAAGAGAAAATAGAAAAATAACTCAAAACAGAAGAGAGAGTCAATAAACGGAAAGTCGTGAATGGAATTGAACCTTTGGCATTAATAATTAATTACCAATTTTCTATTTGCGGATCTACTTCTGTTTCAATTTAAAATCGATGAGTTTATTACGCCGCACCATCGTATGGTGCCACAGCCGCAGTGCTCAGTACCGAAGTAAAAATAGGAAATATTAAAATGAAAAGTAATTTTAGAAGCGACGACGAAGCAAATGCGAAACAATAAAACAGCAAAAAAATATTCTACCTATTTATAGAAGAAAAATTGTGCTCAACAAAAGGAGGTACATACACACACACACGTAGCACGGGAGGGCCGCCAAAGATGTCAATACTGCCAAAATAATAAATGCGACCATATCGAGGTCAAAACAACGGCGAACACAAGCACTACTCATATAAAGACAATTACAAAGATCTGTGATTTATATCTCTGTTAAAAACATAAGCTTGTTTCACATAAAATTAATCCCGTTAAGGTTCAGCAAATTTTGTCTAAAATAGAGTACGGCAAAATTATGAGAGCGTGTGTGTTGATGTGCGCAGACCGAATTGCGCTACATTGGTTAAAATATGTGTGATGCTTCTAATTTGCCCGTGGATCATACTGTTCCCATTCGATGCATATATTTAGATCAGACTGCGACATTTTGACTCATGTGAGTAAATGAGAAACATCACACAAATTTAAACAATTTAGCGCAAAAGCTTTGCGCTGTCCCATACAATCTCTCTCGTACTTTTTTCGGGATCTGCTCGAGTTCCAATTAGCAGTATTTATTTATAATTTTGACACAGATGTGGATCTCCTTAGGCTTTTTGTTCTATATTTTACATAAATATATTGAGCGTTATCCTGGTTAGCCCACATAAGCGTGCTGGACCATGCAATACTGAACTTGCTCCTGGCTTTGCAATTTAGAGCGTTTTTGTTGCGATATTGGCCCCAGACTCAAGAAACTTCCAACTAAATTTTTTTTTCTGTTTCTTATGGTATTCAGTACTTTTAGACATTTCTCCGCAAGCGTTGTTGGTATCGTGTAGAACTGCGGGACCATTCAGTCTGGTTGGTTTTCCGACAGAATAATAATACTGCTCGAGGATAATCATCTACGTACGTTTTTCAATCACCTATTTTCAAGTCGTCTGTATACTAGGCATCTGATTATAAGTGTCAACATAGGAACCTTTTTTTTCCTTCAAGACTCTCTCCAAGATATTGTTTCTAACGACCACTTTCTTTGCTGGGTACTTCTGGTGTATATTGCACAAGCGCCAACACACCTTTACGAATACACACATTGACGGAAGTAGCAAGCTCTTGGCCTTGCCACTCAGCACGCTAGCAAGGGAGAGGAGATGAACGAATCCAAAAAAACGACCCATAAACATGGTAGTGGTTCGATAACTCAAATTGCTTTTAAGCAAACTTTGGCGCGGCCGGCATGGCATGGCTTACAACGAAAAATATGTAAGCAACAAGCAGCACATAGGGAGAAGGAGAGATACAACGTGAAAGAGAGCGAGAGAGCGCTTGTCCCACTAATACTTACCTCGACTGATAGCCGGACTGGCAAAAACAATGGTCACAACCAGTGTTGCCGCTAAAAATTTCAAAAGGTGGCCCAAAAAAAGTGGTCCCAATTTTTTTCTAGCTAAACCACATTATTAAATATTTTTGTGGTTTATTTAATGCTTAAAGAAAATGGAATTTAAAATATTCTATACACTAACGCAGCGTTAATATGATCGTTTCTTGAGCAGACGGAATAACCCGAGAAAGGCAAGAAATTAAAAAAAAAAACTGTTATAGCGTTCGTTGAGCCGTAGAAAAGTGCAAGAACCGTAGGAATTTTACCAAAAAAGAGCGAATACGAGTGCAAAGAATGTAAATTGTGGTAAAACTCCTACGTTTCTTGCACTTTCCTACGGACCAACGAACGCTATATGTGTTTGTGTGTGTCTGGGCTGCTCCGTGCGTTTTCATTATCTTAACGAACAGCCCAAATTTCAAAGTATTCAAGGGTAGTGTTGGCAAACAAATTAAATAAAGAACCTTTCGAAACGGAGAGTTGCCAATGCAAAGTAAAATAGTAACAAAGATGTTTTTTGTTCTTATATTTAAGAAAGAACTAAAAATTATTTAATAATTATAGTTTTGAAAGTAAAAAGGACCATAAGTGGCCCGAATTTCTAAAAAGGTTTAAATATTGCATATTTTCAAAAAGTTGGGTTCAGGTGGTCTGGCTTTAAAAAAGGTTCATATTGCCACTTTAGTGGCCCAAACGGAAATGCTGGTCAGAACAAGCCAAACCCAGCAAGTAGCAAGCACTTTGTCGCAAACGAAAAGTTATCGGAAGGAAAATCACCCAGCTGGTCAACAAACAAACGTCGGCGTGACCAAGAGAACAACCGCCCAAAACCGAACAACTTTGTGACTAACACCACAGACTCCTTCCCATACAAAAAAAAAAAAACAAGTAAGGAAGCCTAAGTTCGAGTGGAATCGAACATTAGATACTCAGCTGTATGCTTTCATTGTTTGTTTGCGTTTGTTCGATATAGGGTATATTTTATATAAAGCGAGTGCCGCATAAAGTGGGCGTAGCCACGCCCATTTTCAACATTTTTATCAGTCATCCAACTAAGCATATGAATATTATTCTTTGTGCAAAATTTCATTCCTTTATGACTTCTAGTTACAAAGATGTCACAAATTCCCAAAGAGTGTTCCAGAAATATCTTTCTTAAAAAGTAGGCGTGGTCATAAACCGATTTCAATAAATTTTTGCGTGTCTATTAACACAAGTTATAAAAGTGTATAAACCAAGTTTCGTCATAATATCTCAATTATTTGTCGAGTTGTGGGCTCTGAAATCTCGTTGATTCCTTTGTCTGAAAAGAGGTGGTGCCACGCCCATTTTCCGAAATTTTTCTATTTTTTGTTTCCGATCTATTTTAGAACTCATGCCACAAAATTTCAATGAATTATCTTTATATTTGACAAAGATATCGCTTAAAATGTTTTTATTAGGCCACTTTATGATACCCATATATAAAAGTGGGCGTGGTCGTCAACCGATTTCGCTAAAATTTCGAACATGTATTACTACAAGTAGTGAAAGTGTATAGACCAAGTTTCGTCATAATATATCGATTATTTGTCGAGTTATGGGCTCAGAAATCTCGTATATTCCTGCTTCTAAAAGGAGGCGGTGCCACGCCCATTTTCCAAAATTTTTGTATTTTTTGTTTTATGTCCATAGTTGGACACCTTCCATAAAATTTCAATGATATATCTTTATATTTGACAGAGATATCGCTTAAAATGCTTTTATTAGGTCACTTTATAATACCCATATATAAAAGTGGGCGTGGTCGTCAACCGATTTTGGCAATTTTTCGTCCAAACATTTGCCTAAGTAAGTATATCACGCCTACCAAATTTCATCGATATATCTTCAACGGTTTATGAGTTATGACTCATAAAACTTTCAATGTTTGCCCCTTAATAAGTGGGCGTGGCACCGCCCATTTTCCAAAATTTCACCATATTTCTTCATAAGGGCCTGAGCTCAATACGTGTGTGAAATTTTATCACTCTAGCTCTATTAGTGACCGAGATACAAAATTTCCGATTTTTACTATATAGGGGAGGTGGGCGTGGTCATGGTCCGATTTCGCCCATTTTCAATACCATCCGTTCTCGTCTTGATACCAACTTGCATTCCAAATTTCATCAAAATATTTCAATTTTTGCGCGAGTTATCGTGCGTACAGACGGACAGACGGACAGACGGACAGACGGACGGACATGGCTCAATCGATTTCTCTTTTCACCCTGATCATTTTGATATATATAAGTCTATATCTATCTCGTTTATTTCATTCTGTTACAATCCACCGTTAGGAAATCAAAACTATAATACTCTGTGTACTAGTACAGCTGAGTATAAAAAAAAAACGGGCTGCCAGCTAGCGTTGTTGCTGTTGTTGTTGCTGTTGCTAATCGTGCTGTTTGTGGTGGTCTCGAGGAAGAAGGCTAAAAATGTCTATTTGGACAACCAATTTATTGCGTACATGTGTACGTGTGTGTTGTGTGTTTGTGTTCAATTTGCGTCTGTGCGCCTTTTCGACAAATACCAACTGCGTGTGCAATATGCTACGCCGGCAACTTATGCCACACCGCAACATACTCGCATTCAATTTGAAACAAGAAATGGCCAGACTGTAACTGCGATATGGTGACGTTAGTTAGTGGGAATATCAGCCGCACACACAAGGCGAGCCAAGCGATCAGACAACGCGACAGCTACTTGTGTTTAACACTCGAGTTAAGCTTGGCAAACATTTGCCGCAGCACGTTCTAGTTACAGACGACGGCAGACGAGGGAAGATGTGGCAGACGGCGGCGACGACGACGACGACGATGACAAAACAAACCATTAGACAATAAAAGTGATCCTTTCCTCCACGTCTCGCATACCCATTACCCATTCTCCACTCTCAGTCTTCTCAACTAGTTTTTACAACAATCTCTCATGCTTGCATTGTTGTCCTCTGGGAAGCCACATGTGCAAGGGGTAGAGTGCGCCATATAATACCTTGCTGGCGCCACATTTTACAATTAAACTTTCATTGCTGCGGCAAACACACACACAAAACAAAAGAAGAAGTTATCGACATGCCGCCAATTACTGCAAATAAGCCAAAATTACTTTTGAAACTCCGCTGAACTGAACTTGGCTCAATTCTATACGCATACATACATACATACATATGGTTGGGGGCGGCGGCGGCGGGCAGAGGTTTTTAATTCAATTTTATTTTATGACTTATAGTAAGTCTTATACAACAGATGGCAAAAAAGAAGTAAAGTTTGGTTGTTCGGTGTTTTATTCATGTTGGCGGCGCGAATGGCACTCGTTTAGGTAACACTGATGCCGCTGCCAATAAATTTAATGCACTTAAGCGCAAATAGACTTTTTCCAAAATATTTTACCATGACATGTACCAGCAGACTTTATCTTTCTATCTAATGCAGGGAAAAGTTCCCGTGAAAGCGCCAAAGACTACAGACCGATAAGCCATACCTCCTTTCTTCTCCAGGTGCTCGAAAGGCTTATAGATATCCATACAAGAGCGAATTTATGCCGGCATGGATACGTACGATTGTGTGGCCGCTGTGCTGTAGTGAGTAGAGTGCTCGCCTGCCATACCAGTGGTCTCGGTTTCTAACCCCAGTCCGAGCAAGCACCAAAAGTTTTCTAATTAGTAAACACCAAATTAATGGGTTTTTAGAAATAGCGGTAACTTCTCGACAGTGGGCGGCATATCCTCCGAGTGTAATTCTGTCATGAAAAAGCTTCTCACAAATAAAAATAGGTAAAAAAAACTTTTTAAGTTAAACGGTTTTATGTTATACATACATTGCAATGTTTAAGATAAATGTACTAAAAACCAAAAAATAATAAAATAGATACAGTCGTGGGAATTATAAACATTTGCATAGACTAGACTAAAATAAAGGGAGTGCCACATAATCCCCAAAAAACAAAATCCCCAACGCACAAAATCTCCAAAAAAAAAAGTCCCCAAAATCAAAATCCCCAAAATCAAAATCCTTAAAATCAAAATCCCCAAACACGAAATCCCCACATTTTTTCGGGGATAGCGTCACAAAATCCCCAAAAGATGACTAAATAAACAACGATGAAGATCATATTTAAAAAACCGCATGCCGAGTCTTATCTGAGCTCTGATACGTAATAACATATATGTATACATACATATAAAATACATATATATCCCTGCAAAAATTCGGAGTACTCCATTCGCTAATTCATGGAGTTCTCGCTAATAATGTCGAAAAAATGTCGAATTTTAATTTACCGAAATAAAAAAGTCGCAAAATGTCGAAAAATGTAGAATATGTGGACAAATATTTGGCGTGTTTTTTCTTTATTTTCGGTAGGTGGGTCGGCTTCGATATAATGCGCCCTACAGGGTATCTAAGAGATTCCATATTTTATAAAAAATATGTTCATCTAAATAAATGAAATGAATAAATAAAGGCGAAGGCCGCTTGCGCTGAAATGTGTACTACGCATAAGGACATCACCGCCACGGTTATGGCACACGACCGGACTTGGATGGCGTAGCCCAGGGTTATTTTTTATAAGCGCGGCGGAAGGCCGCCAGTGCAAAAAGGTTTTCTACTCAAAAGTACTGTGGATTGCTCTATACGTTTTATTCCAATGCAAAAAATTTTCTACTCGCGCACATTTTACACATCATTAATTTGACATTATTTCGATATTTTTTTTCGACATTTCGTACCCAACCCTATGTAAATATGTAATCATAAGTTATTGAGATGAATTTATTAATAAACATTTGTGAAATCATCACGTATACAACTCTTTTGAGTTTCAGTTTGAGAAATAATGTCCAATGTAGAATTCTCATATTCTGTGTGAAATAAATTAAAATTAGGTTTAAAATCGCCGCGATTTCTAAGCTAATTTTAATTTATTTCACACAGAATATGGGGATTTTGTGTTTGGGAATTTTGATTTTAAGGATTTTGATTTTGGGGATTTTAATTTTGGGGATTTTGATTTGGGGATTTTGATTTGGGGATTTTGATTTTGGGGATAACGTGGTAAACCCTAAAATAAAACCGTGGGGCACGTCAATTGTCTACAAATTATCGACTTAATGTGCGATAGAAGAGTCGTTTAATTCGTCGTTAGGCAGTTGGCCCGCAGACGGTGAGGAAATTACTTACTATTTTCTTGCTCATGGAAATTCCAATAGTTATACACTCCATGTTAATAAAAGAGATGTTTCAACTAGTTTATCGTTGGACATTCACACGAGGAATCGTTTCACTGCTCGTAGTTTGTCTTTAATCGACAAAACATATGATAAAAGTACTACTCGCTCACCACTATGAAACCCTAAAACTCGCTTATAATCGAGCTTGCTAGCTTTTTTCCACATTCTAGCCCTACTTACCACACGTCCATCGTTGTCGGTTGAACAACTGCCTAATTATAGTGTAACATTACAAAACAAACATTTTAATCAACGATTGTAGACAATTGACGTGCCCCACGGTTTTATTTTAGTCTAGTCTATGCAAATGTTTATAATTCCCACGACTGTATCTATTTTATTATTTTTTGGTTTTTAGTACATTTATCTTAAACATTGCAATTAGGGATTCCAATTTTGCCGATTTTTACGATCCCGGGATTTTCGAGATTTTTTTTTCTAATCCCGGGATCCCGGGATTAATCCCGGGATTTGGACATTAATTATACAGGCCGACAAAATTTCCAAAAAATTTTCTAACTCAAATAAAATTCCCTGAATCTGAATCTGAAATCGGATTTTCGGTAATATTTGTAGGTTTTGAGATATTTATGCGATTCTTTGCTATACTCACTGCTCAATCTGTTAAATTACTTACTTTCATTAAAAAATGATTGCAGCTATTGAAAGAACGATCAATTCTCTTGAAAACAGCGCTTTCTCGGGTTTCTTATTTATATATCAAGAAATATATGTTTTTGTACAATAAGGTATTTTTCTTCGAAATCAACGGCAGTAGTTGTAGCGCCGTTTTAATCGAAATCAAGTTTTGTAGCTGCTCTGCCGAACTATTTTTATTTCAGTATAGAAAATATATACATAGTAGGCCACTGATTGGAATTTTTGTTTCAGTCACGCAAAATTTAGTCGTATTTTCGATAAATTAATATAAATTAACTCACTTATTTCATTCTAACGCACAGTTTGTTGTTAATATAATAAACTGCCTAAAAGCGTGCTACAAAATATTTATTTGCAATATTGCAAGTTACAAGCAAGATATCCGAAAAAGCAAAACATTGTCTTCAAGAGAAATGATCGTGCTTTCAATAGATTTAATCAGTTTTTAGTGAAAGTGGGCTATTTTAAAGATATTGAGGAGTGAATATGGCCAAAAACCGTGTTTTTCGCCTCTTTGGACATGAATATCTCAAAAAGTGCACCGAAATCCTTTTGAAACGTATAATTTTATTTCTGTTACAAAAATTTGTCTAACAGTATTATTTTCCCACATTTGAGGTTGAAAAATTAAATATGTATATTTTCGAGAAACGCTACAACTTTAACATGCAAAGAAAAAATAGATTTTTATTGCCATTTTTTATTATTTCATTACTAACAAAATAAAATAGGAACGTAAAATCATGCTTATTATTTAATAACACTTAAGAGTTACTTTAAAAAACATAATCAACAAAGAAAATTAAATACATTTGGTGAAAAAAACATTTTCCTTTATAGTTGGTACTTTTAGGATATTAGGATAAAAAGGTATGCGATCATTTGATAATTTCCAATACAAATTTTTAGAATTTAACGACACACTTCGTTTAAGCGAAAATTTCCAAGCTTGCCGAAAAATTCTGAAAATTAATGCAACTTCCGAAAATATTTAAAAATCGGAGGCACATATTTTGATATGAATTCCGAGGATGCAGCTGCGTATTTAATTTTAGTAGAGTAATGTAAAACTATCTGAGATCACTAAAAATTATATAAAATACAACTTTTCTTTGCTATAATAGGGGAATATTCTGTTTTTATCTTATCCCAAAAATCCCGGGATAAAATTCTAGCGATCCCGGGATTTTCGGGGTGTCCAAAAGGGCGGGATCCCGGGATCCCGTGATTGGAATCCCTAATTGCAATTTATGTATAACATAAAACCGTTTAACTTAAAAATTTTTTTTACCTATTTTTATTTTCTAGTTTTTAGTTTTTATTTCGCATTCTGTTTAATTCATTTAGTGCTTCATTATTGCAAGGTTTCTTGCCCGTTAGTTTATTGCAGTCCAACGCCTCTATACGTAGTCCCTGCAAAGTTCTTACTCTACTAAGAGCCACGTAGGCTTGACCTTCTTCAAACAGTTTCGCACCTAAATATACGACCGCGTGATCCACAGTGCTGCCCTGCATTTTATGTATTGTAGAAGCCCATGATAGTATTAAAGGCAACATTCTTCTTTCAGCCGTCCCGTAATTGTACTTAGCTGGAAACTGTATGGCTTTCGGGTGTATAAGATGTACTCCGTCTCTTGCGAAATCAATTCGGACGGAAGGTACATCTGTTGCATACATCTGAGTTCGACGAAATTGAGGCCAAACGATTTCGTTGATGTAGCCTATAGCGCCATTTACTAATCCCTTTGAAACGTCAATATTGGACCGTAGCATGACTTTTGCCCCCACAAATATTTCCAGTTCCGCTGGTAAACCCCCAGTTTTGTTGATATCAGCTGGTATTATAGTAGCTATATCCACATGGTCTGCAGCATGGTCGATCTCAGCTCCACCTAGCGGAATTTTTTTTTTAAGAAAATATTTCTTTTCAAGGTAGTAATACATGTTCCGAATTTCAGCCAAATCGGACCATAAATGCGATTTTTGTAAATATAGCGACCCACGCGCCACCTATCGGAAGTTTTTTTAGGAAAATATTTCCTTTCAAGGTAGTAATACATGTTCCGAATTTCAGCCAAATCGGACCATAAATGCGATTTTTGTAAATATAGCGACCCACGCGCCACCTAGCGGAATTTTTTTTAAGAAAATATTTCTTTTCAAGGTAGTAATACATGTTCCGAATTTCAGCCAAATCGGACCATAAATTCGATTTTTGTAAATATAGCGACCCACGCGCCACCTAGCGGAATTTTTTTTAAAGAAAATATTTCTTTTCAAGGTAGTAATACATGTTCCGAATTTCAGCCAAATCGGACCATAAATGCGATTTTTGTAAATATAGCGACCCACGCGCCACCTATCGGAATTTTTTTTTCATAATATTGCATTGTCATCGGGGTTATACATGCGTACAAAATTTCAGATTAATCGGTTGACAGGAAGAGGGTGAAATTTGAATTACTAAATTTGACCCAAGAATAAATAATAATAAATAATAAAACAAACGGGGTGAGCTAAATAAAACTGTTTAATAATAATAAAAATGCATTCGCCGTTCGGAGCCGGAATAAAACTGTAGGTCCACCAAATTTGTAGGAAAAAACAAAAAGTTAAGGAGTAAGCCTCGAATTGGAAGAGAAGATTGGCCATAAAACTCGTCAAAGTTATAAACGCGCCATTGTATTATTATTTTTGTTATGGGATCGTGCACAGCGACGCGCCATGCGTGGAGGGATACTCCACAGGGTGGCGTCGTCTTCCCTCTCCTCTGGGTTGTGACTGCGAACGAAATACTGCTTGAACTCAACCAAAATTAGGTGAAGGTCTAGCGTATGCTGACGTTGTGGCAATACTAGTAGCGGTACACTTCCCATCCACATTAAGCTATATACATACTCCACATAACCCTGAATATGCTAAAAACGTGGGCCGCTTAGCGTAAACGCGAGAAAAACGTAACTTATATACACTGAACTTATTACGACTGCGCGAGTCGGGCTGCTGGACTGATAGGCATTATGGTCATGATAGTATTCTAAACAAGCAATGCGGTATAACAAATGGCATCAGACTACCTACGAACCACACTGGAATTCGACAGGGGCTGCAAGGCGAGGCTCTCCTCAAGACGGTAATGGCAAAGTGAAAGCGTGCTTAGGAGCGAAACAGCTCCGATCCACATGGACAAGACCAAAATGGACTCAGGTGTCGGATCTGGTATTTTCTCAGGTCAAGCAGATATCTCATTCCCTTTTCCCCTCCGGCACTCTACCAGCATTTTCCAAGCGGAACTGTACGCCATTGAACGGGCCTGAGAGTTTCTGTTAGGGAGTGTAGTTAGGGGACGCGATGTACATATATACTGGGACAGTCAGGCAGCGCTCACGGTGCTTAACTCTGGCTTCCCGGCCACAGTAACATTATAGCTAATGAGATGGCAGATGAATTGGCGAAAGCTGGCGCGTCTGCAAACCTAGAAAGAGCAGCCACTATAAGCTTTAGAATAAACTCCACTATTACGGGACACTTGACATTCGCTAAACAAGCCGAACGAAAAGGAATCGCATTTAACATCAAATGCAGAAGCCGCAACCAAGGCGGTGGTGGGGAATCGATCGCACACTTCCTGTGTGAATGATCGTCATTGTCTCATATCAGACAAAAAACGGCAATTTTAATTGGTACAGGAGTAAGGGTAGGGTTGACATATACCTTTCCCAAAGAAATCAGTACATTGCCTTCAGAAAAAAAAAAAAAAACAATATATGCGGAGAAAATCGTCTTTATTACTGGCATTTTCTTTTTGTTTCCGTATCGTTAACTGTCAATCATGTTTCGTTCCCGTTGCTGCCTCCTTCCTAATTGTTTCATGGTCACAAACGTCAAATGAAAACAGTTGGAAAATTAAAAATAGTGCAGGGTGATAAAAATGAATTTTTTTAGTGTCGGATAAAAATCAGTACAAATCAGTCCAAAATCCACAGCAACCAACCAGAAGACTTTGAAAACTCAACCAGCACTCTAGCGAGCCCACTCCAGCGAATCGATTGCGATCGATTGATTGATCTATGTTTTCCGTTTAAGCAGAGGAAAATTGTGCTTGAGGGAATAAAATAACTACGCCGATGACGCAAACTTTCTAACTTAAATCCCCAATGGTATTCGAGCTCAGAAAAAATAAAATGCTCTCCATTCCAGTTCTGTTCTGTGCAGCCATGCTAGGATACACAATATTTAAAACATAGGCAACTGCATTATCTTGTAGTTACACTGAGTTGCTCTGAAAGTTATGCCTTTTAAGTGGTTTGTGTATGTACATAAGTTCTCGCTGGGTGTCATCAAAGGCGCAGACAACAGCAACCACAAAAACAATGTCTTAGCAGCTTATTGAGCTGTCATTTGTACCATAGCGGCTGTATTGATTGTAGCCGCAAACATATATTTTAACTTAAGTGCAAGGAAAATCGAAAAAGTGGCATACGACAAATGGGCAGCAATGTCGGACAGTCAAATAATGGGTGAGAGAGAAAGCGCGCAGAGACTGAGAATGGTAGAGCGGTGTTTTTTAAGCTTTCATTGAGCTTAACGCACACACGGATATGTATACGATGATGAGCAATTTTATTACACTTTAAAAAAATTTGGAATAGATTTTAAACATTTTTGCTCTATATACATATGTACATTAGAGCGTATCGCAAAAAAAATGTTCACCATATGATTTTTTTTCGAAAACATTTCTGGAAAAATTTTTAATTTTTTTTTTGGACGGCGCTAGATGTCGCTAAAATTCATATTTTTCATATCTTCGGAATTTATGGTCCGATCGCCAAGTTTGATACACCAATCTCTTTGGCTTGAGAGGAGGGTTTCTACTTTATAATTGTGTTAACCCTATGTGCGCCATTGGAGTAACTTCCACCCAGTACTTAGTTTATAACACCTTAATGTAACTTTTTTTGCCGGCATGTTAAACGCCGCCAAAAAAAATTAAAATATTTTGCAAAAGAAGTATTTCGATCGATTCAGTAGAACCGAAAATAAAATACATTTAAAATTGCGAGGATATATGTGTTTAGCTCAGTGGCGCACACAGAAAAATATTTTGGGGGGGTTTCAATATCCAACGGAAAATTAAAAAAAAAAATACTTAAAACTCGTCCAGACAATTTTTACTTAAATTTATGTTTGGGGAGTGGACCTACGTATGCACACATTAAACAAAGACACCTTTTAAATCTCAATTCATTGCATTTTCTCTGTATTTAAACTAAAACTAACAAGTAAGAAGGAAGCCTAGTTCGAGTGGAATCGAACATTAGATACTCAGCTCTATGCTTTTATTGTTTGTTTGCGTTTGTTCGATTAAGGTGTATTTTATATGAATCGAGTGCCGCATAAAGTGGGCGCAGCCACGCCCATTTTCAAAATTTTTATCAATCATTCAACTAAGCATATAAATATTATTGTTAGTGCAAATTTGCAACCCTTTATAACTTCTAATTATAAAGATGTCACGTTACAAATTCCCAAAGGGTTTTCCAGAAATGTCTTTGTTAAAAATTAGGCGTGGTCATAAACCGATTTCGCTAAATTTTTGAGCATGTATTACCACAAGTTATTAAAGTGTACAAACTGATTTTCGTCACAACATCTCAATTATTTGTAGATATGGGTTCCGAAATCTCGTAGATTCCTTTGTCTGAAAAGAGGCGGTGCCACGCCGATTTTCCAAAATTTTTCTACTTTTTGTTTTATGTCTATAGTTGGACTCATGACACAAAATTTCAATGACATATCTTTATATTTGACAAAGATATCGCTTAAAATGTTTTTATTTGGCTCCTTAATAGTTCTCATATATAAATTTGGGCGTGGTCGTCAACCGATTTTGGCATTTTTCGCCCAACCATTTTCCTAAGTAAGTAAATTCATCGATATATCTGCTACGGTTTCTGAATTACGGCTTATAAACCTTTCAATGTTTGCCCATTAATAAGTGGGCGTGGCACCGCCTATTTTCCAAAATTTCATCAAATTTCTTCATGAGAGCCTGATCCCAATACGTGGGTAAAATTTTATAGCTCTAGCTATATTAGTGGCTGAGATAGTAAATTTCCGATTTTTTCTATATAGGAAAAGTGGACGTGGTCATGGTCCGATTTGGCCCATTTTCAATACCAACCGTCCCAGTCTCGATACCAACTTGCATTCCAAATTTGATCAAAATATCTAAATTTTTGCGCGAGTTAGAGTGTTTACAGATGGGCGGACGGACGGACATGGCTCAATCGATTTCTCTTTTCACCCTGACCATTTTGATATATATAAGTCTATATCTATGTCGATTATTTCATTCTTTTAAAATCCACCGTTATGTGATTAAAACTTTAATACTCTGTGTACTAGTACAGCTGAGTATAACAAACCTCAGCTAATATCCACAGCATACTTTTAGGGAAATGTCTCCACACTGCTTGTTTATAAACATAATCAGTAGTTGTTGACAAACATTGGCAATGTACATCCACGAATATTCATAGATTTTACAACATGCATTTACACAAATATTTGTGCATGTATCATCTTTTATAAGATTATTTTTTTATGGTGTTGTCAAATTTTGGGGGGGTTTTAACCCCAAAAGCCCCCCCTTGTGTGCGCCAATGGTTTAGCTTCCTGTGGTCTTTTAGGTTCATTTTACAAAGATTTTTTCTGAAGGGACTCCTACTGAAATTTTGTGCCGAATAATTTTCTACAACATTCTAACCATCCATCACCCCTAAGAAAGGGTAATTTTGACCCCTTTTTACACAGTCAGGAAATATAGTATTGTCAGGAAATAGTATTTTTAAGGACGCTAGACTTTTTGATTGCTTGCTTTTCCGACAGGGCAGGAATATGATGTATTGTGGAACTATTTTCTGTCATCCCTTGTCAAATTTGGTTTGGAGACAAACCGGTTTCAGGTAGGTAATCTTCGCCATCTTCAGTGTATTTTTACGTTCTAAGTTATTCATATTAGCCGAAACCGGTTTGTCTCCCACCCAAATTTGACAAGGGATGACGGAAAATCGTTCCACAGTACATCATATTCCTGCCCTGTCGGAAAAGCAAGCAACCAAAAAGTCTAAATTTGTGTCTAACCCATTGCAAGCTTTTAAAATAAATACAAACATTTCTAACCGTGTATAATTAATACGTATCCAACTCCCCATAAGTAAATATGTATTTATGTCTGTTTGCGAACACAAACATATTAATTTCCCATGCGATTTATAATGCCTTGACACCCCGTCCATTCATACCCCGTTTGTTTTGCAGAAACAAACAAACAAAACCAACAAAAAATAGTGCCTAAATTGAACTTGCATATGTTTGTTTAGATGGAGTTTATGCCTGAAGTGCTCTGTGGTCATTTACGCTTCCATGCTCCACACAGCTGTTGCATGCCACGCATAAAAGATCAAACACATACAAATACATACATAGTAAATACCAGCAAAAAGGGTAGGTTTATAGCTGAAGCCTAAGCTATTAAACAGGAATACGCTGACAGGGTTACTTGCTGTTATGTACTTATTCCATCTGCTCCAAACGTTTCAAAACTTAATTTTCTCTTATGCGCCCATATATCAAATAGAGAGAAAGAGGAAGTTGAGTTTTATGAACAAAGAGAGCACAATGAGTGGCGAGCATAAAAAATTGCGTATTGTCGAAGGAAATCGCTTAGAAAAAATACATATTCTGTATTTCCTCATTCCGAAATATACATACCTATATTTAAATGTATATAAATGTATGAATATTAACGTGTCAACCCTATCAGAATATATTTGTTGTTATTAATTAAGCTTAAGTTGTGCAAAAAATGTGAATTATGCAGCTAAACAAAAACACCTTTTTATTAATAAGGCATTTAAGTACCACATAAGGCCTGATTATCCGGATTTAGCTTAACATTATTTCCCATTGCGAATAAGCCTTATTATAAGATATATAGATACCACTTAAGCCTTATTACCATGGCGCATAAGCCCTGAAAATAAGGTTCTCTCTCAGGGAGAGAGAGAGGGAGTAGTCCATACAGCCTAATGACATCAACACAGGAGAATCAGCCTTATTTAAAGCCTTTGCCCATACAACTTTTGTTCGCTTAGAATTTTCAGGCATAATTTTGTAAGCCTTTACATCTTCTGGAATAAACTTTAAATAAGCCGTAGATTTTTTGCTGGGTATGTACGTACCCACACATACATATGCATGTATTTAGACATAAATGAATGTAACTATCCGCCCAATTGGAAATGAAATGATCGCCATTGACACCTTCTAAATTGGAGTGCGTACCAAAACTCCACTTATGGCCATTTAGTTGTCCAGTCAATGTACATACATATGTATCGTGCCCGCATATTAAAGTAGCCTAACTCGAGATAGTGCGAAATTGAGTTATTGTTATAGTGTTAATCTTTGGAGGAAAACCCATCGATTTGTCTTATCCCATTTAAATCGGGTTAATATCTAAAAAGTTATTAAAGTTATAAAAATTATCCTAACTCAAATAGAAACATTATACATCAGTTAAAACCACTTATCTTCACTTAAGTTTAGTATTGTATGAAAATCACTGAACTTATTTCAATAGCCTAATGCGTAAAACCAACGTATTCCTGGGCTATTGAATAAATAAACACATTGATTGCTGAAGTTTCGGCCCTTGCATATAAATTGGGATATTTCAAGCTCTGCTAATGTGAGCCATGTCCTTCTTGACAGCGTTAATTCCGATTTATAATTCGCGATAACTTTGCATAACTCGAAATAGCACAGTCTTTTCAAAAAGTTATATCCGATTACTAGCACTCATACGATTCACTAAACAAAGAACTCACTGAATATAAATGGTTTAATCTTTCTCCTCAAACATGATTAAATCTCAAACTCTTTTGTAGAGAAATTTTTATGCAAAACGTGAGCGGCTGTAAAAGTTTTCTCTCACCATAAAACCCGCAAAAAGTTCAAATTTGTTGAAAACAGTCATAAAAATCTAAAATCTCGTCGAGCCAAAATGAAGACAAATTCCGATTTCAAAATACGTAATCTTTAATGCTTCAATTCCATAGCTCCGAACGTCGCGGCCGCTTGTATTTGAAGGACACGACGAGGAGCAGGAAGCTGAAACAAGAATGTTTGCATGTAGACTCTACACATACGGGTATGACGCATGGCGAATACACGCCGTCGATATACATACATATTTATGGATTAAATGTGCCGTTAAAAAACCATTTAGGATCAGTTAGATGCGCTCATCGCCCGAACGTTGCCAGCATATTTAAGCAAACAATGAATAAAGAAGTAAAAGCAAACTTTCGCTTACAATGCACACATACAAAAAAAAGCATTTACGCACATATACATACATACATACATGTGTAAGTGTGTTCTTTTTTGCATCTTTGGCTATAAATATGTATACATACATACATATATGTTTATGAAAGCCATACAAAGTGTTCGCTGCATTTAAATGCCATCGAAGATGAAGAAGACGGACGAACACGAAGGTCGATGAAAGTTACGGTAGCAAAGAGAAAGACACAGAGAGAGACAGAGGGAGTGAGAGATGGCGTTCGCGAAGAAGTGGCAGTGAGGGAACAAATTTAATAATCACTGCAGCGAATGAAAAAGAAAGCCGTAGCAAAAGCAGAATGGGCAAGTTTAGGATACAAAGGAACAAAAAAGAAGAAGAACATATCCCTTATAGGCTTAGTGAATAATCGCTGCAATGCCAGACACGCAACACCGCAAAAAAACAAGGGAAAGCAGAAAATAATAAGTATTCACCAAATGATATCAGTGCAGCTTTAGAGCTTTAGAACAATAGGAAAAAAGAAGAGCAGAATGAATGAAAGAAAGCATTTGCAAGACACAAAGACAATTTGATCCGCTGAACGGTGACAGCTAACAATGCGAGTTTGCAATGGAGGAAGGGAAGTGGGCAGCGGAAACAGCACGGAGAAAGTTAGACATGGGTGGAGAAGGCCTTGGCCAAATTATAAATTCATAAGAAGGAAAGTATGGATTTGTTGTGATAACGAAAACCAACATAAACAACGAAGAAAAGCAGGAGCAGACTTTAAGCAAAAAGTTAAAATTAATAAATAAAAAAATTAGTATAGTAGAATGTACCCTAAAAAGAGCAAACGTCAAACGCCAAAATCGAGAATACTGCGTATAGGTACTAAACTAAAAAGAAAAAGTAGTGAAAATATTAGAAAATTCTCGCAGACACGCTTTAAGACTTACATACATACATATGCTGAGGCATAATAGTCTTTCAAAATAGATAAAACGCTCGCTCCATTGCCTATAGCCAAATATGCTCTCTTCTACTTCTTAATTGGCGCTTAACCGTCTCGACGATTCTGACCGAGTCCAATAAAGCGCATCTCTCGTTTCTGTTTCGTGCTGTTTGACGCCAATTGAAAATACCAAGCGAAGAGGAGTCAATCTGCAACTGATCTTCGCAACGCAGTGGAGGTCTCCTTTTTTTCCGCCTTTAGCCGGTTCAGCCACTGGATTTTTATTCACTGAACAATGTGGATGTATGCGGAAAGCTCGTATAGCTCATCCTTAAATCTCCGTTGATACTCGCACTCGCTAACGCCCAAAGGTCCATAAATACTCCGAAGAACTTTCCTCTCGAATACTCCAAGTGCCGTCGTACATGAGGACTGGAAAGATGAGCGTCTTGCCATCTCTAAATTTTATCTGATTACGTGCACAGAATATAGACGATAAACACGCTGCTTACATACATATGTTAATTTATGTAATTGTGCTTTAAAGCGAAAAAGCATTAAACACTTCGAGGACATCCAATTCCAATTGAATTTTCCATTTCACAATACAAGTTTGTATAAAAGTTCAAAAAAACCAGGAATTTCAATTCAATGCAAGTTTTATTATTTCAAAATCTGCAACTGCAGGTCTATCGTTTTGCCTACAAATATTTAAAAAGGCCTCAAAATTTTGCAAACAACGAGGATTTTGTGGTTTTTGATTAACAAAAAAAAAAACAAAGAACTTACCAAAACAATAGTCCGATTGTATGGATGGCCGGTGTATCGAAAAGCATGCAAATACCAATAATAAAATTGGAGAGTAGTACTTTCATTCAATCAGTTTTTGTTCCATTTTTCTTCTGTTCTTCTGGTGTTCTCAACAAATTGAATGGCTGGCCTTCTACCCAATATGGACTGGGCGGTGGCGTTAGCGAAAAAGAAAACACTCGTAAATTTTTTCAAATCGTTTAAATGCGAGTTAGTAGTAAATATGAATATTTATTTGTGTGTACATATGTATGTCCGTATATCCATGCCACCGCTGTACTCGCAATTTGCGTGCAGTTGCGGCACTAAATGTGGCGAACGAATGCCGAATGAATGAAGCTGAACTTGTTTTTTTGCTGCGGGGGTTCCCACTCTATTAATTCTCTATATCTGCACACTTCATGCCTTTCACCGTCTCCTCAGCAGTGCCCCTGCTCAGCATTGTCTGCGAGCTATGAGACACAGTGGAAATATACATCGAACTCTCGCTACAGACCGACCATCGCTGCCACCGATGATTCCAAACAGTCAAACAATGCCCACAATTGACAAAATCGCATTGCGAATTTCGCGAATACGTACATATGTAGATACACCACCACGGTGGTTGTTGAGTGTCCAAACGACGAATATTGTAGAGTGAATTTTGAATGCAACCACTAAAATCGTGTTCGAGGCAAAAAACAGCGCAATGAAAGACCGGGAATAGGGAAGGTGGCGGCAGGTCGGGAGGCATTGGTAGTGTAATGCAATCATTGCCCACCACTGCAATCCCACGAGTTTAATCGAATGATAAGTTAATTCTTCGAAACACTGTTCCTTTTTGTTGTTTTTGTTATTGTCAAGGCTGGAAACTTAGGTTTTTTTTTTTTTGAAGCAAAAATAGAAAGAAGATATGGATAAACTATATCATGGAATTTGAGAAAGGAAGATGTTAGTGACTTTTCAAATGAATTTTTCAAGCTTAAAAATATCTACATAAATCGAGTGCTTTTATTATTTTTAAGCTTGGTTGGTTGGTTGGTTGGTTTGAGTGGCGAGTCCCATTGACTCCAAATAGCGCCAATGCGCCGTTTTGTTACCACAACTCGTGACTAAAACCACTGAAAAGTAAAGGGGAATAATGAAACGGTACGGAAACCGGGCCCTACACCTATATCCATCCCGTTGAATTTAAATATTTGAGCAGCCCCTCGGGCCTGACATCCTTTAGTTCCGAGAGACTGCCGAAGAAAGGTTTGCCGAGGAACTTCATTCTGCCTTGGCAGTGCGAAGGACACTCGCATAGCAGGTGCTCCACCGTCTCCTCCGTTCCAGGAAGGTTACAGCTTCGGCACGTGGTATTGTGGTCCAATCCCAGTCGGGCCGCGTGTGTACCAATGGTCCAATGCCCCGTAAATACCGCAGTTATGCGGGAAATGTCTCTTCTATCCATCTTTAGGATGGCTGAGGATCGCATCTCATTATATGAAGGCCACAGACTTCTGCAGACCCTGCAGGTCCGCAACCGTTGCCATCTAGTTTTTGCCTCCCCGAACCAGTGCCGAGAGATTCGACCCTTGACAAATCCCAGGGGCGCAAGAACCTCTCGCGCCTCTGCGACATCAAGAGCCGAGCCCCGCCTGGCCAGCAAATCAGCCATTTCGTTACCCTGAATATCGCGGTGCCCCGGCACCCAGATCAGGGACACGCTATGTCGACCCGCCAAGCCAATGAGCAATTCCCTGCACTGACCCACCAGGCTCGATGACACCCTTGCAGACCCCAGAGCCTTCAGAGCTGCCTGACTATCAGAGAAAAATCCTATCCTGTTTCCGACATCGGCACCTTCTGTTGCCATTAGAGCCTTGCAGGCCTCCAGTATGGCGAAAACTTCAGATTGAAAAACGCTCGCCGTGTTCGGCAGCCTAATTGATATAGAAATGTCCGGATGAGTTGCGAAGACACCGGCTCCCACCCCGCATCCCATCTTTGACCCATCCGTGAAAACAGAAATGTCCAAACTATGAGCAAGTTTGCCACCTCCCCAGTCTTTCCTAGATGGAAAGATAATCTCATAGTTTGTGTCGAATACTGTTGTAGGACAGACATAGTCTGACTTTGTGTTGATGTAGGAGTCAGTAACTTGGAGCAGTATACGTCCATGCCCATATGTACGTTCCTTCCAGAGTCCCAACTCCCGCAGCCTAAGAGCACCCTGGGATGCCGCTTCCTTGACAAAAAGATCAATGGGCAGGATATTGCAAATCACGTTCAGAGCCTCCGTGGGGCATGATCTGATCGCCCCTGTGATTGCAACGCAAGCAGCTCGTTGAACTTTCCGTAGCATATCAGCCATGTAGTTCACCTCGGTTGCTCTCCACCACACCAGTGATCCGTAGGTTAAGATTGGTCGAATAACTGCTTTGTACATCCATGCTGTGAGTTCTGGCCTCAGACCCCACTTTTTTCCCAGCATTCTTTTGCAGGCATACAAGGCACCGTAAGCCTTCTTAGTTCTATGTTCCGTGTTAACTTAGGCGTCAGAAGAACTCCTAGATATTTTGCACTGTGTGAAAGACTTAGTTCTCGACCATTGAGAACAGGTAAATTGAAGTTAGGGATTTTCCTCCTCGTGGTAAAAAGCATCAGTTCTGTCTTTGAGGGGTTTACACTGAGACCGCAGGACTCCGCCCATCTGCTCAGTTTCCTTAGAGCCCCCTGCATGATCCCACTGATCACGTCGGTACACAGACCCGATACTAGTACCACGACATCATCCGCATAAGCCACTACTTTTACTCCCCTCCCGTCGAGTTGGCGAAGTATTCCGTCTACAACGCATAGCCACAGCAAGGGTGATAGAACGCCACCTTGAGGAGTTCCCCTCCCCGGGTATGTCCTAATCTCACTCGCTCCTAGCCTTGCGCTTATAGTTCTGGAACGCAGAGCTGACCCTATCCAGTTTACTATGGCGTCCTCCACACCCAGAGCAGAGAGAGAGTCCTCGATCGCTTCCCGGCGAACATTGTTGAAGGCCCCCTCTATGTCCAGAAACGCACCCAAAGTAAACTGTTTACTCTCGAGGGATGCTTCCACCCTGTGTACCACCTCGTGCAATGCGGTCTCTGTGGAGCGACCCTTGAGATAAGCATGCTGAGCTGATGACAGCCCGGAAATGTTTAGCCTTCCGCGAATATATATGTCCAGTAGTCGCTCGAATGTCTTCAAAACGAAGGACGAGAGACTAATGGGTCTGAAATCATTGGGCTTGTCATGACCCCTCTTGTTTACCTTTGGAATGAAGACAACCCTGGTCTCTCTCCAATTCAGAGGGACATGATTCAGCCGAATGCAAGCCCTGAAAATGCATTCCAACCATGGGGTCACCAGTGTACACGTTTTCTGCAGCATAGCTGGGAAAATTCCATCCGGACCTGGTGACTTGTATGGCGAGAAACTGTTGATTGCCCACGCAATCTTTTCTGGAGATATAAGCTCATCTATGAGCTGAAGAGAGGTCGTTGCCTCGTGTTCGGTTGGTTCCTTTTGATTGGAACTACACCCTGGAATATGTGTTTTTACCAACAGTTCCAGCGTTTCCGCTGAGCTGCCGGTCCAAGATCCGTCGTCTTTCCTTACAAACGATGGGCAAGATTTTTCTTTTGAGAGGATTTTTCCTATCCTCGAAGACTCCTTGGTTGTTTCGATAGAAGAGCAAAAGTCCCTCCAGGATTCACTTTTTGCTTTTCGAATTGCTTTCTTGTAACACCTGAGACTATCTTTATACGGCTGCCAATTTCCAGTAGAATAGCCCCAGTTAAATAATGTACGAGACTCTTTCCTGAGCCTGAAAAGATCCGAATTCCACCACGGAGGATAAGTCTTTCTGCCAAAACTAGTAGGACAAGCCACCTTTAGGGCAGACCCCATGGCCTTCTCTAGCTTGCTACTGCTGGCATTGAGGTCCCCCACGGTCGAAATATCGTTCAAAGAATGATTACCTAACTTATTACCCACCACACTGACGAACCGTCGCCAGTTGGTCCTCCTTGGGTTACGATAGGGAATAGGATTGTCTAACTTAAGGTCGATGTCAAAGAATATCCACCTGTGATCGGAAAAAGATTCCCGTTCCGATACCCTCCAATTATCAACCTGAATATTGCTGTTTCCACTAAGTAGTGTAACATCCAACACCTCTTCCCACCCAACAAAAGAATTCGTACTTGGGAAGACAAAGGTGGGGGTATTCCCCCTGTTACATACTACTAAGTCTGAATTAATAATAAAATCATAAAGTGACTCACCCCTGTTGTTTATTTCCGTGCTTCCCCACAGAAAATGCCTGGAGTTAGCGTCACAGCCTATGAGAAGATTGTTGTTGTACTTAGCGCTCATCAGGTTTCGTACCTCCTCCGGTGGGGCGTCCCTCTCATGCGGCATGTAGCTCGAGGCAATAGTCATGCTGGCACCGCCAGCTGCCTCCAGCGCCACAGTAGTCAGATCCTCTGAGCTGTGGGAAGAAATGAGAAAAGCATTGCATATTGATTTTATTAAAATACACGTCCTAGGCTTACCTTCAGTACGCTTGTAGAACGTAGCATAACCTTTCACCGAGAGCCCCTTCACCTCGGTATTCCATACCCAGGGCTCCTGAATGAGGGCGATGTCGACGTTCTCCTCCACCAGGAGAACGGCAAGGTTGTCAGATGCCAGCCGCGAGTGCTGGAGGTTGATCTGAACAACCTTTAGGCCCATTGGGAACGTTTAGGGTTCGGACCCCTCGGCGAGCTGCAAACCTTCCAAAAGCTTGTCAGCATCGTCGATGTCATCCGCGTCCTCGTCGTCCCCCTTGGGCCGGAAAATTTTCACTTTGGCGCGCCGTACGCCGAAGCGAAGAGTGAAACCCGCTTTTTCCAGCGGTACAGTACTTTCCTCGTTGATGAGGAGAAGGAAGGAAGTGCTGTTTTTTTGCGACTGCTCCTGCTTAATGACCATCCAGTCATGCATGGGCACATCGCGGTTATGAGCCTGGAGATATTTTAGCAGCTTATCGCTGCTAATTTCCAGTCTCGGGAGCCATACCCGAGCCCTGGGTCTCCTTGGAATCTCCGATGCCGGGATAAGCTTAATCCTTAAGCCTTCCCCGAAATCCCCCAAGTCCAGCAGGCACTTTTCCAGAAAGTCCTTTGACTGCTGGTCCTCGCATTTGACCACCCTGTGGCCTCGAATAACCTCCTCCGAGTCGAAGGTGGGAAGATTTCCCTCCGGGTTGGCCATCACAAAGTCGATGACCATTTGAGACAGCCTTGCCTCAATCTCCACCCACTTCTCTAGGACGGGTTTTGCACTGTTGGAGGTTGCGTCAACTAGAGCAACCTTAAGGCTGCTCTGCGCCACCTCCGCGAATGTTTTAACCTCCACCAGCGCTCCGGCTGAAGTAGAGGGTTTGTCGTCATTGGTCTTGCCCTTTACGGAGGCCGCCAATGTTTTGACCTCCACCAGCGCTCCGGCTGAAGTAGAGGGTGCATCACCAGTGGTCTTACTCTTTTTTGAGGCGCAAGAGGCCTCTTCCAGAGACCTATTGCGCTTACCACCTGGATCATTTTCGGCGGTTTCCAAGTACGCCCGGTACTCGTCGACCACCGCCTGAAATTTTATTCGGTCCGCCGCATCCTTGGGATGGACGGTCCCACCTGCAATGTTCCGTTCTATCCGTTCCAGGACAGACAAAGCAAGATGGTACCGTTTTCTCGCCTGAGATGCTTTGGACCTAGCATGTTTATTAGCCGGCTGCGCCCTGGCAGCCTCGGAAAGCTGTTGACGTGGCGGAGTACTGCAGCCCACAGTACTTGCTCCGCTCATAACAATCGTGTCCTGGCTGGAAGACAGGGGCTCGTCCGAGGAAAAGCTCATGTCCTCCAGGCGGGGGGCGTCCGTTAACCTAACGTCCCGTCCTGTCACGATCGTTTGTTTTTGTTCATTTCTTGTTGTTGTTGTTTTTATATTATTTTTGTTTAGTTCATCCATTTTTTGTCCCACGAGTATGCACGGAAAGGGTTGGTCACTCGTCCGCAGAGCCGGCTGGCATAGAGAAGGCACTTATACAACCGACCTTGCCCGGGCGTCGGAGGGGACCGTTCGGGATCAGCTATTCAATAGACACCCGCTGACCATTCAGCCATCAGCACGGGTACCTCAACACCTTGGCTTAGGGTGGTTCTCACCTACTTTATCTGTTCCCCGACCAAATGGTAGAGGTTAACAGTGTCACCAGCGTGAAGGAAAAGCAGGAGATTGAAAGTGAGAGGTGAGAGGCTTCATTTCCGAGGATCTGCCATCGAGTTAACACATCACTAACCTTTGTGACACCATTTTTAAGCTTAGTTAAAGGTCTGAAATGTCTGAGAATTCACTACAATAACCTTGGACTAAATTTTGATATATGTATGTACATAAAACACCATCTGAAAAAAAAAACCTGCGTGTAGCACAGTACTGTAGTAGTGATAGTAGATAGTGATAGTAGTAGTGATAGAAGTTAACTTCTTACATAAATTTATATTCGCTCGAATGCA
Source organism: Urophora cardui (assembly GCA_960531455.1). Lineage (NCBI taxonomy): Eukaryota > Metazoa > Arthropoda > Insecta > Diptera > Tephritidae > Urophora > Urophora cardui. Next base: position 99,907,854 of record OY482671.1, read on the forward strand.
ACAAGTAACAAATTTCATATATCATATGAGAAATGAATTTGCAAATACATCCCTGCAAAAAATGCGATTAATCAGTGACAAATCTATGTATATCGGGATTAATCGCACATTTTTTTGCAGGGATATTACAATGAAAACTATCGCATGTACATACATGTGATTGTGTGTTTTTGTTTGTACAAATTCTATTTATAGAAAAGGCGATGCTTGTTCTTGTTACTAGATTTTGTTTATCGGCAAGCTCATCCGATTGGTTTTTATATTGGTTGTTTGATCGTTTTTATTTTAATAATTAACTAGTAATGTAATCCCCGATATTCGGGTGGCACTTTTATTTAATAATTATTTAATAAAAAAAAAAGCAACAAAAAAACTGACTCGACCTGGACTTGAACCAGCTTCATTTGAATCGGAAGCCTAGCATCTTACAGCTGAGCTACCGCGCTAGTTACGTGAGTTGTGTCAAACGGTGTACTCTAATTTCTTCTTGTGTTATTAACATTCTCACCTCGCCTATTTCAAAACAGCGCTGTCCTGGTTAGAATTTCTTATGTACTTACACGTATACATATGTACATACATACATGTACCCTGCAGTAAATTTGTTTCACTGCTGAGGGATCAGTGGTGATTCTTTGTTGAATATTCATCACTGTCGTCATAACTCATATTTTTATTTGTTCTTGTTTTTTTTTTCTGAGGAAAGCAAACCATTTATATGAAAAATTCATCAGTCTTTATATGAAAGTATTCACTGATGCCTCCTCGTCATATGTGAATTGCATCAGTGATTCATTAAGGATTCATTGCGGATTTTTACTGCACGGTACATACAAATCTCCAAAAGAATTTAAAATAAAAATATGTATTAGTAAAAATACCGATTTTAATTTTTTTTGATATACTGAGCACCTAATGCTTTTCCTTAAATACGTACTTATATTTTCGTTCATCGTTTAGTTTTTATATTAAATTATTTCTCAATTTTTATTGCGATTTTAAGATTAAAGCGTGCTTTTTAGTTTTGTTAAGCTATTATTTATTATTAAAATAAATAAAATAAAAAAAAAATAAAAATAAATAAAAATCAGGCACCTGGCTTGATTCGAACCCACCTCCCCTAGCTTCCAGACCAGACACTCTACATCTGCGCCACCATACCACTACATCCGCCACCATATACTACATACGTCGGGTATGTCAAACGCTGCACTTAAACTGAACTAACAAAACGGGTCGTTGCTTTCGTTGTAATATGTACATATGTATTTGCAAATATCAAACTTGTTACTCGTTGCTTTCAATAGGTGAGTGAGTTGTACTTGTTAGTTCAATTTAAGTGCAGCATTTGACATACTCAACGCAAGTGGTATGGTGGCGTAGAGGTTTTGCGTCTGGTCTGGAAGCGAGGGGTTGTGAGTTCGAACCGCGCGAGATATCAAGGTTGATTTTTTTTTAAATTAAAAATCAACTAAAATGGCTGCTATTTCCGGGGGCAACTTCCGTTGCATCAAATTTCAAATTTCACTCTCCATAAAAACTCTGTATCGCCGCCTAAGAAGTTAACTTCAATAAATTTATTTATAATTTCTAACGCAATTAAGCTCGTCTGTTGTTCTCTCTATTGAGGTGATTATGCAAACAAAATATTCTAATTTTGATAGATATTTTCCCAGTTTGATTTGATTTCGGCTCCGAAGTTGGGCGTGAGTGCCAACTCCATTTTCATTGTTGAAAACCTTCGAGTATTATTCGCTCACTCATGCTATATAACTCGAACAACGCATAAGATGGCTGAGAATTATAGCAATTTTTCACAGCTGGGTGCGAATGCACTAACGAAAGCTATACAGCATAAGTTGCGTAAGCAAGCTAAAATAACTCGCCTTGTACAAATGTGGAAACAAATGTAATTCAAAACGAAAACTTTATATTTGCACTAATTGTGTTTATTATTAAGATTTAATTAATTTGATCTCGACGGTGATATGTTCCAAATACAAAATTATAATTACTTGTTTATGTGAGTATCACTGTTGGTTCAAATGATGTTTTTTGCTGTTGTTTTTGTTGTTGTCATATTTCTGTGCAATTAATTAAAGCAGTATGTTCATATTTTAGTAGGTATTTAGGTACATACATACATGCATAAGTATCTACGTATATATCTTCAAAAAATCTACGTCTTATTTAAGGTTTACTCCAGCAGATTTAAAGGCTTCCGAAATAATGCCTGAAAATTCTAAGCGACCGAGAGTTTTATGGGCGAAGTCTTATACTAAGACTGATGTTCCTATGTTGATGTTAGCAGGCTATAGGGACTACTCTCTCTCTCATTGACAAGAAGCCATATTCCCAAGGTTTATCCGCCATGGGCATAAGGCTTAGAAAACTCCTTATAATATAGCCTTATATATCATGTCTATATACCTTATAATCAGGGACCGTAATCATTATGAGTTTTATAATAAAAATCGCCATTTAATCATTATATGTTGAGTTTTTTTATATTTCATCAAAAATAATCAATATTTTTATACTCAGCTGTACTAGTACACAGAGTATTATAGTTTTAATCACATAACGGTGGATTGTAACAGAATGAAATAATCGAGATAGATATAGACTCATATATATCAAAATGATCAGGGTGAAAAGAGAAATCGATTGAGCCATGTCCGTCCGTCCGTCCGTCCGTCTATAAACACTCTAACTCGTGCAAAAATTGGGATATTTCGATGAAGTTTGAAATGCAAGTTGGTATCGAGACTGGGACGGTTGGTATTGAAAATGGGTGAAATCGGACCATGACCACGCCCACTTTTCCTATATAGAAAAAATCGGAAATTTGGTATCTCAGTCACTAATATAGCTGGAGCGATGAAATTTTACCCACGTGTTGAGCTCAGGCCCCTAGGAAGAAATTTGATGAAATCTTGGAAAATGGGCGGTGCCACGCCCACTTATTAAGGGTCAAACCTTCAAAGTTTTATATGTCATAACTCAGAAACCATTGAAGATATATCGATGAAATTTGGTACGCGTGATGAACTTACTTAGGCAAACGTTTGGACGGAAAATAGTTAAAATCGATTGACGGCCACGCCCACTTTTATATATGCATATTATAAAGTGACCTAATAAAAACATTTTAAGCCATATCTCTGTCAAATATAAAGATATATCATTGAAAATTTGTCGCATGAGTCCAACTATGAACACAAAACAAAAAAAAACACAAAATTTTGGAAAATGGGCGGTGCCACGCCCACTTATTAAGGTGCAAACATTGAAAGTTTTACGAGTCATAACTCAGAAACCGTTAAAGATATATTGATGAAATTCGGCACGCTTGATATACTTACTTAGGAAAATGTTTGAACGAAAAATTTCCAAAAATCGGTTGACGGCCACGCCCACTTTTATATATGGGTCTTATAAAGTGACCTAATAAAAACATTTTAAGCGATATCTCTGTCAAATATAAAAATATATCATTGAAAGTAGGAGTCCAACTGCGGACATAAAACGAAAAACACAAAAATTTTGGCAAATGGGTGTGGCACCGCCTCTTTTTAGAAACAGGAATATACGAGATTTCTGAGCCTATAACTCGACAAATAATTTATATATAATGACGAAACTTGGTGTGTACACTTTTATTGCTTGTATTAATACATGTTCAAAATTTTACCCAAATCGGTTGACGACCACGCCCACTTTTATATATGGGTATTATAAAGTGACCTAATAAAAACATTTTAAGCGATATCTTTGTCAAATATAGAGATAATTCATAGAAATTTTGTGGCAGGAGTTCCACAATAGACCGGAAACAAAAAATAGACAAATTTTGGAAAATGGGCGTGGCACCGCCTCTTTTTAGACAAAGGCATATACGAGATTTCTGAGCCCATAACTCGACAAACAATTGAGATATTATAACGAAACTTGGTTTATACACTTTTATAACTTGTGTTAATAGACACGCAAAAATTTATTGAAATCGATTTATGACCACGCCTACTTTTTAACAAAGATATTTCTGGAACACCCTTTGGGAATTTGTAACGTGACATCTTTGTAACTAGAAGTCAAAAAGGAATGAAATTTTGCACAAATAATAATATTCATATGCTTAGTTGGATGACTCATAAAAATGTTGAAAATGGGCGTGGTCACGCCCACTTTATGCGGCACTCGCTTTATATAAAATAATCCGTGTTTCCATCAAACGCAAACAAACAATGAAAGCATACAGCTGAGTATCTAATGTTCGATTCCACTCGAACTCAGGCTTCCTTACTTGTTTTTCATTAGTTTTATTTTTTTTTTTTGATCAGAAATAACACTTATTCCTTGAGTGATATATTTATCGTTCAGAAATCTATATATTAATAGGCTAACATTTTTTCCATACCTGCAAACAATTGCCATGCTGTTTTGCACATTTAACATACTCATATGGATGTGTTCGTTTGAGTGAGGAGCAGTGCATAGGCATATAATTTTTTTTTTATAAAATCTTTAATTTTTTTTATAATTAGTATATAAAATTTTTAGTTAAGAGAAATAGATATCGTAAACGTGTTTACAAATATCGTAAACACAGTTGACGAGTTGCTTTAATTTCAAAGCGCTCTCTCTATTTTATATGCATTGGCCCAGTTTACGCTCAGGTCAAAATCAACGCGGCCAAATATCTCCTATTGCTTTTCCATTAAAGCGAAAAATGAGAGAGAGTGTGGGAGAGCACACTGAGTAATTTTAATTTTGACCAAGGCATATATAACAGGTAGGCTCGGCGGCGAATTGAAAAACTTCTTTTTTTATTTACAAAGGTAGAGTGTAATGTCAAAATCAAAGCGAATTCACATCATGGAATGGACGAGCCCCAAGCGAATTCAGATTTTAACCACGGCGAAATATCATTTTGACATTACACTCTACCAATTACAATAACAAAATACATGGGAAATTTCTGAATTCGCCACCGGGCCTACCTTCCTAGATCTGCATTGATTTTGACCATGATTTCGCGTCGGACCGTGATCAAAAGGGCAAATCAGTGTTGCGGTACAACTGGAATTTGGAAAGTGTTGCTTATCTCCGCGAAAAGGAATAGTTTTTGTACCAATACAAAGTTGAAAAAATAAATTGCATGGTCGAATTTCGAGCACCGGCGATACTAGTAATCATTATTGCGTGAGTTTTATTTTTTTCGATCACAAAATCACTCATTCACGAAGTTATATCGATGGGAATTATTTAGTAATTATGTTCCAGAGCACTTCAGAGAAAATATGAGTTTTTCGATCTAAGCAAAAAAATAAAACTCAAAGAATAATTTTTATTTCTGAGCGATAAATATATCACTCAAGGAATAAGTTTTATTTTTGATCAAAAAAATAAAACTCAAAAAATAATGATTATTCCTGATAATGGGGCCTTCTGTGCTTCACATTTTTTGTGCAACTTGCGCGTTGCGTCTTATTTAATAATAAAAAAATATATTCCGCTAGGCTTGAAACGTTAATATTCATACGTTTATATACGTTTACATATGTATATGTATGTATGCATTGGAATGACTTACTAGAATGTCAGTTGAAGAAAAACTACATATTTTTTCTAATCGCCAAACTTTCCTACGACAATACGCAATTTATCCACTCGCTCTCTTTGCCCACATTTGCTCATAAAACTCAACTCCCTCTCTCACTATTTGAGATATGTACGCATAACAGAAAACTAGGTATTAAAACGTTTGAAGCTGAGCGTAAGAGCAAGCAGCGCTGCCAGCGTATTCCAGTTTTAACAGCTTACTGTGTAACCTAAATCAAACGCACGCCGTCAATTTACTGTCAAAAATTTCTCATGCCCATACAACTTGTATGGGAGTAACCGAAATTGAACGGCGTGCGTAAAAAGCAAATTCGACGCCCAATTTTTGTTTTGCGTGACAGTTGAAATTAAGCATTGTGGGTGATTGTTTGCAAAAAAATTTACACTTGCTTTTGATATCGTGTCTGTTAGGTACATATTCCACAAAATAACAAGATTTTCTCTGATTTTCTGTATTTTTCTATTTCTTTATCTGAACACGCACGCAAGTCAATTACGGTTCAACGCATATGAAAAATTTGCGTGCGTGCGTTAAATTGACGACTTGCGTTTGATTTAGGTTACACAGTTAGGCTGCGAACAGAGTGGGCGCTGAATGCCGAGCCGAGATTGTCAATGCGATAAAGATTGTCAGTGCGATAAAAGTGGTTACATACAAGTCAATACAAATAAGCTTGTGCATAACACAGTGAACGCCGACAAGAGCAGAGAGCAAAGCCGATGAGTGCGAGAAAAACAGTTTCAAAGCGTTTTGCGCGCTTGTTTGCATTGTTGATGTTTACTTTTTAGCGTGAAATCGTGTTTTTTAATGGTTTTTTTAAAGAAATTTGGCTGGATATTTTCTTTCATTATATAAATGATGAAATTCACCAAATTGATATATTTTTAGTGTAATTCGATGTTTTCCAAATTCTTTTGTGATAATAATTGCATTAACCACACTAGGAGAAGCAAAATACTCTTCATCAGATGAATCCATTACCGTGTACAGCAATTTTATAAACACAAATGAAAAATAAGACTAAATCACATAAAGGCAAAACACATGGAATAAGCAGAATTTCAGCGCTGATTCTCGCATTCACTGTGTTATAGACAAATTTTCTTCTCGCATGAAAATAAGCGTCAATAAGCTCGGCTCGGCTCCGCTCGGCATCAGCGCCCACTCTGTTCGCACCCTTAGGCTTCAGCTTCAGCTTATGTTTATGAATCTTTTTGCAGGTTGTGCCTATGTATACGCATAGATATATGTATATGTAATATGCATGTACATATTAGCTTTAAGATAGCATCTTAGCATCTAAATTGCTAATGTTTCTATTGGATTTGCTACTACAGTTTAATGGTGTTGAAATTAAATTAATTGAATGTAAAATGAAATTTAGTTAGGCGCACAATTAATGAACAGTCTTCAACTCATTGGCATTCTACTCTATGTATGCAACTCACTATATACTTAGATATATATAGTGTATCTATTTTGTTATTTGTATAAATTCGTTTTACGCCTTCCTTCACTTTCATTTGATAAATTTCTTCCTTAACGCCCACGCCCACGCACTCCACCCAGCAAAACCCAAACACAACAAATCAGCCAGTCAATTTTAAAAACATCGCTGCTAACGGAGTTTTGTAGTACTCAAGTTCGATTCATTAATTCAGCGCCAACTCAGCAGGTGGCAATTAAAAAAACAAAATGGCGTCCGTCGTCTCTATCGAAGAGCGCGCCCGCCATGAAGCGTTATATGCTCTATAGGTACATACATATATATGCATAGATAAAGATACTGTATATACGAGTGGGTAAATGGACTCACCTCCGCCAACGTTGCTGTTTTATGCACTTCATCTTTCCGCACTTCAACATTTTAATTGATTTATAAGTGGAGTTTTTCGTATGCAATTAATGGCGCGTTGTCTGCTCAGGAGTGGCAGGCAGGCTTTTCCCCAAAATTACCTTCAAATTTGTTGCTGCTAAGCTTTCGTCGCTTTTCGACAGCACAGCGCACGGCAAACAAAGTGCACACAAAACTGTCGGCAGGCAGTTTTCAGCATAATTTTGCTATTCATTAACTTTTGAGGCTTTCAGCGTGCCACTTGAAAAGAAAAACGAGCGAACATAATTAGAACTTACATAAACTTGCAGTGATGTGAAGTCAGATACATGCAGCTACTTATATATATATTTGTACCCCTTTACAATAAATACATACATATAAGCACATAATCTTGACAGCTATAGCATTCTGTCTAGGTGGTCGTCTAGGGTGCAAGCTGTCCTAAGTTCAATACATAATCATTAAGAAAATGCTACATTTGATCTTTTGAAAGCAAATTTCCCCCAGCGATATTCGACAAGTTCTCAGAAAAGAAAAGAAAAGAAAAGAAAAGAAAAGAAAAGAAAAGAAAAGGAAAGAAAAGAAAAGAAAAGAAAAGAAAAGAAAAGAAAAGAAAAGAAAAGAAAAGAAAAGAAAAGAAAAGAAAAGCTTGGCCCAAACCTCCTTAGAGCTACACTAGCGCCATTATTAGTCTATTTGGGAACCAGCATCAAAAAAACAAGTAAGGAAGCCTAAGTTCGAGTGGAATCGAACATTAGATACTCAGCTGTATGCTTTCATTGTTTGTTTGCGTTTGATGGAAACACGGTGTATTTTATATAAAGCGAGTGCTGCATAAAGTGGGCGTAGCCACGCCCATTTTCAACATTTTTATCAGTCATCCAACTAAGCATATGAATATTAAATACTTTTTGGTTGCTTGTTTTTCCGACAGGGTAGGAATATGATATATTGTGGAACGATCCTCCGTCATCCCTTGTCAAGTTTGGTTTGGAGACAAACCGGTTTCGGCTAATATGCGCCATCTTCTTCGTTCGAAAAAAGAAACTGAAGATGGCTCATATTAGCCGAAACCGGTTTGTCTCCAAACCAAACTTGACAAGGGATGACGTAGGATCGTTCCACAATATATAATATGAATATTATTCTTTGTGCAAAATTTCATTCCCTTATGACTTCTAGTTACAAAGATGTCACGTTACAAATTCCCAAAGGGTGTTACAGAAATATCTTTGTTAAAAAGTAGGCGTGGTCATAAACCGATTTCAATAAATTTTTGCGTATCTATTAACACAAGTTATAAAAGTGTATAAACCAAGTTTCGTCATTACATTTAAATTATTTGTCGAGTTATGGGCTCAGAAATCTCGTATATTCCTGCTTCTAAAAAGAGGCGGTGCCACGCCCATTTTCCAAAATTTTTGTGTTTTTCGTTGTATGTCCGCAGGTGGACTCCTGGCATAAAATTTCAATGATATATCTTTATATTTGACAGAGATATCGCTTAAAATGTTTTTATTAGGTCACTTTATAATACCCATATATAAAAGTGGGCGTGGTCGTCAACCCATTTCGCTAAAATTTTCAACATGTATTACCACAAGTAATGAAAGTGTACACACCAAGTTTCGTCATTATATATCAATTATTTGTCGAGTTATGGGCTCAGAAATCTCGTATATTCCAGCTTCTAAAAAGAGGCGGTGCCACGCCCATTTTCCAAATTTTTTGTGCTTTTCGTTGTATGTCCGCAGGTGGACTCCTGGCATAAAATTTCAATGATATATCTTTATATTTGACAGAGATATCGCTTAAAATGTTTTTATTAGGTCACTTTATAATACCCATATATAAAAGTGGGCGTGGCCGTCAACCGATTTTGACAATTTTTCGTCCAAACATTTGCCTAAGTAAGTATATCACGCCTACCAAATTTCATCGATATATCTTCAACGGTTTCTGAGTTATGACATATAAAACTTTCAATGTTTGGCCCTTAATAAGTGGGCGTGGCACCGCCCATTTTTCAAAATCTCACCAAATTTCTTCATAAGGGCCTGAGCTCCACACGTGGGTGAAATTTTATCAGTCTAGCTCTATTAGTGACTGAGATACAAAATTTCCGATTTTTACTATATAGGGGAAGTGGGCGTGGTCATGGTCCGATTTCGCCCATTTTCAATACCATCCGTTCCAGTCTTGATACCAACTTGCATTCCAAATTTCATCAAAATATTTCAATTTTTGCGCGAGTTATCGTGCGTACAGACAGACAGACGGACAGACGGACGGACATGGCTCAATCGATTTCTTTTTTCACCCTGATCAATTTGATATATATAAGTCAATATCTATCTCGATTATTTTATGGTGTTACAATCCACCGTTATGTGATCAAAACTATAATACTCTGTGTACTAGTACAGCTGAGTATAAAAATGTCAGCACGGAAATCCAACGAAGAATAACTCTTTCCAATAAGTCCTACTTTGGACTAAGTAGGCAATTGAAAAGTAAAGTCCACTCTATACTAACAAAAATTACGTTCTACATGACGCTCATAGTTCTCATCCTCATGTACGGCACAGAAGCGTGGACGATGTCGAAAAGAGATGAAAAGACACTTGGAGTATTCGAGATAAAAGTTCTTCGGAAGATTTATAGACCTTTGCGCGTTAGCGAGTATCGCCGGAGATTTAAAAATGAACTGTACAAGCTTTACGCAGCCATCGACATTGTTCAGCGAATAAAGATACAGCGGTTGCGTTGGTCAGGTCATGTCGTGAGAATGGATGAAGGTGCTCCGACGTAGAAAGTATTTCTATCGAAACCTGGTAAAGGCAGAATAAGAAGATCAGCTGAAGACTGGCTTGTCCTCCCTTGGTATTTCCAAGTGGCCCCGGCCAGAATGGAACAGAAACGACTGACGAATTTGATTCGACTCGGTCAAAATCATTTAGACGGTTGCGCGCCAATTAAGATGAACGGGAGATGCGCTATTATTAATACAATAATCACGGATGAATTTTTAAAAAATGAAATTATTTTGACTGCATTTTATGTGAAAAATATTGTTGCTTTTCGAAGAAAACAATTTTTTTTTTAAGTTTTAAGCAGGGTTGGGCAAGCTGCATTCAATTTTGATTGCATTCAGCCTTGCAGCCACCAATCACTGATGAGTGGTAGTGCAAAATTGATTTGCATTACCATTCAGTAGTGAATGGGAATGCAAATTTGGTTCGCATTACCATTCAGTAGTGAATGGGAATGCAAATGTGGCTTGCACTACCATTCAATAGTGAATGCGAATGCAAAGGTGAATGCATTCCCATTCATTGCATTCCCACTGCAAATGTGATTTGGACTATTAATTAAAAATGAGTGCGAGTGATTTGGACAACCATTCATCATTTAATAGCAGTTAAAACCTGTGACCATAGTTAAGGTATTAAGTGGCTAATCTATTTATTAACGGAAAGGAAGTTTATGGGATATTATAAATATGGAATTAGGCTTAGCAAAGTAAAGGGAAACCAACACGGCATGGTAATATGTACATATGTTTTATGTTATACCTGTAAGTAAGAGGATGCCTCTCAGACCAACTTTTCCGAATAAAGTACTAGTCCAGTGCAAATCACATTTGCAGTGGGAATGCAATGAATGGGAATGCATTCACCTTTGCATTCGCATTCACTATTGAATGGTAGTGCAAATCACATTTGCATTACCATTCACTACTGAATGGTAATGCGAACCACATTTGCATTCCCATTCACTACTGAATGGTAATGCAAACCAATTTTGCACTACCATTCACTATTGAATGGTAATGCACTTTGAATGGTAATGCAAAAATGCCCATCCTTGGTTTTAAGTCATCCCCTCTGATTCTTAATAATTTAAAGTCAATTCACATTTTAAATAAATCAATAGTTTCGAACTACTCTTATTGTGAGTAAGGCCCTAGTATATTTCAGCTCTACTTAACTCAACTAAAATAAAGCTTTAATATCTCGCACCGGCATCCTAATTCAGTCTAACCCATGGTTTAGGTTTTGAAGACTTCCAGTAACCTTAATACTATACAAGAGTTTTGGAATGGCACACCATAGTTTTCAGTGAATGTCTTTAATATTGATTTAAACATTTCTTACTTTCCATTACATATTTTTTCTTATTGCAAATATTTTACCCTTAAACAATAAACTTAATGATATTGCAAGTCTTAGTTTTTCTAGGGAGTATCTTAAGTGGGACCACTGCGCGAAGACATCGAGAAACTATAAATTAAGTTCTGAAAGGTTCCTTGACCAATTTGCTCTATTAGATATTAGACCACAGCTCCGAAGTAATCAATTGCAGCTAGTATTATTTCTAGATCTTAAAAGTTTAACTTGTAAATGTAGTATAAGAAGGTTAGCAGGACTTTACTTCCTCAACTCATTATTCAAAGCTCTTACAACTTTTTATTTGCTACAAGCCGTCAACATGCATACATACTCGTATATTTATACGTATGTATATTTTAGAAGCCTGTAGCCGAGACAAGAAAGCATATAATTGAATGTAACTAAAAATTCGCCTTCCAAGGCGCTAAACTTTTATTTGCCGAACTTTGTTGATGTCTCGTCATTAAATTTTCTCGTATACCCACCGCACCAAACGCCTGAAGGTACGCCAATTTTGTTACCCTACTCTAATAAAATAACTAATTTTCCTTTAATTTTTCACCCCAATGGCTGCATGCCACGAATGGCTGAAAGTTAATAATAACAATATTTTTTTTTGAGAATTTTATCTGTTTTACTTACATACGAGAAATCAAATCAAAATTTCGTCTGCATAAATTTGCATTTTACGTTTAAAGGGTAAATTACTAGGAACATATGCATACATATAAAAACTCTGCTCTATTACAATGTACATATATATACATATATATGTACATACATACATATGCATGTATTTATAATTTGCAACAGGGCACTCACCGCGTATTCATTCAGTCGTAGCTACATGCATACTTAATGTGCGTATCTCACACTAAATTCTATTAGAACTTACCTTATCCAACGGCAAGTTGATTTGCATAACTCTTCTGTCGCTCGAAGCGTAAATATGTATATGTATATACATACATATGTGTACATTTGCTAGTACTCAGCTAACACATTTTTCAGATTTATTTATTAGAAACCCGTCAGACTCTTCCGCAAAAATTTCCTCAGTATTTTCGAATCTGACGGAGAAATTCGTGAGATATTCCTAATTCTCTCTTAATGTACCCCTTAGCACTGGATCGAGTGGATGAACTTTGGGATCCCAACCCTAGCACACTGCACCTTTACACGGACGGCTTCAAACTGAACAACAAAGTTGGAAGTGGGTTTTTCTGTGAAAAGCTTCACCTCAAAACAAGTTTGCGCCTACCCGATTACTGCAATGCCTATCAGGCTGAGCTCACAACCATATGGGTAGCAGCTCATCGCCTAACAGATTTGCCAAACATAAATACTATCAAGATCTTCTCTGACAGCCTAGCTACCATAAAATATCTACTTACAGAGCAACAACGCTACGTCAATAGTTACAATGAAATTTAGGGAATCTCTGAATAAGGTAGCCGAAAGGTGTCATCTGCATGTCATTTGAGTCCCGTAGTAACTGCATTGCGGTTGAGTTAGCAAGGGAGGGCACAAACTTGCAGGAAATCACGAGAGCGGATTGTGTTGGCGCCCCCCTTGAACTCATGCAAGCACTGGTTGAGAACTCGCTTCATTGAGCAGGCTAACGTTAGATGGGACATGGAGTCAACTTGTGTGATTTTCAGAAAAATCTGGCCTAAACTGAATGAGGGGAGATTTTTTATTGGTGCTACATCTGAACCGGCTCTTGTTGTTGTTGTTGTAGCCACCAAGACACCTGCTGCAGGTTTTTGGGTAGTGTAGGGGAAGTAACAGTCCTTTGCCGGATAAATCCGATACGCTCGGGTCCCTTCTGACACTAGCCCGACTGTCGTGCGAACGATTTTTTTTTTTTTTTTTGGTCATTATCAACTTTCTAGTCTGGTGGATTTCAGTCGCCTCTTGCTACAGGCATTCCTTACTACGGGTATATTTTATATTTTATATATTTCTGCACTTCCTCAGCCAAACGCGCTGGTTTAGTTTCACGGGAATTCAACCTCAACCTAATTCAAATATATTTTCCGGAAAGGTTTTTAAAGAACCTAGGGAGCTAGTGGTATCACAATGTGCCAATTCGGATGCATGTGTGCTCCGCTCTCATGAATTGCGGAGGCAGCCACCTCAACGCAAACTAACCTAGTCTGGGGATTTTCCGCTGAAAAATTTCCTAAATGATATTTTATTGGATTACTCAAAAAATGAGTCAAAGGGAACCTTTCGAGGTTCCATTATATGTTGATATGTATGTACTTATTATATGACTTTTATATCTCTGTATTGTACTTCTACAACATCATATGTGGCAACTTGCACGCGCCTTTGTCAATAGCAACGTTAATTCCGCCACCAGCCGCAGCCGCCGACTTCCGCCACCCCATTGCACTGCACATTTGAATAAGCGGAAGCGCCGAATTAGCCGAAGAACGCGCGTATTTATGTGGCTGTCACACGTTTACGCAAAATCAAAATAGTCTGTTGTCAAACAAGCCGCTACAACTTAATACTCGGTATCAGCACACAAAGCACTCTCGTACACGTATGTACATACATACATATAAACATGTATCCCACTTGCCAAAGGATGCTTTGGCAGTGACGCTCAACAGCAGCACTCGTCAGGTAAAAAGAGCTTTTCACCCTTTCATTTGTCAGCCATCCCACCGCACACGAATAGTTTTGTTGTGCGTTCCGCGCCGGCAATTGCGGCAGCCGCAGTGCAGCAGTCAGCGAACAAGCAAATAAGCAAATTTATACGTATGTATGTATGTATGTTGTATGTGTGCGACATCTTTTAAAGGAAGGTGTCGAGAATTCCCAATGCCATGCGTCTGGAATGTCATGTTGGATTCAATTCAGATTTCCATGCACATCCAACAATAAAAACCAAAAAACAAAAAACACAGTGATCATGAGCAATAACAACAAAATGCAAATACATACGCCGCACAGTGGTTCAGCCGCGGAAAAAATTCATTTTTTTCAATACCTAATTTTCAGATTCTAATGATGTAGTCTTATAAAAAAATGTCCAAATATGAACAATTCATGACTACTTTGCACAAAGTTGATTTTTTTTTACAAAATAATGGTATCAGAAGTCAGAAAAATTTTATTCAACAAAAACTGCTTGAAATTTTTGATAACTTTAGCTATAAATTTTCCTTATAACTTGTATCTCTATTGTCCCTGTTGTGAGTTTAAAAGAAAATATAGCACTTCCTTGACTAATTAAAGAAAAGATCAGTGCAATCGGCCAAATATTAAAAAAATATAGGCCAGCAAAAATGGTACTTCAAAAATGCTACCTTTTCTAACTTCGATGGACAAAAAGTTTGTGTGCTACAGCGTGCTACACTCGCTAACTGTAATAAAATGAAAGTTTGGAATGTCTTCTATCGATTTCTGTTAAAAATTTTTTCCCATATTTTCCCCAATCGATATAAACTTGATTTAAATGTCGAAAGTCCCATCAAATTTTGATAAAATTGCCAAAATGTAGCATGCTTTTAGGCTCATGCGTATATATTAACGTTTACATGTTATGTGACACTTTTTTGTTTACGAATATGAAGGCACAGAGAGGATTAGAAAAAAATGCAGATTGGTAAATTATACACCTAATTTGTTAGAATCAATGGTAATGCAAACAAAAATAACGATAAACACATTCGTCATAACATTGCGGTTTGCAAACAACAATAGCAACAAACACATTTGTTTAAACATTTTACCAGCTTATTTTAAGGTATTAGATGAAAAAAAAATGTTATCCCGACGAAATTGTAGTAACAGAAACATACATATGCTGCTGTTAATTTGCAAAGTTTACTTGATCACACAGCAAGAAGACTTATTGATACTTTCTCAGCAGAAAAGTTGAACTCTTTATCATGTTCTGAGTTAACCCTTACTAAAAAAATGGGGCTTATGATTTCTAGGCTTATGTTTTCTAGGAAAAGTGATAGAATTTCTACCAATACAGATGTTATTAATCGACTACTGGCAAGTTCTGGTCATTATATAAAGTCCATAAGACGACAACCCAACAAAAAGTGTGTGGAATTGGATTTTGTTGTCAAGGATATGCTAAATCATTAAACATTTTTCTTATAGTTGCTTTTTTTTTCTTTCCATATATACATACATAGTTATATTTTCGATTATATGTATTATAAATATAATCATTAAGTACATCAAATTTTTACAAGGCCCTTTTCAGTTACTGAAAATGTATATCTTCATTTGTTTTTGATTAAAAGGTGTAGGAAAAGTAGGCGTGGTTGTTTGGCAATCACGCCTATATTTGGTATTGTCGATATCTTTCATGACAGTAACTTATGCGCCAAGTTTCGTGAAGTTATCTTAATTTTTTGAGCAGAAATTAAAATTTTTCTTCAAAATTTTTACTATAGGTCCAGGGGAGGTAGCCCTAGGGTGTGGCCGATTTCAACAATTTTTGGTGCTGTCAATGCCTTTAATGAGGGTAACTCATGTACCAAGTTTCGTGAAGATATCTTAATTTTTTTTTAGCTGAAACTAAAAGTTGTATTTAAATCATTTTTTTTATAGGTCCAAGGGAGGTACTCCTAGGGGTTGACCGATTTCAACCATTTTTTGAAAATTTCTTAATTAGCTCATATATAACCTCTGTGCAAAATTTCAATGGCCTAGGACCACTCCTTCTATTTTTTTCCGCACAATGTATGGAGCCGAACCACTGTGCGCCGCGTAAAATGTTGTTGTTGTTTTTAAAACTTTATTCTTTTCTCTATTATTTTTATTTTTATCTATTTTTTGCAGTTGAGATTTCCTCTTCTTCTCATTTCACGTTTTCCCAATGCCATGCACGTCAGTCAGTCAGTCAGCCAGTCAGTCAGCAAGAAGGACGAAAAGTTACAAGTTTGCTCATGCGACGTCAAATACGCCAACTAATATCTAACCAACGTGCACACAAACACACACCCCACCACACGACGCAGACACGCCCAAACTCTTATACAGGATACACACACTCCACTGTCTTGGATACACACACTCCGCTGTCTTCTTGTTCTCCACTCCCTTTTCCTTCTAAAATGCGACAGCTACGAGACATTCTAAGCGTACACGCGTCGTCATCAAGTGTGTACCGCATTTTCCAGCTGAGTGTTGCCTTGCCACACAGAGCGTCACACATAAGGTTGGTGGTGGATAATAAATGACAATCCGAATGACAGCCACAGCGACAGTTAGTAAGGCTCTTACTCCTTTAAAACATGATAAAATCATATAAATATGCACAGTTATAAACATACATTTGTACAAACATGAATTTATGTATGTATACATTCATACATATTCGCCAAAGCAACACGGCAATTTTGGCATAAGACGAGAACGATTTGTGACAGTAAGCGGGCATTTCGCTTTTCTCTCGGGACATCATTAGAAGTGGCTTAAAAAGATAATCAAGCAAGCAAAGATTTTAATGTCTGTTTAGAATCTGAAATTTGTTTGGCTTTGTACTAACTAAGATACTTTGATGCACAAAGCGATCTGTAGGTATTTGCGCGATTTGATAACGATACGTTAAATACCGCTGACTTACAAGTTCTGCTGGTTCAGAAAAATACATGATTTCGGTTTAGTAGACATATATGAAAATCGGGTTCATTTTTAATTCTATGGGAAGGTTTTTGAGATATCGGCAATTTACCGTTATTTGGCCAATGGCTCCACTTAATCCTGTATATCTCTTTAACGCAGTGAGGTGACCCCTGACGAAAGAAAATTAAATTTCCTTTTCATGGCTCCTATAACATTTTTCCCTAGCTCTTATAGTTTCTGAAATATTGACGATTCAATTTGAATTTTTTCGATTTTTTACGATTTTTTGAAGAAAAAATTGATTTTGTCAGAAAATATCTTTAAAACCAATGTTTTCACCTTCGGTTTTACTCCTTTGCGTGAAGCTCTATTCTATTGGGAAAAAGATAAGCTATCAGCGATGAAAATCCATGGTAAAATGGAAAAGTTATAGGCGATCAAGTAAATACAGCCAAGTCGCGCAATGCCTCTGCACGGGTATATTCTATGCATGTTATACCCGTAAATGGGCTTGTATCTACTGCGCTGCCAATGTGCTGCTACTGCAGATGTGTAGGTATTGGTACAATATCCCTGCAGCGAAAGTCCAAACTAGTCAGCCAACCTACCAGTTAACTGACTAGATAAATTATGGGAGTTGCCCAACTAGATTCATAGGGTACAAATTGAGATTAGTTATTAAACAAGAAGTTTTGCCAAAAAAAGGGTTTTAAATTAAAAACGAATGTATCCGGGGTTTCTGGAGGTTGCAATGAACACGTATGCAGTAAAAGTTTATTGTTGTTGTAGTATTCGAACCCTGCGTAGTAGGCCCCTTGTAGATTTAGTTGGGTGCAAATTGTTAGATCAATAAATCAGGTGAAGGCCACAAATATAACATAGTTTGAGATGTTAATATAGCCCTGTATATTAGATACTACTTCAGCCATAGAAAAAAGTACATGATATGTTTGTATAAAGTCAGAAAATCATCAATATAAATGTCAAGCTTAGAGTGGTCAACGTGTTACTTATTCACAATGTTAATGTTAATTTACCTAAATATTTAATATGCAAGATCACAATCTAATGTGCCTGAATTCTTTAATTTAAATATCATATTCTAATAACTAAATAAATGTATTAGAAACTTTATTTTGCAATTTTTATTTTCATTGGAGTAGCATGTAGAACTAGTCAGTCAACTGGTATAGTTCTGATATCTACACTGACTAGTCAGTCAAGTGGTATGATGCTGGTGTGGATACTGGCAATTGCTATTTCCTAGGTCATCACCGTGTTAAAAATACCAGTTGCTAATATGGAAAAAAGATAGATGGCTGACTAGTTGAGCTGTATGGCCAACTAGTCGTCAATTAGTTTACAACTAGTTGATTTCGCTGCAGGGATTATAATAATAGCTCATTGCGTTAAAGAGATATACAGTATTAAGTGGAGCCATTGGCCAAATAACGGTAAATTGCCGATATCCCAAAAACCTTCCCATAGAATTAAAAATGATTTTACATATAGATAGGAGGTCGCGTTTAGAGTATTTTTTGGCTGTAGAGCAGTGTAATCAGTTTTTATGTAAGGGAGGCACATCAGCCGTAAGTACCGACTGGACTGGCCTCTAGAATTCGGACGATAGCAAGAGGTTCCAGCTGAGATCAGGAATCAGTGGCCCGTGCCCCAGGTCTATTATAGCTTCGGCGTGAAGGAAATGATTTTTTTATCGTGGTCTGTAGATACCCACCCCTAATTCAAGGTGTTACGAGTCACCGTGCTTATTGGATGGTTTGCAGCGAGGAGGTATGTACATCCGGCTATATTTGTACGGCGCCTCCGTGATACCGGCCCACCGCGGACACAGGATGTCAAAATTACCGATGACTACGACCGGGATAGCGTGGGTGCCAACATTGAGGCGGCATCAGTGAGCCAGGCGGAGGAGCAAGAGCTGTTGGAGAGTCCGCGGAAGCAGAGGCGTGGCAAAGTACGCAATCGAGGGGGGAAGAAAGCCTTATCTCGTTATTGAGCTGCATTGAAAGTCGTGTGGCGCTTGGGAGCTGTGGTTGATTCATCTGACCAGGAACGCAAGCGGCTGGAATAGGCCCACGAGAAATTCACGCAGGGTCGAAGACATTTACACAGGAAATATTTCGCGGCAAAGGGTCCTCGGTTCTGTAATAAAGTGGTAGCGATCGACCAAGGGTAAGGAGACCGAACATAAGCGGAGGAGGGAAGACCAGGCCTAGACATGCGCCACGACCGCAAAGTCGACCGGATGAACAGAATGCGTCGTTTACTCAGCATAGAGCCAAAAAGAGCTAAGATGTCTGCCTTTTATGGTGGCGCTGCTGGACAGCAGCGATCCATACGGACAGATTACAACCGAAAGGTGGAAAGCTGTATAGATGGAACTGTTCATTTCCACGATCCGACAAGATGAAGGAGGAACCCGGCAAGCCACTGCCGTCTTTCGACTCGGTGGTATGGTTCAACCGGGTGAAACTGATAAAGTGCAATGACGAGGAGACACTACGCTGGTTCACGGGGAGTGGTACCAAACCTCCAAAGAGAGAGCGAAAATGAAAATGCGGCATCTAAGGCCACGATTCCGAAAGCTAAGGTGTGTGTTCCGTGAGTGATGAAGCCGAAAGATGTTCTGCAGCTTTTGCGGGAAGAAAACCGGAATATACCACCACCTGAATTAATGTTGGCAACACTGGTGTAAACTTTCAGAAAAATTATCGAAACCAACAAAGCAAAATGAACAAATTTGGAAATTATCATTTACAATAGTGAATAACTTAATTAAAATCAGTTGCAATCGATCGTTTAGAAGAGAATATGGCATGTGGTTCATTAATTTAAGCACTGCCGTTCTTTACTGCTTCAAAGCAAAGAATATTGCAAGAACCTATAAAGGTGTTTTAGATACATAAATACAACATAATACATATATGTATGTATGCCTACCACTGTAATATAATAAATTGTTGCTTTAGGGCATATTCAGAACTCCCTACCGCCTACCTTCATATAAATTTTTCATTTTTTTTTATATCACAATTTGTTTTATAACACAAAAATTGTCGAAGACAAAAATCGCACATTGCAATAAAATTTATAGATAAAGCTGTTCCTTTCATGAATAAATTTACATACATATATTAAATAAGATTGTGCAATAAATTACACTTGAAGAAATTCAGTACAAAAATTTTTAAATATTTTTGACTTTAAATTCGAACTTTCAGAATATTTTTCTTAAATTGTATGCTATTTGAAAAAAGTTTCTGAATAAGTATGTAGTATTTATAACGAAATGCTATTCTCTGCTAACTGAATTTGATTTTTATGAGATTATCGCCTCAAACAGAAATGAATTCCGGAAGAACCATTTTTACTGGACGGTTATGCCACCGGAAACGGTAATAAAATTTACATAATTACAAAGAAAGTTCTCTTAAATACACCTTTCTAACTGCGGCTACGCACATTCGACCAAAGGAGAAAGTGTAACCTTTAACTTCATTACACGAACATATGTAATTATGTATGTATGTATGTATGTACTTATATGTACATGTGAAAAAGGGCGACCGGCATACATAACAATCTGTTGCTATTTATATTCATAAATATATAATTGTATTTATGTTTATGGTTTACATTCCCTTAAGGCTTAAGCACATTCGCCCTTCAAATCAAACACGAATCAAGGGGGTGGCTTCTACATGAATATTAATCTATGTGTTTGTATGTGTGTACATTTGTATGGTTTTGTGTAGGTGCGCGTGTGCTTTCTCAAGTACTTTTATGAAGTCAAAGTGTTATACTCGTAACAAAATCATAGCAGCGTTAAATATGATATCTTTTTGGAAAAATAATGAGATCATTTTGATTTTTCTAGTAATGCTGTTACCTACAACTGACATGGTATATTAAACACGCTGTCGCTGCTGCTGCTGCTGCATTACCTAAGCACAACGAAAAGGCAAGTTAAAGAAGAGGAAAAAAACAGAAATCGGAGTACATATCATGAAAGGCGAAAGGCATCATACGGCAGTTATATTACTTAGACGGAATTGGTGAAATGGTAAAGAAAAAATTGTAATTTGATATTATTGAACTAAACACTAAAGCGGCTCCAAGCACGCGTCTGAATACATTCATAAATATATCTGTATATGAATGCACACACATTTATTCACAGTAGAAAAAGGAAGCATTAAGAAACTGGAGTGCTTATAGAAGGCCTTGTATTGTCGTCTGGATGATTACTTTTATTATTTTTATATGAAAGTTTGGTGCCGCAAACCACAGCCTTTTAGCTTCCGCAAAAGAAGCTTTTAGTAGGAGTTGATTTGGCACTAACAGTCCAGCTGCATGTTCTGCCTTCGCCAAGCTGGATAAAGAGGCTAAGGAAATGGGTTTGGCGGTTAACGAGGAAGAGACGAAGTACCTCCTGTCATCGCACAAAGAAACAGCATGTCTCGGCAGCGACGTCACTGTTGACAGCTACAAATTCGAAACTGTTAAGGACTTCGTCTATTTGGGAACCAGCATTAACACCAAAAAATAATATCAGCGAGGAAGTCGAAAGAAAAATCATCTTTCCAATAAGCGCTACTTTGGACTAAGTTGGCAATTGAAAAGTAAACTGCTCTCTCGACGAAGACGCTCTACAGGACCCTCATCGTTCCAGTCTTCGTGTACGGCGCAGGAGCATGGACAATTTCAAAATCAGATGAGATGGCACTTGGAGCATTCGAGAAAAAAGTTCTTCGGAAGAATTGTGGAACTTTGAGCGTCAGCGGGCGCGAATATCGACGGAGATTTAATGATGAGCTGTACGAGCTTTATGCAGACATCGACTTTGTTCAGCGATTAAAAATCTAGCGGCTGCGTTGGGCAGGTCATGTCGTGAGAATGGTTGAAGTTGCTCCGGCCCAGAAAGTATTTCTATCGAAACTCGCTAAAGTCAGAAGAAAAGGAGACCTCTATTTCAATGGAAAGATCAGGTGAAGACTTACTCATCCTCTCTTGGTATTTCCATTTTTTCTTCTTTGCTGTCATGTCTTACACAACGAGGCATAATAAACGAAGTGGAGGAAGATGAGAATGTGGCAAAGGTGAGGCGCAATTTTTCTTTAGTGAACTCCATATAAGGATAACAGCAACCGCTGAAAATGAAAGAAGGGCCGACAGCATAACTAAATATGGCAACAACAAAAATATAAATGTAGTATGTAGTTAAGTATCTATGTATGTATAATATACACTGTATATGTATGTATGCTTATGTATTTACATAAATATGTTCATACATACCTGTATGTATCCCCATAAAAAGTATAAGCGCAAAAATAATAAGCGAAAAAGAAAAAAAAAACACCAAGAAACGAAAATGAAAATGAAAATGACGATGAACAATGAAAAAGCGATGACTTTACGATAATGCGGTGTGCTGTTTTACATTCTTTGTCGTTTAGAGAATTAATTTTTGAGTATAATGAAATGTCAAACATGGCTATAAAATGTCCCTGGGGAATCGTAATTGCCGCCGCGTAACGATGACTTTTTGCGACACGCTAGACAAACAGAAAACGCCCCTGTAAAAAAATGTGCGATCAATCCCGAACGAGATTTGTCTTCGATTGATCTCTTTCGAGAACAGTCGGTCCACAATTAGTCCCCAATTGCTCCCGTACGGGTATAAATGTAGACTAATTGTAGACCAATTGTTCCCGAACGGGTATAAATGTAGACTAATTGTAGGCCAATTGTTCCCTAACGGGTATAAATGTAGATTAATCGCTTTCATCCCGAACGGGTACAAATCTAGATTCCTTAAATGTAGAAATTTTACAAAAATATGCAATGTATTTAAAAAATTGTAGAACAACCGGTAAAATGAATTGAACACCCTTTCTTTTAATAACAATGATAAATAATAATTTTAACAAAATGTTGCCTAAAATATTCTATGAAAAAATCCTTTACATTGCGCTCATATAATGCATACTAAAAACTTACAATTTTTTAGTTTATTTATTGAGATTTTTTTTTTCAAAAGTAAAACATTATATAATCTTTATTTATATATGCATGAACATTTACATACAATTTTTTAAAGATTGTTATTAAAAATTGCCTTGGCGAACAACTTGGAAAAATCTACATTTGTACCCGTTCGTGCTGAAAGCGATTGATCTACATTTGTACCCGTTCGGGATGAAAGCGATTGATCTACATTTGTACCCGTTCGGTATGTTAGTGATTAATCTACATTGGTACCCGTTCGGGTATACAAGTTGAACAATTAGTCTCTTCATAGGACATGTTCGAACAAATGCGATCAATTCACTCCATATAAAGGGATGTAAAATTGTATTAGTCGCATGCTCCCTTGCGATTGATCCCGGACACGTCCTGGATTAATCGCATTTTTTGCAGGGGCACGCCGACAAACCGCATACACCGCAGCGTTGCTCATAGTTAGTAGAAGATGTCGTGGGAGGGATGCAAGAATTATCTACATACATACATATTTAGTTAGCGTCTGAGCTTCATGAGCATTTGCTGTTGTTATTGCATGTGGTGCAGTAAATGCGATCGTTATACGAGTAATGGAAATTATGAGTTTATACGGAACAACATAAAATTTCCAAAATTCATGAGCCATTCAATTCATTATCGCCCCGAACACAAAAAAGAACAAGGAAACAAAATCTAGCAGCGCGCAAAAAAATGCTCTAGAGTAAAAAATATACATACGTATGTTAGAAAAACCGCAAACTACTTGTACAGCACTTACTTGTGCGAAATAGATACATATGAATATACTTCGTACATTTTACCTACGTACATATGTATGTACATACAATAATCCCACTAAGGTACACTGAGGGAGGGAAATATTTCCAGGTGAGAGTGTGTGGTGATGTTTTTGCTGCCAACCGAAAATAAAGATACATAATATGTAAGTGTTTGGGACAGCCTTTTCACGTGGAAGCACATGCTCGTTATTGCTTAAATGCAAATTTTTGCCAAGTTTTCCTTTTTATTAACACGCTTTTATTAGCTTCACCTGTATGTATGTATGTATGTATGTATGTATGTATGTAACTTCATCCCATCCTAAAAGTTGTAACATTTAACTAAATTAACTAAATTATTATATCTTTCAAACATTCACTTTTATTGTGTTCTCTCTATTATTTCTATTCTCCTCCGGATTCGAAACATGACATCAACAGCCCAACGGCATCATATAGTAGGACATTCAACATTATACTTCATGCTTCATTGCGGCTTTTAAGTTACCTTTCCTCAAAATAGCCTCTATGAATTTCATTCACTCCCGTATATAAGCCAATAAGTAACACCTGAGTCGTTCGTGAAGCATATCCTAGAAAGCAAGGCAAAATGACCACCTCAAGTGGAACGGATACGTACAGGAGTTCGGCTTCCTGCATGCATTATTGCGCGTGGTACGGAGCTTTGGCCTCCACAGACCACCTAACACTGACCACATTTATAAAAAATAAATGGGTGAAACATTTTAAGGCAGACTGAAGGCAATAACGCCATTATTACGGACTTTCGAGCCTAGTGCTCAACCCACCTCCAGACGGTAGCCTGACGGTAGTACCGCGGGGTTCGGTACGATGACAGTAGGAGGTTTAGTGCGGTTAGAGTCCCGCACTGACGTGGTAAAGGCTTTCGATGCTTCCTCCTTGTTAAAAAAAAAAAAAAAACAATGCATACACATATTCATGCACACATACAACACACATACATGCATATATATATGAACATATCTATACATACCTATTTTCGAAAATAATTTAAAATAATCATATCAAAAGAAATAATCGCACAATTGAAAATAATCGAGCAATTAAAAATAATCATACAATTAAAAATAATTGAGCAATTAAAAATAATCATACAATTAAAAATAATTGGGGAATTAAAAATAATCACGCGATCAAAAAAAATTTTGTGATTATATGATTATTTCCGATTATTTCTTTAATGGTTAGTAATCATGATTTTTTTTACAATTTTTTTAATTTAATCGATTATTAATTGTCCGGTTAATGTAAGACAATTAAAATAATCATTAAAATTAAAAAATCCAAAAAAATTAATCATTATTAATTTTAATCGGAATTTAACAGGCCTGTTCGGAACTTTGTTGTCTAAATTCGAATTTATTCAATCAGGTTTCTTTTTTTTTGTTCTTTTCAAATTCTTCACCTCAACTTCTCTTCACTTTCTGATTGTAAAATATAACAAAACGTTTGGGAAATTTTGTATTTCCAAACTAGTTTGGAAAACCTTGAATAAAAGGGTTTGGAAAATATTGCATAATAAGCTAGTTTACTTCACTGCATATTGGGATTTTTGGTAGAAGTTATAAATACATATGTATGTAGATCTATTTCGGAGAACACCACATCCATCAGACTTCTTTTTACTTTTATTCTTGCGTCCGCATAAAAATCCTTTAATGAAAAATTTCACTAAAAAGTTAAAAATAAATAATAGCTTAAAAAACTAAAAAACACGCTTTAATCTTAAAAATCGTACTAAAAATTGGGAAATAATTTAATTAGAAACAAAATGATGAACGAAAATATAAGTATTTAAGGAAAAGCGTGGGGGTGCTCAATAATATTTGAACATGAAAATATTCGATTCGTACAACTAGTACAAAAATATACCTAGTTGCGAAATTAAAGAGTACGATATATGAAATCTCAAAAAAGTCAAAATAAAATTATTAGTACAAAAACACCGATTTTAAATATTTTTTGACATACTGAGCACCCCACGCTTTTCTTTAAATACTTATGTATATTTTCGTTCATCATTTTGTTTCTAATTAAATTATTTCTCAATTTTTAGTACGATTTTTAAGATTAAAGCGTGTTTTTTAGTTTTTTTAAGCTATTATTTTTTACTATTATCTATTATTATTGTTATCTTAAGCATGCATGTCAATACCTAAATAAATATGTATATATATACTATATATGTATGCATGTAGCTATCAGTGGCGGCAGTTGCATAAATTGGCTGGGCAAGCCTATGTATAATTTTCTTTGCTGTATTATCTGAAAGTCTGAATGATTGCGTTCCGTCATTGACTATGATTGAATTCGGTTTAGTGATGGGCGAGTCCGACATGTTTAGACAATCGAGAATATCGCCATCGTTGCAAAATCACAATCGAGTCTTGACTCGCTCCTTGACTAAACAATCGAGATGTGTTTGCGATTTTTCCGAGTCGGCGAGTCGGAGGTTGTTTCGATGATACCTCGACTACACAATCGAGATGTTTTTGCGATTGGTCCCAGTCGGCGGCCCGGCTGATGTTTTGATGATATGCTTTAGTTGATAAAATAAACGGAATGGGTTTTGTTGCTGAAGAAAGTAGAAGTTTTAATGGAAGTGAGGCAATTATGTACATCAGAGATCAGTAGCGGTGCACCGCATTTTCTAAAGCAAAATACTTATTTTTTAAGTGGCTCAAAAAATAAGTACCCAGAAAAAAAATTCACCGCCACCGCAATGATTGAAAACCTAAATGACATTGCGGTATTTAGTGTTGTTTACACCGCATACCGCAAACACCGCATAACGCAAACACCGTATACCGCAAACACCGCATATCGCAAATACCGTATATCGCAAACACCGCAAACACCGCATTTGTTTATTTGTATACTATTCAGTGTTGCCGGAAATTTTTCACACACTGCAAAGGTATAGGCAATTGAAAATTCATTATTTGTTTGTACATAAATACATATGTACATAGATATGTGTTACTGATTATAAGATATACAGCAAATTTATTCTCAAGTATTTTTTTTATTTTTGTGTGCTTTGTTTTTTGTGGAAGTTTTTTGAATAATAAAATAATTTTCAATAATGAAATAATCAAAAATTCATTTTTGAAATCCAATACGACTAATAGGGCCATTAGAATGAATACTTTTCCATCAAACTAGCAATCCGTTTAATTGACAACATAGTTGAATTAAATGTATTTAAATGACGATCGACACATTCAGTACATCAGCTTTGCCGTAAAAAGACATTTAATTCAACTATGTTTCTCAGTTAAACGAATTGCTAGATTGACGGAAAAGTATTCATTCCGACGGGCACATAATAAAATGTATAAAAATAAACATGTGTATTGTTGTTGCCCCAATAAAATGTCAAAAACTTCGGTTTCAATCAGTGTATCGTAGCCAATTTTGTCGATTGTGAAAATTGAACGAATGCCTCGTTGGAAAATAAAGAATTATGTCACAGACAAACAAAAATGTGTAAACAAAACTTATGTATGTGTATTACTAAGAAGCCATAAATGTGATTCAAGGATTTTAGGAAAAAACTCTATTTCATGTAATTTATTTTTATCTTGAAATTCATTAGTCAAATTATTTTGAATGTAAACAAACTTTAAATTTTAAGTGGCCCTTTCAATGAAAAAATTAAAAAAAAACAATCCTGAGAGTTTTCCTGTATAGATATTCTTTGGTTAAAATCAAATTGTAATCAGTAGTATTTTTCATCAGAAATCCATAAGACGGTAAAAATTACAAACAAAAAATTACACTGGCAACATTGTAAATATCTCTATTTGGGAAATGCGGTGTTTGCGGTATGCGGTGTTTGCGATATGCGGTGTTTGCGATATGCGGTGTTTGCGGTATGCGGTGTTTACGATATGCGGTGTTTGCGGTGTTGTGATATCCATACTACCGCATCCCGGAATTGATCAAGAAAATGCGGTACGGTGTTTATTATGATCGCATATTTTGCGGTTGCGGTCATACTCCCACCGCATTTTTTATGAGTATACTCTAAATCACAAAAAATATATCGCATGCTGATCTCTGATGTACATAAATAAATTAACCAAATTTAAAAATATGCTATACAAAGAGGCTGCATTTTTGCAATCACAATTAAAGGGTGTCGTGCTTAATAATAATAATTAATTATTTAAACATTATTAAATTAATAAATTTTCTAAAGTGAGACGCTTACGAAACAAATGAATTTTACGAGCAGCAGCAACGGCATTAGATTTGTACCACATTGTATGTTTTTTTAACCCGAATCAACCCACGAGCACCATATGGTAACGCAAAACATCCCCTTACATTTACAAGAAAATAAACAAAAGGAAAAGAAGAAACACCAGGAAAATGCCAATTTGCAATAAAAAACACTATACGACAAAATCAACTTTTTTCTGGGTATTGGACCAAACCAATTTTTTCGAAGAGATTGATACCTAAGAAAAAAATATGTATACGCCATTTTTCGAAGTTAGCCTCCAAAATTTAGTAATGACCCTCCCTAATTTGATTGCAATGTTTAAAAAATTTAAAAATAAAAAACGTCGGTGTGAAAAACTGAAGTCGAATTAGCAAAAGTCATGAAATGTTTGATTTTGTTTAATTTAGATTTTCGTCGCTTTTTAAAATGACGCTTTTGCCTGATTTTGATATATTTTCTGATATCACTCAAAATCAGCAGGCGCCAAATATCAAAATCAACGTTTGCACAGTCTGATGTTTACGTTTGCAAAGCCAGCTTCTCAAAAAAAACACGTTTTGAGATGTGTTCTATTTGTGCTATTTTCTTAGAGGGCTTTTAGGCACAAGATGTCGGGTGTTACAGTTGGGGCTGTATTATTGTAAAGCTAGTTTACAACGTGAATGTTGTTGGTGGGCTAGCTTGCCATAAGTACTTAAAAAGTAAAGACATTTCAAGCGTAAAATAACCAGATTTTTAAGAAATGCATAAAATCAAATGAACGAAAATATTTAGGCTAGACGGGCTTTTCGGTTTGCATGAAGCATGCGCCACTGCTCGGTAGATACCTACATATTCAAAGCGAATGACTTTTGTACAAATGTTTTCATTTTGTTTTCTACTTACTACAAATTGTAAATAAAAAGAACGTATGTATAAAGCACATAAAATGTAAAGCATTATCCATGTACATACATATACACATTAGATGCGTTTTTTTGATCTAACATACCCCTCCGGCCACAGAATATGAAAGTAGGATGTTGTAGGATAACTAAGCTGATTTTTATTTTTTTTTTAGAAATAAAACTGAGTGGGCTACTCCAAAAACAGCGATTTTTTTTTTAAATTCCATGACAGGTTTAGATTCATATATGAAAAAAACCACAGAATTAAAAATAAAAAAAACAAAAGATATATATTCTCATGAAAAATTAACGGCTTAATCGAACGGTGTACTCAGTTTTTAGTGCGAGGCATAGGGAAGGTACCAAGATCGGAATTTTATTTTTTTAGTCACGGATTTTCAAGTTTTGACCCTGGTATTTTCAAGATAGCTTAAATTTCTTTTTAATCAAAATATACAGGAATCTGCGCAAATTAATGCAGTTTTCAGAAAAGTTTATTTGATCGAAATCGAGCTTTTTTATCCAAGCTACTTTGGTTTAAATGAAACATTCCAAAATCATTTTCATATTGAACAACATTTTTTTTTTACATATCGCACGTTTTATTCAATAGGGATTTAACTCAAAAAAATTTTTTTTTGGGAAAACGCAAACAAACTTTTATAATTTCAAATAGTTTCCTTCTACGGCTAACTACAAAATCACTTTTATTTCCGCCATTTTTATCTTTTTGAGTATTTTATAAGACTAGACTCAAAGGCACGACCCAGTTACTGAAATATATGGCAAAATCTCAGAAATTGAAAATTTTGAGTTAAATCCCTATTGCATAAAACGGGCGATATGTAAATAATAAATTTTCGAATTTTGTACTTGCAACAATAAAAAATGTTTTTTAATATGAAAGTGATTTTGGAATGTTTCATTTAAACCAAAGTAGCTTGGATAATGAAAGCTCGATTTCGATCAAATAAACTTTTCTGAAAACTGCTTTAATTTGCGCAGATTCCTATATATTTTGATTAAAAAGAAATTTAAGCTATCTTGAAAATACCAGGATCAAAACTTGAAAATCCGTGACTAAAAAAAATAAAATTCCACTTTAGGCGATCTTGGTACCTTCCCTATGGCTCGCACTAAAAAACTGAGTACACCATTCGATTAGGCCGTTAATTTTACATGAGAATATATATCTTTTGTTTTTTTATTTTTAATTCTGTGGTTTTTTTTCATATATATATGTAGGTTTAGACTATCATTGAATTTTAAAAAAAATCGCTGTTTTTGGAGTAGCCCACTCAGTTTTCTTTCTAAAAAAAAAATAAAAATCAGCCTAGTTATCCTACAACATCTTATTTTCATATTCTGTGGCCGGAGGGAATATCTGAGAAACTTTGCCGAAAAAAAAACGCATCTAATACACATACATATGCAGTATGTGCATTTATGTATATAAGCAATGCTCGTATGCTAACCGAAAATCCCATAAGCTTTGCTAAATCGAATAAAGCACTTTAATGAAATGCACTAAAAGTTATGTTGTGCAAAAAAAAAAAAAAAAAATGTGGATATAAAATACTTTTGGGACTTAAAAGCTACTGGGGCAACAATATTTAGATATTTTATGGAGCACGAGGTTTCGCTGGATATACATACTTAAGCTATCCGAGTCTCTCGACCATTTCGAGGCAGGCTCATTTAATTTTTTCCAATGCATGGTCCACTCAACTGAAACCAATTCTATGCATATATAGTGGTGCCTTGGAAACATTTTCGTCTCTACCACTATCTACATATGTAAATATTGCAAGGAAATTGCATACATAACTTCAAACCAATTTAAGTTTTAACTTCAAAAATAACGAATAACCGCATAAAGCTTAGATTCCTAGACTAGCTCATCCTCATTCACACCAAACTCTCAGCGAGACCTCAATCACACCTACACAGACACGTGCATTAAATACACAATTCAAATACCTAAAAGTATTTCATACGTTTGAATGTAAAAGCTGTAGGGTGAAAGCAGGAGGAGTATGACGTGACAACGAGTCAGTTGCCGCTGTCACAATGGAATTTCAATTAGAATTCCTCAATGCATAGCATTGGCTGCGCGCATGGCAAACAAACAAATGCAGAAAAATAAAGAAAAAAAATGACAAGCACGATAAGTATAATAAAATTATTTCTATTGTTTTTAGCACTTCCAATAAAATTTGAGTACACACAACTACCGCTACATGCATACGCGTCTATGCCACCACAAACCCATTTCATGGTCTCAATTTACCGCATTCATGAGTGTATTGAATTAATTTTTTTTGTGGGTGCATGTGGGTTTCTATAGAAATAGATATACATACATATCTAAATATGTATGTAAAGTGCAATTGAAGTGTCAAATTAAAGTATTTATATACTTAACACGATACTTTTCCACACAAAAGTATTAATTTGCTTTTATGTTCATGTACATACATTAGGGTGGTCCTTAATATAAAATTAGCGATTTTCTTCGGTCTACCTCGGTAACAGCATGATCACAGATACCACATATACATTTTTGTCCCGATTGGAAACGTTTAAGCGGTGTCGCAAAGGGGTCACAGTACAGATAAACATATGGCACCCCTATGCGATAACGCTTAACCGCCTCCGATCGGAACCAAAGTTTGCATTTGGCATTTTTGAGCACATGACAATCGATTTCGGGCATTAGATATACAAAAAATTAAACTTAAATGTTTCCGAAAAAACCGGGACAAAAATTTATATGTGGTATCTTTGACTATAGGCGCATTTCTGTCGTACCCAAGCATGAAAAGAATACTCGCTTATTCATAAAATTACCTTCAAAGCAACAACACCAACTCGACTATTTTTAAAATAGTCGAGTTGGTGTTGTTGCTTTGAAGGTAATTTGATGCATAAGCGAGTATTCTTTTCATGCTTGGGTACGACAGAAATGCGCCTTATATTAGCATCGAACTAGAGGGTGAGGTTGGGAAAATATGCTATAAAATTTAACTCCATACATTTGGGCAACGCCCTAATAAACATACGTATATACATATGTATGTATATGCAAACGATTATATCAATAATTTTTTAATGTACATATATATGTATGTATATACGCCTGCGGTTAAGCAATTAGTGTTGTTTTCAAAACAAAACATAATTAGAGACCACCAGATTACATATGTACACAAGTATGTATGTATGAAATGTAATACATATGTAGGTATGTATGATTGTCTACGAAGTCTTCGACTCAAGCCGCGTTCCCAGTCAAAAGCCTTTGTACCTACTCGTAGACATTTTAAAAAACCATTAGGTGTGGGTAAAATTGTTAATTTCATTAACACCGTTAAATATTTACAACCCCTTCGTTTGTAAAATATGTACTTTGTAAATCAAAACAGATGCCTGGGTCGGTATATATTTAAGTGCGCAACCAAATCTGCGGTTACTTTGAAGATTCTCTCTAAATAAATGCATAACAAACATTTTGGGCCTTTTTTGTGGTTTCGCTTCATACCGCAAAAGCCGCAAAGCGCACAGAAACTATCGTCTGCCGAATGAATAAAAGAGCAGCAATTGACAAACAAATGAAAATATGTAATGTGGTGAACAATAGTCAAATAACACTGGATCACAAATTCCAACTTGTTGTCTCCACAAGAGACGCCATTATGAAATTCGTATGTAAAACCGCCCACTTATGCTGAAAATCGAGGTTTATTTTTATTCTATGGTAATGTTTTTAAGATACTATTTACGATTTACCGTTATTCCAAAAAAAAACAAGTAAGGAAGCCTAAGTTCGAGTGCAATCGAACATTAGATACTCAGCTGTATGCTTTCATTGTTTGTTTGCGTTTGTTCGATATAGGGTGTATTTTATATGAAACGAGTGCTGCATAAACAGGGCGCAGCCACGCCCATTTTCAAAATTTATATCAATCATCCAAATAAGCATACAAATATTATTGTTAGTGCAAAATTTCATCCCTCTATGACTTTTAGTTACAAAGACTTCACGTTACAAATTCCAAAAGGGTGTTCCAGAAATATCTTTGTTAAAAAGTAGGCGTGGTCATAAACCGATTTCAATACATTTTTGCGTGTCTATTAACACATGTTATAAAAGTGTATAAACCAAGTTTCGTCATAATATCTCAATTATTTGTCGAGTTAAAGGCTAAGAAATCTCATATATCCCTTTGTCTAAAAAGAGGCGGTGCCACGCCCATTTTCCAAACTTTTTTATTTTTTGTTTCCGGTCTATTGTAAAACTCATGTCACAAAATTTCAATGAATTATCTTTATATTTCACATAGATATCGCTTAAAATGGTTTTATTAGGTCACTTTATAATACACATATATAAAAGTGGGCGCGGTCGTCAACCGATTTTGGTAATTTTTCGTCCACACATTTGGCTAAGTAAATATATCACGCGTACCAGATTTCATCGATATATCTTTAACGGTTTCTGAGTTATGGCTTATTAAACTTTCAATATTCGCTCCTTAATAAGTGGGCGTGGCACCGCCCATTTTCCAAAATTTTTGTAGTTTTTGTTTTATGTCCATAGTTGGACTCCTGCCACAAAATCTCAGTGATTGATCTTTATATTTGACAGAGATATCGCTTAAAATGTTTTTATTAGGCCCCCTTATATTTCCTATATATAAAAGTGGGCGTGGCCGTCAACCGATTTTGATAATTTTTCGCCAAAACATTTGACTAAGTAATTATATTACGCGTACCGAATTTCATCGATATATCTTCAACGGTTTCTGAGTTATGACTCATAAAACTTTCAATGTCTGCCCCTTAATAAGTGGGCGTGGCACCGCCCATATTCCAAAATTTTTGTGTTTTTTGTTTTATGTCCATAGTTGGACTCATGCGACAAAATTTCAATGATAGATCTTTATATTTGACAGAGATATCGCTTAAAATGGTTTTATTAGGTCACTTTATAATACACATATATAAAAGTGGGCGTGGCCGTAAACCGATTTTGATAATTTTTCGTCAAAACATTTGTCTATGTAAGCAAATTACGCGTACCAAATTTCATCGATATATCTTCAACGGTTTCTGAGTTATGACATATAAAACTTTCAATGTTTGACCCTTAATAAGTGGGCGTGGCACCGCCCATTTTCCAAAACTTCATCAAATTTCTTCATAAGGGCCCGAGCTCAATACGTGGGTAAAATTTTAAAACTCTAGCTATATTAGTGGCTGAGATACCAAATTTCCGATTTTTTCTATATAGGAAAAGTGGGCGTGGTCATGGTCCGATTTCGCCCATTTTCAATACCAACCGTCCCAGTCTCGATACCAACTTGCGTTCCAAATTTCATCAAAATATCTCAATTTTTGCGCGAGTTAGAGTGTTTACAGACGGACGGACGGACGGACGGACGG
The DNA here is from genome assembly GCA_960531455.1 of Urophora cardui. Lineage (NCBI taxonomy): Eukaryota > Metazoa > Arthropoda > Insecta > Diptera > Tephritidae > Urophora > Urophora cardui. Next base: position 99,942,504 of record OY482671.1, read on the forward strand.
ACAGACGGACGGACGGACGGACGGACGGACATGGCTCAATCGATTTCTCTTTTCACCCTGATCATTTTGATATATATAAGTCTATATCTATCTCGATTATTTCATTCTGTTACAATCCACCGTTATGTGATTAAAACTATAATACTCTGTGTACTAGTACAGCTGAGTATAAAAATATGGCTTACAAAAATGTTACGTATACGCCATGGCAATATATGTAAGACTAACTTAGAATTTTAAAGCAAATTACATGCATACTTTAACACCATTTTCCACCATTTAGAATAAAATTTCGAACCATTTCTCTTCGGAAGTAGTTAGAGTAGACTAGAAGGTGTGCGCATGCAAACTTTTATGCCAAAAATCCTAATGGTTCAGGCTGTAGGACGTTTTGAGTTTTATTATATGAAAAATAAAATAAAAATCAGACTGTCATTTTTATTCTTGAGTAAAAAAAAAATAAAAATTACACATCCCTTTCATTTGACACCACATTTTCCAAAATCGGTGTAACGGTGTCACACGGTGTTGACCTGTAGATGTGCAGGAAGGTTTAACTTTTTTAAAAAGTTTGCCACCTGTTCAAAAACTCGTTTTTGGTTTTGATTTTTAAATTTGAGGTACCATATGAAAGGGCTTGGCCTGAAGATTAGTAATTTATTATAATTTTTACAAAAAAGGTTGCCACCTGTTCATTCATTCATTTTTAAGCTCCAGTTTGTTTGATTTTTAAGTTTGCGGTGTTATATGAAAGGGCTTAACCTGAAGATTGGTAATTTATTATCATTTTTAGACAAGGGGTTGTCACCTGTCAAACAATTTAATATTCCGGTATAGTTTGTTTGATTTTTAAATTTGAAACGTCATCTGAAAAGGATTGCCCTGTAGATAGATAATAAAATTTAATTTTTACAAAACCGGTTGTCACCTATTTGAAAAACTTTGTTGACATTCTTTCACTATAGGAAAGAAAGGAAGGAAAGGAAAAGAAAAGAAAAGAAAAGAAAAGAAAAGAAAAGAAAAGAAAAGAAAAGAAAAGAAAAGAAAAGAAAAGAAAAGAAAAGAAAAGAAAAGAAAAGAAAAGAAAAGAAAAGAAAAGAAAAGAAAAGAAAAGAAAAGAAAAGAAAAGAAAAGAAAAGAAAAGGAAAGAAAAGAAAACAAAAGTGAAGGAAAGTAAAGGAATGGAAAGGAAGGAAAAGGAAAATAAAAGAAGGGGAAAGTGAAAGGAACGGAAATGGCGAAGGGAGAGGAAAGCAAAGGGGAAAAGGTAAGAGTAAAGTGTACGGAAAGTAAAACGGATAAAGGGGAAGGAAACGCTAAAAGGACAGAAGAAGAGAAAAAAGGAAGGAAACTGGAAAGAGAAAGAAGAGTCCGGAAAATGGAATCTTATAGGTCGCTAGAGGTTTAGAATATTCTAGAAAATTATTCGCCATAAAATTTCACTATGTCTCCTCGGACAACCAGTACCAGTAACTATATGTTTTATTTTATACATATTTTATTATAGAAATATTATATAAGAAATATGGTCTTTCCACTCTCAAATCGTTCCGCTCTCAATTTAATTGGTCGAATTTTCTACCACTGTGATATTAGTAATCATTATGCTTTGATGGAAAAAAAGTAAAAATCAAGTATAATAATTACTTTAATGGAAAAAAGTGAAAATAAAAAATTATAATTATGCTTGAGTAAAAAAATTAAAATCATAGCATTATACTTATTAGTGGTAAAAAAAATTAAAATTATTGGGGAAGAGGAAGTAAAATTAAATAATAATAATTCGCTAGCTTAGAGTGCAAATGATATACATAAGTCCTTTTTTCAAACTTTGTAGGAGAGACGAAAAACAAAAATAAAAAAAATTCGAAATAAAAAAAATTCTGTTCATGTAAATATTTTGGACTTACACAATTTTTTTCGCTTTTTGGACTTACATAATTGCTTATCATTGAATAGCAACGAGTATAAATATGCCAAGTATCACAGACTTGTTTAGCGTGGTGCGTATTTGATTTTTCTAGCGTTCTACATAAAAATATAGTTTTTCATAAAAGTGGATTTACACACAGTTTGCACTCTAAGCTAGCGAATTACTTTTAATCGAAAAAATATAAATTTAAGCATAATGATTACAGTCCCTGCTTCAAATCCAATTAAGTGTTCAGCATACATATTTGTTACTTGATATTTATTTTGAAGGATTTTCTTCATAGTAATAAATGTAAAGAAAGTTTGTGCACAGGGTCGGAAACTCCAACAACAAAAAATAAATAAACAAAGAAAATTTTATTTAACTTCATCGACGCGCCGTGCGAAAAATTTAAGCGAATATTTTATTTATGGCAATAGAAATTGGAGCACAGACTCATACAGACACATAACTAGGTACATACATACAGGAGCGGATTTACATAGGGGCAACATGGGTAGCTGCCCAGGGCGCCGTTTCAATAGGGGCGCCAAAACTAAGACAAGGAAAACAATTTTTTTTATTTATCAAAAAAAATTTTTTTTTGAATATTACAACAAGAATGAAAAATTTTTCCAATTTTTTACAGAGAAAAAATGAATCAAAGTACACTTCAGAACATTGGTACAGTTCTTATCAAATGAAAGCTATTGAGCAGGGAATTTACGTAGAATAGTACTCATTACTCGACTCAGGTCGGGTGTCCAGATATGGGCCAAAACGTGGACCTGGATGACCCTCGAATGTTTCTGAGCGATATTGGTATCAAATTAAAGGTCTTGATGAGGACTTCAACTTAGAACTATTTTATTTGTGATGTCTAGGCCGGGTCCCCAAATAGAGGTCAGAACGTTGACCCGGATGACCCTCAAATGTTTCTGAGCGATATTGGTATGAAATGAAAGGTCCTGATGAGGACTTCAACATAGAACTATTTTATTTCTGATGCCCAGGCCGGGTACCCAAATATGGGTAAAAACGTGGACCCGGATGGCCCTGGAAAATTTCTGAGCAATATTGGTATCAAATGAAGGATTTTGTATAGAAATTAACTCGTTACGATTCCCAGGTTGGATCCCAAGATGTGGGTCAATCGTGGACCCGGATAACACCGGGATATGGGTACCAAATGCAAAATGTTAAGCAGAGCATAGAGATGAACTCATTATGATTCCTAGGTCAGGTACCCAGATGTGGGTCAAAATGTGGACCCGGTAGCCCCGGAAAATAGCTCAGCGATATTGGTATCAAATGAAGGGTGTTGAGCGGGGATTTTACATGGAGATGAACTCATTATGATTTCTAGGTCAGGTCCCGAGATGAGCAGGGATTTTACATATAGATGGACGCATTATGATTCCTAGGTCGGGTCCCCAATGTGGGTGAAAAAAGAACCTGGATATCACTGGGATATTTCTCACTGATATTGGTATCAAATGAAAGGTGTTGAGCAGGACCTTTATATTGAGCCGTACTCATTAGATATGATTCCTAGGTCAAGTCCACTGATATGGATCAAAACGTGGACCCGGATGATCACGGAAGATTTCCCAGCGATATTGGTATAACATGAAGGGTGCTGAGCTGAGATTTTACGTAGTTATGAACTCATTATTGCTAGGTCGGGTCCCAGATGTGGTTCAATACGTGGACCCGGATGACTCCGGGATCCTATTGAGCAATACTGATATAAAATGAAAGGTGTTGACCAGGGCTGCTACATAGAGCTCTTTTCATAGTTATCCTTAGGGCCGGATGACACGATATGTTTTTAAGCAACAATTTTATCAAATGAGAAGTGGAATACAGGGCTATGTTGTGCTAAACCCAGTTCCCTAGCGAAATGGAAAGGAGAAGGGTAATGATAATAAGGGTATTCATTTAAGAGTATAAGTTTATAAAGTGTAAATTTCTATCAGTTTACACACACTGTTATATGAACGCACCTAATAATATTTTTTCGCATCAGCTGTGCTATTGTAAAAATTTATTTAAAACTATATCTACATATATTAAAGACATATATTAAAATATGCCAAAAATAAGTGAGAAATCCAAATTAAAACGACTTTACAAGGAAATTTTTGTAAATGACTTACTGATGCTAGAGGTTTCTGTTGCGCAAGGTTGCTTTTTTCGAGTTTACAGCGTTTACACACTGAAATGTGCGCGTAAATTTCTCAACCATGCGTAAATGATTTTCCATACAAAATTTGACAGTTCGTTTACAAACTTTATAATTTTACAAGTTTACACACTTTACGAGGCATTTATAAGGTTAAATGAATACCCTTAATGGGAAAGGCAGAGGACGAAAAAGTAGAGGGAGAATATAATGAAAATGAAGAGGATAGAGAGAGGCAGTAAGACAGGAAATGACAGAAGTAATAAGAGGGCGAATGAAAGGGATAAAGACAGAATAGGAGAGGTAAGGAGAGTGGTAGAGAAAGGGAAGCAGAAATGTGACGGGAAAACGAAGCGGAAATGAAAGGGAAAAGAAAGAGAAAGGGAATAGTAGAGGGAAAGGGAGTTGGATACTAATAGGAAGAAAAAGGGATAACGAAATAAAGAGGGTAAACAAATTTTTCCTTAATTTTTTTAACTTATCTGGATTTTACTTAGCTCTGCAGCCCGAGATAAGTTCGGTTTCTAGATACTTCCAACTTAATTTAAAGTACGCAGTTTTTTGCTTCTAATGCCTATAATAAGAAGTGGGCCAAAGCAAAGCTTGGCCGGGTACAGCTAGTTATATAAATAAAAATGAAATAAATATTCTTTCTAAGAAACCTCGAATCAAATCTTTTAAATCCGTAAAATATATCAGTAATGAAATGTCACGAAGGCAAGTACGGTTATTTGGAAATATTGGGGCGCGGCTTGATTCGTTTGCCCAGGGCGCATCTAGAGGTAAATCCGCCCCTGCATACATATGTATGTACTAGACATATACGCCGCCGATTGACGCCGCCGCCGCCGCGCCGATTACCTTCATAATCGGCCGCCGCCGCCATAATCCGTGAAATCGGCGTATCGGTGCCATACCCGTATGGAGCGAGATGTGTATATATTTTCCTAGTTTTGCTAACTGCTAATGTTCTTCAAAATTAAAAAGAAAAGGAACCAATCGACGTGTTTTGACCTCAGGAACACGAAGCTGAATGCGGAAATGTTTTGTTTTTTGCCGGTTAAAAGTTATTAACAAAAACTTTGGCTGTTCCCTACTTTACTAGCCTCAGTCCTAAAGAATTTAAGCTACTGGAAAATTTCAGTTCGTTGGCTTACAGATACGGAACTTTTCTGGAATCTCGAGGTCTGTTGCTAATTATAATAATAATAATAATATAATACAATGGCGCTATTATAACTCTGACGAGTTTTATGGCCGAGCTTCTCTCCCAATTCGAGGTGTGCTCCTTTTTGTTTTTCCTACTAATTGGGTGGACCTACTGTTTTATGCCGGCTCCGAACGGCGAATGCATTTTATGTGAGAAGCTTTTTCATGGCAGAAATACTCTCGGAGGGTATGCCGCCCACTGCCGAGAGGTGACCGCTGCTCTTAAAAAACCCAATAATTGGATTTTTACTAATTAGAAAAATTTGTTTGGCTCGGGCCGTGGTTTGAACCCGAGACCTCTGGCATAGCAGGCGAGCACTCTACCCACTGCACCACAGCGGCCTGTTGCTAATTGTTCTACTCAAAACTGCACCATTTCAACCCTCCTTGATATCATTAGTTGCCGAAAATGATCCCAAACATGCCTCCAGAATCGAAAACTCATAGTTTGAACGTAAGAAAGTTGCTGTTTTTGAGTAGCCCTCACAGTTGTCGAACCTCAGCCCTATAGGGAATATTAAAGAAGACGATGGGGGATCAAAAATGGAAAAATAAGCAAGAGTTATGGAAAAAAAATTAAAGAAGCTTGGTACTTAATACCAGTTGCAAATTGCGCTGATTTGGTCAACCCTATGTCACGAAGAAGTAAGGAAGTTATAAAAAATAAAGGAGCTTCAACTAAACATTAGTTTAAATCTAGCTGCAGCAGTAATATTGTAGTTTATTTGGAAAAACAATCGAATTTAAAGTTTGTCCCTATTATTATTTCCAACTTAAATTATACATTTCATTATTTTTATTCATAAAAATTAAATTATTATACAAAAACCACCCCAGAGTCATTGAAGCATGTCCTCTCCGTGTAAGCATCACTGTATGGTAATTATTATTTGGTCTTGAAATATTTATTATTTTTTCCAACACTGTATATACATATATTTATTTTAAAGTGCCTTATATATATATAAATATGTACATATGTAAATATATGTATGCATGTTTATTATCTTACAAAATAAGCAAATGAATTTAAATTTACCCTTACATTTGGGTTTGTGTATATTCTTTAATATTTATTTTCTTTATTTTATATTTTAGTTTATGTAACAATTGTTTTTTGCTGTTAATAAAAAAGTTTCCACAATTTAAGGTGGAAATTAGTTTATTTATTCCATTCAGGTAACTAAATAAAATTAAGATTTGAATAAGGATTGTGATTTGTAGATTTGGGGCAGGCGCGCCGGCGCGAAAAAGCACACCGGCGTCGCCGCCGCCGCCGAAATGTTTTTGGAATAGCGCCGCCGCCGCCGGAATCACTGTCGGCGTATATGTCTAGTATGTACATAGAAATTTATATATGTAAATATGTGTACATACATATATGTATATATTATATGTATAAATACCTATTATTTATTTTGCAACGTGTGTGTGTGTTAGTTCTTTAGACTTTGGCTTTAGTTTTGCTCAGCGGCGCGCCACGGCGGTTATTCACCTGTCAACATAACTTTACTTTGCCAAATACAAAAGCTTGAAAAAAATATGAAAAAAAAAAAAAAACTACTAAAACAGCAACAAAACTGAAGAAGAAGAAGCAGTAACAAAAAGTCTTACAAATTGAAACGTGTAAATATGCGAAACTTGCCAGAAATTTATGAAAACGCGCTTATGTGAATGTGTTCTCGTATACATCGCGATGTCGCAAATATGCCACAACAAAAGTAACAACAAAAACAAAAGACAAAAGCTCGAAATACACGAAGATGCCAGACAGACAAAATACTTTTGAGCGCTTGAGAGGACAATGACGGTGTCATGAGGTGGCACCAAAGTACAATATACATTAATTAGGGTGGTCCATAAAAATAAATGTACGCGTCTTACCCGCTCAATTGGTGACATAAAAATTTTGGTCTAGATTGGAGGCATTTAAGGCATATCATACAGTGGGAAAAGTTCAGATTAACGTATGAAAGCTAAAAGTCTCCAATCGGAACAAAATTTATATGTAACAATAAAAAATTTAGACCATAGAATCTCTACCTACAGCTAAAATGTAATTGAGGATGCCCAGGTCTGCTTGTAGATTAGAGTTTATATCGCTTTTAGATGCTCCTGAAAATTCGACTTCTTATTGAAAATAAATAATGTTGGTATGTATTTAAAATGGTTCTAAGTTAATTCAAATTGTTCTAAGGAAACATTGTTTTTAATGTCGCTGAATTGAAGCTGAGATATAGAGTTTTTCTACGGGCCAATATATGGAATTTTTTAATGATAGTTGAACTTTGCAAAACGTCATACCTAATCACTTTTTACCTATGCATAAGTGTGTAATCATTTTTCAAGCTCAAACAAACAAAAATTGTGCCTAAAAATGGAACAATCTAATACTCGTATGCATACCTACATATATAACACATATATAAAATGCATGTAGTTTAGAGTGACCACAAAACATATGGGATTTGCAAAAGTATTGAATTTTTTTGCTCCCCGCGCATTTTTTAATAGCCTGACAATAGAAAATAAGATCTGCATAAAAATCTGACCACCTGTAGTGGGAAATAGCCACGCGCATTAGACCTAAAGTTCAAAAATTGGCCTAAAAATTATGCATGGCTTTAGAGACCAATATCTCTTTAAACAATGATATAATGTGATAATCACTTTTATACAAAATGAAACTGGGAACATATTCTCCATATGATATTTATACCTACCGTTATCCTTTCAGGACATATTGACTCCTTAATGTGCAATTTAAATTTTTTTGTTTGTTTTTTTTTATTTTATTTTTTTTTTTATGATGTGTAAAACTACTTTAAATAACCTATTAAATGATGTATAGTTTATACAATTCTCTAGTTTTTAAATATTTATTTTTGCCTTTTTAACAAACAAAAAAATTTTAATTTCACTTTAAGGACTCAATATGTCCTGAAAGGATAACGGTAGGTATAAATATCATATGGAGAATATGTTCCCAGTTTCATTTTATATAAAAACGATTATTACATTATTTCTCCGAAAAACATTGTTTAAAGAGATATTGGTCTCTAAAACCATGCATAATTTTTAGGTCAATTTTTGAACTTTAGGTCAAATGCGCGTGGCTATTTCCCACTACAGATGGTCAGATTTTTATGCAGATCTTATTTTCCATTGTCAAGCTATCAGAAAATGCGCGGGGAGCAAAAAAAATCAGCACTTTTGCATTTGTGGTCAGTCTAATGTAGATATGTATTTATGTGACGCAAAGAGGTTGACATTTATCAGCATCATAATCTTTTGCTATTCGCTGTCAGTAAATATTTATACATATGTATGTGGTCGCGCGTCCCTCTAATCCACATACATGTAAAAGATAGCACAAAAAAATATGCATAGATCCATAATATGATATATACAGGTACATATATGTAAGGTGAAAGCAATTTTTCCAAGAGGAATGCACATTTTTAGCATACCCGCATGTGGAAATGACTATCTAGATTCGGTGGTAAAGGCAAACGAACAATATGTCTTCCCCCCGGGAAACTTCGACTTATTCGGTTCAAGGATTCGCTAAGACTTCAATTCCTGTGTATTTTGCTTGCAACAAAACATGGAATATAAATCGAGGAAAAGACTCGAAAAGGACTATATCACGCAGCACGTGTTTAGTACATTGTACATTGAAAGAAAAAAACCTATACATATTCCATGTATTATTTGTATGTATAGTTCACATATACATATACCATGAATATACATACCCAGTAGGCCCAGAGGTGCAACAGTCATCAATACTTTCCTGTATAAATATTCTTTAGGGAAGTGTAACGACTTCCATCAATATGCCCCATGACTATCGCACGGCGATGGCCGCCTTCGCTTGAATGACTTTGTCTTGTAGAAAAAGCAATTAAGCGAAAGCGTTGGGCTTTCATTCCTAACCGCATGCTTTTTTCATATGGTCGTTATTATACTCTTGATAGGTATTCAGCATGAATTGTAGCAGTATTGTAGTACTGAATATAGAGTTGCCTACCATCTAATTTCGTTATGTACTTCACAGAGAAAAAAGTCCTATTTTCACATGTAAAAAGAATTAACCTGATTTTTGGTAAATATTTCAATGCTGATTTTTTTATATTAAAATCAAAATATTGAAAAAATTAACTATGTAATATTTAACTGAACTCAAACTTATTCCATATGAACCAATGTTGGGTTATTTTTTTGTTTCTAAAACGAAATATTGCATAAAATCAGAAATTTTGTTTTAACCAAAACGTTGATTTCATTTTTAATATAAAAATAGTACTATTAACCAATTTTTGGTTGATACTTTTCTCAGTGTTCATTCATGTAAATTTTTCTGTCTTGGTTTGCTCTTCTTAGCTCCTAATTTAGTCAGTGAATAAATGATCTGTGCTCATTTTGTACATGCCGTTGAATATACTTTAGGAGTACCTGCGGTGTATCTAACAAAAGCAAGTATCCTGGCATGAATAAAACGCGCATCACCTTACAAATCGGCCTAGTGGTTACATATAAAATTTTTTTGCATATGTATTTCATGGCATGATTTGTGATTATTACTTCCTGTGGCCTTTTAGGTTCTTTGTACTAAGATTTTGTCTGAGTATTTATTATTGCACTATCAACCAGGGACCCATTTTAACCAGGGACCGGGATTTTTATTCCTTTTAAAATAAAACACCAACAAAAATAAATTATATTTGGAGGAATATTTTATTTGGACAAAAATAATCAATCAACTTGGAGTTTTATTTTTTAAAGACAGCGATAAAATAAAAATAATGCCAAGGTTACCACTCAAACCAAGGTTGCCACCTATTTTTTAATTTTTCCCAATTTAGTATAAGTGCCACCATTCAAAAGCTTACTGAATTACCTTTCATCTGATACCAAATTTATGCAATTCGGTTAAGGGGTTCGCTAGTTATTGGCCTTGGAGTTTTATTTTGGAGTTAAAAAATAAAACACCAAGTATTTATTTTATCGCTGGTGCTAAAAAATAAAACACCAGATTTGAATTTTATCGCTGCCCATAAAAAATAAAACGCCATATTTTTATTTTATAGCTAGCGTTTTTAAAAAAAAATCAGTACAATTAATAGAGTCCAGGTTATTGATCCTGGAGGTCCTGGGATGAAAGTAAAGTTAATAATTTTGCCCAAGGACACAATCTAGCCCTGGAGTTTTACAGTATAGAACAAAATTATAATTTTTATTTTCGGTCCCTGATTTTAACAGGTATTTTTTTCGAAGGTTAAAAAAGTCAGGATCAGAAAAAGATATAATAATATAATACAATGGCGCTATTATAACTCCGACGAGTTTTATGGCCGAGCTTCTCTCCCAATTCGAGGTGTGCTCCCTTTTGTTTTTCCTACTAACTGGGTGGACCTACAGTTTTATGCCGGCTCCGAACGGCGAATGCATTTTTTGTGAGAAGCTTTTCCATGGCAGAAATACACTCGGAGGGTGTTCTGCTCTTGCTGCTCTTAAAAAACCCAATAATTGGAATTTTACTAATTAGAAAATTTTTTTGGTGTTTTGCTCTAACCGTGGTTTGAACCCGAGACCTCTGGCATAGCAGGCGAGCACTCTACCCACTGCACCACAGCGGCCACAAATGGGCCTAGTAGTTACATATAAAATTTTTTTGCATTTCATGGCGTGATTTGTGATTATTATTTCCTGTAGCCTTTTAGGTTTTTGTAAAAATATTTTGTCTGAGTATTTACTATTGCACTATCAACCAGTGACCCATTTTAACAGGTTTTTTCTTTCGAAGGTTAAAAAAGTCCGGATCATAAAATGATGCTAAGTGAAAAACCTTACATCAAAATTACTCCCAGCACCTCTACAGGATACTTTTTATTTTTCTGACTTTTTGGAAAAAAGTCCTGTAACTGCTAAGTCAGCACTTTTATTTTTTATGTCCGAGAATAAAAGTTTAATATGAACTTTTAATTTTTCCGGCCAAAATAAAATGTAACAGATTTATCTAAAATACAAGAGTCGTTTTTTTTTTATTAAAAACGACTAACTCTTATTCTTGGATTTAAAAAATAAAAGTCCGTATATACATAAATTTTATTTTATTCAAAATACTTACATCTAATAAAAGTCCAAAAATAATAGTTTTTAAGGTATTTTATTATAAGTATAAAAGTTATAACTATTTGGGTTTCTGCTGGCAGCGTTAGCCACACGTGAAAAAGACACTCTACTCTGACAAGCTCCAAGATTCCTCAGCTTTAAAATCAAGTATTTTCCAAAAAAAATTACCTAAATTTTGTATTTATTTAGATTAACGAGCACAGGCCCAGATTATATTTTATTATTTATTTTTTAGAAACTAGAAAAAAACTTTTTAAGCATGGATGTAACTACAGCTGTTTCACCTTAGATCCCTCTAAGACTCATCAGGTTACTTTTGCTTCTGCCAAGACTCGAACTTGCGCACCTTGCAGTACAATAACTACAGTTCCACCCGCTGAGCTATTGCCTGTCTTCGACATCTGATAGAAAAAAAAAAATTACCCAAATATTTTCTAATGAGTTTGGCTGCGTTTGTACGAAGCTTTAAATATGTTGATAATTCTAAATCCTTGCACCGGGGACCTCATTTTCATGTATACATACATGCATATGTACATACATACACATGGACAATGTTCGACGAGAATCCAACCACCAACCCAATTACTGAAATGAACACTTTTTGAAATTTTAAACTCCTTAAGGCAACAGTTTCAATGTCAAAGTAAAACAAAAACACGAACACAAACGCAAACAACAACGTTTATAAACGCCATATTAAGCAGACTCGCTCAAACAACTTTGGTAAATTATAATGATTTTAGTTCGGAGTTCAGAATAAATGCAATTGATGCGCTTAAGGTTATTTTGTGCTTCATAAAAGTTTGCATGCACATTTATTTCCGCCAATGCATATATACGTACATATATTTTTGGTTGCATGAAGAGATGAGCGAAACTGCGATTTTTCGATATCTGTGATTTCGGTGATTGCTATTTTTAAATCACTGTGATTTTAAACTGCTATTGCGATTGCATGGACTGGTATAAAATCATCAGTTACCGGTAGAGATTAATTTTGCGTTTTCTGAGCGATATAACCTGTCTTTATTTTATGTTAACAAAATGATAGCAATAACAACGTATTCCGCAATAATATCGCTGTTTGTAAATATTTTTCAAAGACAAATTGTAAATTCAATAATTTTTATTTCTTATATTTCTATATATGTACGTATGTGGTCTGCTCAAAAGTGTAAACAAAAAGAAATTTATAATGCTTTTGCGATTCACATAGGTGAACTGCTTACTTGCTACATCGATAGCAGTTGCCAATAAGTAGTGAACTGCTATTTTGAAAAAGTGATCGCAATTGCGATTTGTGATTTTTTATTCACAGTGAAAAAATCACCGTTTGCGATATATCGCTCATCACTAGTTGCATGTAGGTATGTACATCTGTGTGAATGAATGAAGATAATCGACAATCGGCAATTGACGTTAATGAGAATTCTCCATTCTGAGCGGCGCCACGGCAACGGCACCGACAGCAGATAGAGGAACGAAAACAAATGCCTTCATCCTGCAAGTACAAAAAAAAACATATTGATGTGTGTATATTGTACAAACATATTCATGTGTTGGTATGTATGTGAACTCTTCCTCGAATAATTTTAATGTTTGAAAATGAATGACAATTCCACAGTGACCATAAAACTGTTAAAGTATTATCTAATTTGTGCACGAATGTGTACAATGAAAGTGGAAAGGGGAATAAATGCGCACTTTGTGTGCACATATGTGCATACTATGTGCATACCTATTACTATAATGGCAGACAAACGAGAAAAGAAATTCTCATCGGCGGCACTCAAAGCTTCGTCGAGCTATTCAAACCGACTGACCGTAAATTGGACTCGTTCCGCTCTGAATGAATGTTGCGACGCGGCCGTAGATGAAGTGCTCATTTTATGTTAACAAAGCAAGCTTTTCTGGTCGAATTCATTGCGAAAATTTACGAAGTTTAAGAGAGTCAATAGAGGGAGTTTGAGAGAGCTAGATAAAAAGAGTAGCAAGGATATGGTCCTGAGTGAGTTTTCTAAATGTTTGAAATTCATTTTGTATCATGAATTTAGTGGAATTCATGTCATTTTATGGCTTCGTACCTTTAACATTAGCTATATTTATAGAAAGGATAACTTTATGTTATAGATAAGCATATAAATATGTACCTACATTACATATCGTCGTACCATACGAAAACTAACATATTTAAAATTTCTGGCGAAAGCTATTAATAAAAAAATTCTGTACGAAAAGTAGAATATTTGACTTTTGGCCGACGAAAAGTAATAAAATCGACTTTTGGCTGACGAAAAGTATCAGTAATTATATACTGTTTTTACATTAAAATTGTTGTTGTTTAAACGAAATTGATAGTTTTCGTCAGCCAAAAGTGGATTTTATTACTTTTCGTCAGCCAAAACTCGATTTTATTACTTTTCGTCGGCCAAAACTTGAACTTTTTACTTTTCGTCAGCCACAAAAAATCTGATGTTAGTTTTCGTATGGTACGACAATATGTATCGCACCCTAAATCATAAAGTGACACAACTCAAAGATTTTCAGGAGAGCCAAAAAACTTTTTCTTTTTTATAGGCAATGATATGGGAAAAGGCCACGTATAAAAGTAACTTTTCAGTTAAAAAAGACGTTGATAGAAAAGATTCCTTGCCAGTCGCTAGAGATATATTCTGTAAACAGATTTATAAAAGACTACTTAGTAAATACCCGTTGCTTCGCAATGAGGAATAATAGTTAACCAAAGTCAAGTCAACTCAAGTAAAATCAAGTCAATTCAATTCAAGTCAATTCAAGTTAATTCAATTCAATTCAATTCAATTCAATTCAATTCAATTCAATTCAATTCAATTCAATTCAATTCAATTCAATTCAATTCAATTCAATTCAATTCAAGTCAATTCAATTCAATTCAATTCAATTCAATTCAATTCAATTCAATTCAATTCAATTCAATTCAATTCAATTCAGTTCAATTGAGTTCAATTCAATTCAATTCAATTCAATTCAATTCAATTCAATTCAATTCAATTCAATTCAATTCAATTCAATTCAATTCAATTCAATTCAATTCAATTCAATTCAATTCAATTCAATTCAATTCAATTCAATTCAATTCAATTCAATTCAATTCAATTCAATTCAATTCAATTCAATTCAATTCAATTCAATTCAATTCAATTCAAGTCAAGTCAAGTCAAGTCAAGTCAAGTCAAATCAAGTCAAGTCAAGTCAAGTTAAGTTATTCCGGGGTTATCTGGGTCCACTTCATGACCTTGTCTAGCCATCACTACAGCTCTATATTGAAGCACTTCCCAACACTTTTCATTTGATACCAATATCACTAAAAACATCCGGGTCCGCATTTTGACCGATATCTGGGGATCCGGCCTAGGAATCATTATGAATGGAACTCGACGTAAAAGCCTTGTTCAAAACCTTTCATTTCATACCAATATTGCTCCGAAACTTTCCGAGTTAATCCGGGGTCACATTTTGACCCATATTTGGGGACCCGGCCGAGGCATCACAAATAACATAATTCTACGTCGAAGTCCTCATAAATACCTTTCATTTGGTACCAATATCGCTCAGAAATATTCGAGGGTCATCCGGTCCACCTGTTGACCCTTATCTGGAGACCCGACCTAGGCATCAGTACTAAAATAGTTCTATATTGAAGTCCAGATCAAGACCTTTCATTCGATACCAATATCGCTCAGCCACATCCCGACGTCATCCAGATCCACCCTTTGACCCATATCAGGAGACCCGGCATGGAAATCACAAAGAAAATAGGTCTGTGTTAAAGCCCTGCTCAATACCTTTAATTTCATACCAATATCGTTCAAAAACATTCCGGAGTCATCTGGGTCCACATTCTTACCCAGACTGGGGAGGATGTCTAGGCATCACAATGAAAATACCTCTATGTTGAAGTCCTGCTCAACACCTTTCATTTGATACCAATATCGCACATGTAGTATGCATGTGCAAACAGGTTTTTGATTGTCACCGCGACAAACAATAAACCGTGCAAAAACAAACGTATGAGTCGCCTGCGCTGCGCTGCCTGGCACGACTGCGACGCCTCCACTGAACACGGCAAATGACCAAACGAATCTGTCTATGCTTGCGCTTTTTTGAGTTTTTCGAAATTTAAAACCGGGAAAAGGATATTAAAGTCTTAGAAATGCGCAAAAACATGGTTGTCGAGAATTCAGAATTTATGACATTTTAAACAAGTAAGGAAGCCTAAGTTCGAGTGGAATCGAACATTAGATACTCAGCTTTATGTTTTCATAGTTTGCGTTTGATGGAAACACGGTGTACTTTATATAAAGCGAGTGTTGCATAAAGTGGGCGTAGCCACGCCCATTTTCAACATTTTTATCAGTCACCCAACTAAGCATATGAATATTATTCTTTGTACAAAATTTCATTCGTTTATGACTCTAGTTACAAAGATGTCACGTTACAAATTCCCAAAGGGTGTTCCAGAAATATCTCTGTTAAAAAGTAGGCGTGGTCATAAACCGATTTGAATAAATTTTTGCGTGTCTATTAACACAAGTTATAAAAGTGTATAAACCAAGTTTCGTCATAATATCTCAATTATTTGTCGAGTTATGTGCTAAGATATCTCGTATATTCCTGCTTCTTAAAGGAGCCGGTGCCACTCCCATTTTCCAAAATTTTTGTGTTTTTCGTTTTATGTCCGTAGTTGGACTCCTGCCATAAAATTTCAATGATATATCTTTATACTTGACAGAGATATAGCTTAAAATGTTTTTATTATGTCACTTTATAATACACATATATAAAAGTGGGCGTGGCCGTCAGCCGATTTTACCAATTTTCCATCCAAATATTTGCCTAAGTAAGTAAATCACGCGTACCAAATTTCATCAATATATCTTTAACGGTTTCTGAGTTATGGCTTATAAAACTTTCAATATTTGCCCCTTTATAAGTGGGCGTGGCACCGCCCATTTTCCAAAATTTTTGTGTTTTTTCTTTTATGTCCGTAGTTGAACTCCTGCCACAAAATTTCAGTGATAGATCTTTATATTTGACAGAGATATCGCTTAAAATCTTTTTATTAGCCCCCTTTATAGTTCCCATATATAAAAGTGGGCGTGGCCGTCAACCGATTTCGACAATTTTCCGTCGACACATTTGTCTGAGTAAGTAAATTACGCATACCAAATTTCATCGATATACCTTCAATGGTTTCTGAGTTATGACATATAAAACTTTCCATGTTTGGCCCTTAATAAGTGGGCGTGGCACCGCCCATTTTCCAAAATTTCTTCAAATTTCTTCATAGGTGGCTGAGCTCAACACGTGGGTAAACTTTCATCGCTCCAGCTATATTAGTGACTGAGATACCAAATTTCCGATTTTTTCTATATAGGAAAAGTGGGCGTGGTCATGGTCCGATTTCGCCCATTTTCAATACCAACCGTCCCAGTCTCGATACCAACTTGCATTTCAAGTTTCATCAAAATATCTCAATTTTTGCGCGAGTTATCGTGCTCACAGACGGACAGACGGACAGACGGACGGACGGACGGATGGGCATGACTCAATCGATTTCTCTTTTCACCCTGATCATTTTGATGTATGTAAGTCTATATCTATCTCGATTATTTCACTCTGTTACAATCCACCGTTATGTGATTAAAACTATAATACTCTGTGTACTAGTACAGCTGAGTATAAAAAAGAATTATTAAAATCGGTCCAGTACTTTTTGAGTTATCGCGTTACATACATTTTCCATACAATCAATTTTATATAATTAGTATAGAAACCCGATTTCGAAAAAATTTGAGTTGTGTCACATCTTTATATATCCTTATAAAGGGGTTCTGAACCTTATTCTTCTTGTTCTTCCTCTTCTTATTATTATTATTCTTCTTATTATCTTTTATATATATTACGCTAAGCGATTTTTTGTACGCACCATAACCTTTACACCGTTATACCGATTTTCGAAAATGGGGTGTCATATGAAAGGGCTTGGCCTGTAGATGTGCAAGAAGGTTTAGTTTTTTTGAAAAGGGTAGCCACCTGTACAAAAATTCAGTTTTACGCTTTAGTTTGTGTGATTTTTAAATTTGAGGTGTCATAAGAAAGGGCCATGCGTGAAAATAAGTAATTTATTAAAATTTTTATAAAAAGGTTGCCACCTGTTCATAATTTAATTTTTATGCTATAGTCTGTTTGATTTTTAAATTTGAGGTATCATATGAAAGTGCTTTGCCTTAAAATTAGTAATTTTTCATAATTTTTACAAAGAGTGTTGCCATCCGTTCCAAAATTTATTTTTACTCCACAGTTTGATTTTTAAATTTAAAGTGTGATATGAAAATGCTTGGCCTGAAAATGAGTAATTTATTACGATTTTTACAAAACGATTTGCCACCTGTTCAAAAATTTATTTTTACGCTACAGTTTGTCCGGTTTTCAAATTTTAAGTTTAATGTTTAAGTGTGAAAGATCCTGCCCTGTAATGCAAATAAAGGAGAGGGGAAAATGAAAGGAACGGAAATAGTGAAGGAAAGGAAGCTAAAGAGGGAAGAGTACGGAAAATAAAATGGATAAAGGGAAGAGGAAGCGCAAATAAAAGGGAAAGGGGAAGAGAAAGAGAAGTACGACAAATGACCTTTTGGAGGTAGCTATATGGATAAAATATTGCAGAAAATTATTCGCATTAAAACTTCACTATGGGACTCCTCGAACAGAATATTTAAAACTAATTATGTATATGCTTAATTTTATATTTTATTGATAAGAATCTATGGGCTTAAATCCGATATATATTCTGCCATTTTTAAAGGAAAGTCAAATTTAAAATAGCGATCAAAAAAGTTGTTAAATGTAGCAATAAGTGGTCTTCCACTCTCAAATTGTCGCACAGTGTAATTGAAAGCCACAGCATCGCGTGGCCAGATTTACTAGTAAGTTATTAATACTCTGAAAAAAAAATAACGCTGTTAATCGAAAGACTTTTGGAGTTAAAGGGAGTATATGTAGTGGATTATTTATATAAATACATATAAATATTATACTTTTTTAAATAATACTTTGCATTTATAATGTAAAAATGTTAATGTTATTTTCGTTATTATTGTCTATGAAAATATCAAAAATTTTCATTCTATTTTAACTTTAAAAGAATTAAGAACGTAATAATGTTCATATAAATAAAATACTTTTTATAAAATAAAATTTATTGGGGACTACACAAGTTTCCGCAGTTTAAATGTGCCCAACAATATTTTTTTTTTTGTTTTTTTTTTTTTTTGCTTTTGTTTTTTGTTTTAATATTTTTTTTGTTTTTGTCTTTGTTTTTCTATATTTGTTCTTTTTCTTTGTATTTGCTTTTGTCTGTTTTTTTTTTTTGGATTTTTTTCTTTTCTTTTCTTTTCTTTTCTTTTCTTTTCTTTTCTTTTCTTTTCTTTTCTTTTCTTTTCTTTTCTTTTTATACTCAGCTGTACTAGTACACAGAGTATTATAGTTTTAATCACATAACGGTGGATTGTAACAGAATGAAATAATCGAGATAGATATAGACTTATATATATCAAAATGATCAGGGTGAAAAGAGAAATCGATTGAGCCATGTCCGTCCGTCCGTCCGTCCGTCCGTCCGTCCGTCCGTCCGTCCGTCTGTCCGTCCGTCCGTCCGTCCGTCCGTCTGTAAACACTCTAACTCGCGCAAAAATTGAGATATTTTGATGAAATTTGGAACGCAAGTTGGTATCGAGACTGGGACGGTTGGTATTGAAAATGGGCGAAATCGGACCATGACCACGCCCACTTTTCCTATATAGAAAAAATCGGAAATTTGGTATCTCAGCCACTAATATAGCTAGAGTTTTAAAATTTTACCCACGTATTGAGCTCGGGCCCTTATGAAGAAATTTGATGAAGTTTTGGAAAATGGGCGGTGCCACGCCCACTTATTAAGGGTCAAACATTGAAAGTTTTATATGTCATAACTCAGAAACCGTTGAAGATATATCGATGAAATTTGGTACGCGTAATTTGCTTACATAGACAAATGTTTTGACGAAAAATTATCAAAATCGGTTTACGGCCACGCCCACTTTTATATATGTGTATTATAAAGTGACCTAATAAAACCATTTTAAGCGATATCTCTGTCAAATATAAAGATCTATCATTGAAATTTTGTCGCATGAGTCCAACTATGGACATAAAACAAAAAACACAAAAATTTTGGAATATGGGCGGTGCCACGCCCACTTATTAAGGGGCAGACATTGAAAGTTTTATGAGTCATAACTCAGAAACCGTTGAAGATATATCGATGAAATTCGGTACGCGTAATATAATTACTTAGTCAAATGTTTTGGCGAAAAATTATCAAAATCGGTTGACGGCCACGCCCACTTTTATATATAGGAAATATAAGGGGGCCTAATAAAAACATTTTAAGCGATATCTCTGTCAAATATAAAGATCAATCACTGAGATTTTGTGGCAGGAGTCCAACTATGGACATAAAACAAAAACTACAAAAATTTTGGAAAATGGGCGGTGCCACGCCCACTTATTAAGGAGCGAATATTGAAAGTTTAATAAGCCATAACTCAGAAACCGTTAAAGATATATCGATGAAATCTGGTACGCGTGATATATTTACTTAGCCAAATGTGTGGACGAAAAATTACCAAAATCGGTTGACGACCGCGCCCACTTTTATATATGTGTATTATAAAGTGACCTAATAAAACCATTTTAAGCGATATCTATGTGAAATATAAAGATAATTCATTGAAATTTTGTGACATGAGTTTTACAATAGACCGGAAACAAAAAATAAAAAAGTTTGGAAAATGGGCGTGGCACCGCCTCTTTTTAGACAAAGGGATATATGAGATTTCTTAGCCTTTAACTCGACAAATAATTGAGATATTATGACGAAACTTGGTTTATACACTTTTATAACATGTGTTAATAGACACGCAAAAATGTATTGAAATCGGTTTATGACCACGCCTACTTTTTAACAAAGATATTTCTGGAACACCCTTTTGGAATTTGTAACGTGAAGTCTTTGTAACTAAAAGTCATAGAGGGATGAAATTTTGCACTAACAATAATATTTGTATGCTTATTTGGATGATTGATATAAATTTTGAAAATGGGCGTGGCTGCGCCCTGTTTATGCAGCACTCGTTTCATATAAAATACACCCTATATCGAACAAACGCAAACAAACAATGAAAGCATACAGCTGAGTATCTAATGTTCGATTGCACTCGAACTTAGGCTTCCTTACTTGTTGTTTTAGGCTTTGCTTTGTATTTGTGTTTCAATTGTTTTTGTTTTTATTTGTGTTTTTTTACCTTTACTTTTTTGCTTCGCATAAAATAATATCTGTGTACAAGAAAATATGCAACGTTTTTTATCAATTAAGCTTTCAACTTCCGTATTCCGCTCACAAAATTACTTTACACAATCAATTGAAATGTGTAATTAAATTAAAGTGCCGATCATTGTAATAACCTATGTACATTTGTATGTATTATATATGTATATGAAGACAGCCACGTACAGTTTTATAGACTTTAATTATAATTATTATATTCAAGTGTACAAGGATATAAACTCGTATGAACTCGCATGGCTACATGTCTATGTAGGTAGGTATATCTAATTCCAATATTTCATTTTATCAATATATAATTCATTTCATATTTCAATGTGCAATGGCGCCGCATTAATTGTCACCATCTGTTGACACGTTCAATGGAACAGACAAACACACACATACTATGTATGTACATATATATTCAAATATTATTTACTTGTTCAATCGGCATTTGCGCTTATCAAAGCTTTGCATAAATGAATTCCTCGGACAACAGCAACAGATAAATATGAGAGGACGAACACATAAGCAAACACAACAAAGAGTTTATGGAATATATTAATGATGAATGATGGATTTCTATTTAAGAATGATTACACACACACGCGCGCACAACTTCTTCGCTATTATTAAATATGCATAAATATGTACATAGGTATGTCATATGCTTAGATAGTATCCTGTAGGGAAAATCTCTAGTTCCGAACTAGGTCGCTTCTAGTGCATTTTTTGACACTGCTAGTGTGAGCTAGATCTCTTTTGCATGTTACCAACTGGCGAATTTAACACGGCGATGTCTTAGTGGTGTCAATTGTCCCTCTCTGCACTACATTTTCGATAGTTCCGAACTAGTACTAAATTCTACATTTTACACTAGTTCGTTTAATGGCACAATTTCGATAGTTCTGAACTAGCTACAAGTATCTAAAAATTCTACAGTTTTACATCTGCAGCTTAAGTGCAGCATTTGACACACTTCATGCAAGTGGCGCGATGGCCGACTGGCTAACGTATGTGCCTTTCAATCTGAGGGGCGCGGGTTCGAATCCTGTCGGTGTCAAGGTGGATGATAATTTTTTTTTTATTTTTTTTAACTAATATTTTTTTATTTATTTATTTAATAAAAATTTACAATAATATTTAAAAAGTAATAAAATAAAAAAAATTAAAAATTAGCCTGAGGGACCGGAAAATCATAATTAGGGGAACATTTAATTTCATACAAGATGCAAATAGGAAACTCTTTATATAAAATGCTTCACTAAACATCTGAGAATTGCAGAAATATACAAAGCCGACGGAAATTGAACGAACGAAAAATTTTCCTAGAATTTTTGTCACTTCGAAATTGCATACAAATCAAAGTGTGTCTTATAATGATCACTCAATTTACTCCTTTGGAACTGGTGAGGGTCAACTACAATTGATCTAGTTCCCTTTTGACACCTTTTCGCTAGTTCGGAACTAGAAATTTTGCTCACTAGTTATTGAGTTCCCTGCAGGGTAAGTATGTAGTACATATGTATGTATGTATGTATGCATATATTTAAAAAATACTATAGGTAAAATACAAGACTGTATTTTTATCGCATGAAAAGCGTTGTGGGTGATTTATATGAATAAAAAAACATAATTCTTCACATACATATGTGCTTATTGTATCGCACACAATAATGTCATAGGTTGTCAAAAAGAAAAATATCGCTGCCAACATGGAAAATAACAACTGCACGATTGCCTAACATGCTCGTTATACTTATGTATGTACATTAGATCGTCTCGGTTTTTATAGACCAAGAAAGAGTTAATTTGACAGGAAAAAATAGCATTTTTAAGTTGCTCGTAGGTTAAAATTTTCTAGAGAATTATTCCCCATAAAATTCCACTAGGAGTTTCCTCAGAAGATATCTTTGTGCAATGAAGCTAAAAGACCACAGGAAGTGAAAAGCATACATATATTCCTACACGAGATGTCACATCTATATATAATATAATAATATATAATACAATGGCGCTATTATAACTCTGACGAGTTTTATGGCCGAGCTTCTCTCCCAATTCGAGGTGTGCTCCTTTTTCTTTTTCCTACTAATTGGGTGGACCTACAGTTTTATGCCGGCTCCGAACGGCGAATGCATTTTTTGTGAGAAGCTTTTTCGTGGCAGAAATACACTCGGAGGGTATGCCGCCCACTGCCGAGAGGTGACCGCTGCTCTTAAAAAACCCAATAATTGGATTTTTACTAATTAGAAAAATTGTTTTGGTGTTTGGCTCGGACCGCGGTTTGAACCCGAGACCTCTGGCATAGCAGGCGAGCACTCTACCCACTGCACCACAGCGACCACATCTATATATAATATACTAATATAATATAATAATAATACAATGGCGCTATTATAACTCTGACGAGTTTTATGGCCGAGCTTCTCTCCCAATTTGAGGTGTGCTCCTTTTTGTTGTTCCTACTAATTGGGTGGACCTACAGTTTTATGCCGGCTTCGAACGTCGAATGCATTTTTTGTGAGAAGCTTTTTCATGGCAGAAATACTCTCGGAGGGTATGCCGTCCACTGCCGAGAGGTGACCGTTGTTCTTAAAAAATCCAATAATTGGATTTTTACTAATTAGAAAAATTTTTGGTGTTTTGCTCGGACCGTGGTTTGAACCCGAGACCTCTGGCATAGCAGGCGAGCACTCTACCCACTGCACCACAGCGGCCACATCTATAGAGATCGGTCGATAAATACTGATGATATGGAAAAAAATTATTTTAGTGACTTCTAGCGGCGTCCAAAATAAAATAAAAAAATTTGCCGGAAATGGTTTCCAGAAAGACATCGTGTACGGCGAACTTTTTTTACGCGATACGGTCTAATTTAGATATATAAGTAGGTACATTCTTATGTATTTGTGTTCATTGATTTGGGGATAAGCTAGAGAAATACATAAATGAGTGAGAAACCTCACACCCAATAAGTGATAAATTATGTGTGTAACAATATCAGAAGCAAAATTTTAAGTCGATGAAAAAGTGGTAGAAGGAGAGCGAGTGGGAGACATAACCGTTATGAAAACTGATACAGAAAAAAACAAGTAAGGAAGCCTAAGTTCGAGTGGAATCGAACATTAGATACTCAGCTGTATGCTTTCATTGTTTGTTTGCGTTTGATGGAAACACGGTGTAGGAACTTTATATAAAGCGAGTGCTGCATAAAGTGGGCGTAGCCACGCCCATTTTCTAAATTTTTATCAGTCACCCAACTAAGCATATTAATATTATTCTTTGTGCAAAATTTCATTCCTTTATGACTTCTAGTTACAAAGATGTCACGTTACAAATTCCCAACGGGTGTTCCAGAAATATCTTTCTTAAAAAGTAGGCGTGGTCATAAACCGATTTCAATAAATTTTTGCGTGTCTATTAACACAAGTTATAAAAGTGTATAAACCAAGTTTCGTCATAATATCTCAATTATTTGTCGAGTTATGGGCTCCGAAATCTCGCTGATTCCTTTGTCTGAAAAGAGGCGGTGCCACGCCCATTTTCCGAAATTTTTCTATTTTTTGTTTCCGATCTATTGTGGAACTCAAGCCACAAAATTTCAATGAGTTATCTTTATATTTGACAAAGATATCGCTTAAAATGTTTTTTTAGGCCACTTTATGATACCCATATATAAAAGTGGGCGTGGTCGTCAACCGATTTCGCTAAAAATTTTTAACATGTATTACTACAAGTAGTGAAAGTGTATACACCAAGTTTCGTCATAATATATCGATTATTTGTCGAGTTATGGGCTCAGAAATCTCGTATATTCCTGCTTCTAAAAGGAGGCGGTGCCACGCCCATTTTCCAAAATTTTTGTATTTTTTGTTTTACGTCCATAGGTGGACATCTTCCATAAAATTTCAATGAAATATTTTGATATTTGACAGAGATATCGCTTAAAATTTTTTTATTAGGTCACTTTATAATACCCATATATAAAAGTGGGCGTGTTCGTCAACCGATTTTGGCAATTTTTCGTCAAAACATTTGCCTAAGTAAGTATATCACCCCTACCAAATTTCATCGATATATCTTCAACGGTTTCTGGGTTATGACTCATAAAACTATCAATGTTTGCCCCTTAATAAGTGGGCGTGGCACCGCCCATTTTCCAAAATTTCACCATATTTCTTCATAAGGGCCTGAGATCAATACGTGTGTGAAATTTTATCACTCTAGCTCTATTAGTGACTGAGATACAAAATTTCCGATTTTTACTATAAAGGGGAGGTGGGCGTGGTCATGGTCCGATTTCGCCCATTTTCAATACCGTCCGTTCCTGTCTTGATACCAACTTACATTTCAAATTTCATCAAAATATCTCAATTTTTGCGCGAGTTATCGTGCGCACAGACGGACAGACGGACAGACGGACGGACATGGCTCAATCGATTTCTCTTTTCACCCTGATCATTTTGATATATATAAGTCTATATCTATCTCGATTATTTCATTCTGTTACAATCCACCGTTAGGAAATCAAAACTATAATACTCTGTGTACTAGTACAGCTGAGTATAAAAATTGCAAGGCATCAGTCATGCGTTTACATATGCGTATGAGGTTGCTGTGGCAACCACAACAGGCATAACACATGCATATGTGTGTATGTACATATATTAATGTAGTATTGTTGTTTAGCATGCAAAAAGATATTTATCTGTATCTGTTGACAATTATTATGAGCATAACAAAAGAAACTTGGAATTTATTTGCATAATCAGTCGAAAAAATGTTTTGTATTTTTGTTAAATGGGTAGTAAACTCACTCTCTGATACACAAAAACTTACAATTAAATGTCTACATGTATAGTCTACTCCCTGCAAAGAAAGTGTCAAGTTCTGAACTAGTTAATAGTCCCTGGTAAGAGTCAAATCTCTTTTTGAAATGGCGGTCCCATGTAATAGCAGTCACCCCCGAAAAGAGCTAAAAGTACGTTTATAAACCAAATACATATGGACATATGAAAAACAATACATAAGATTTGTTGCATATTTCATTACGTCATATTTGGTGCTTTTGCTTCTTGAAATCGCTATCGCTTTAAGAAATAAACAAGCTTCCGCGTTGGACTGCTACTAACCTGGAAAATCGCACGCTAACCATGAAACCTTTCACGAAATATCTGACGTGGAGGCCTAATGCGTAGGAAAGTCTAGAAATCCACCAACGCGCTTTATGCCTGTAGTAGTGCACTTGGCTAAACCTGGAGCCTATAAACTCAACTAGCACCCTGGCTCTTCACGTCTGTTGTGCGACCAGGTTGTACGGCACTTGACAAAGAGATGTATTTGACGAAGCTAGAGGATGTTCAGAGGCTCTCTAGTATATGTACAACAGCAGCGCTGCGCACAGCACCCTCAGTAGCGCCAAATGAGATATTCAACATGTACTCCGCGGAACTTTTTGCTAAAAGCGTGCTGCAAAGACGGCGCTACAGCTCTGAGTAACAGGACCGTTTAGCCAACTGTTATTTGGGCACAGCAACGTACGAGAACCTAACGGCTACTGAGACAATGATACTCCCCCAATCGACCTCAATAGGGTACCAAGGGTTATAATAAAATCTAGCGGGAATGGCAGAAAGGACTACGAACCAATCAACATACGTTTAATTTTGTTACAGATGGATCAAAGATGGACTCAAGCGTAGAAGCTGCAGTGTTTTCTACGGAATTCGGATACAAAAATCCGTTAGACTCCGTGAATATTACAGTATCTTTCAGGCTGAGGTTAACGCTGCCTCGAAACGGCAGAACTTGCAGATGAACTAATGTCTTCAAACTCTGGTGGAAACATTTTTATTGACAGCCAGGCGGAAATCAAAGCGACCACGACAGCAGCAACTACTTTTATGTGCGTAAATCAATACAGGGCCAAGTTACATGAACTCTGTGTGAACAGACGTGTTACGATCTACTTGGTACCCGGACATCAGCGAATCGAGGGAAATGAGATGGCGGACGTGTTAGCCAAAGCCGGGGTATTACTAGCGCAAGTGAATGTGGAAAACATCTCCTCCTCTTTAAATTACCACAAAGCTCAAATAGATCAGGCCCCGATAGGCAAAATTGATTCTCAGTGGAAAACTCTGCTATCCTGCAGGATCACCAAAATCATGCTTCGGTCATAAAATGCAAAAACCGCAAATTACCTACTCGTACTTCCCACAGCTGACTGCAGATTCGCGGTGGTCATGCTAACAGGACACTGTCGCAAACAAAATGGGACTGGTGCAGAGTCAAACGCGTGGACGGCATGCAACGAGCTCTATGCTGTGGGCACTCTGGAACGTCTTATCTGTCAATGTTCAGCTTTTGGTAGACTCTGACTTAGTTGCCTTGGTTTTGCACACTTGTCGTCCCTATAAAGCGTTGTGGATCGCGAATATATCTGGTCTATGTGAGTGATAACTGGATCTCGGTCAGCGTAACCTCACCTCCGTCGCTAAATTTCACTAAACTCACACCACACGCCTAAGTGTATGTACCACTTTTATTTATTTATATCATCTCAAGCTACAGCGTCCTCTTAGCATCGATCACCCAGTGTTGCATGCCACATATTTTTACCAAATATTGCATACTCTTAGGCGCAACTTATACAAATTTAAAGATATTTGAAATTTCTGGAGTCCACGTGTGGTATCATATAAGAATGCAAACAATTTTAGCCCTCTAGCCTCCACACTACCAATGCTAATTTGATTTTTATTTTTCTCAGAAAATACTTAATCAAGTTATACCAAGGATGGGCATTTTTGCACTACCACTCAAAGTGCATTACCATTCAATAGTGAATGGTAATGCAAATGTGGTTTGCACTACCATTCAGTAGTGAATGGTAATGCAAATGTGGCTTGCACTACCATTCAGTAGTGAATGGTAATGCAAATGTGGCTTCCACTACCATTCATTGCATTCCCACTACAAGACCGATTTGTGAAAACCTATGATCGTAGTTTAGGTATTAAGTGGCCAATCTATTTAATAACGGGAAGGAAGTTTATGGGATATTCTACACATGGAATAAGGCTTAGAAAACTGATTGGAAACCAACGCGGCATTGCAATATGTCCTGTGTATATCAATAGGTTTTAAGGTTGTTAATAAATTTCTTTTAAACACGTAGGTAAAAAAATACTTATACTTATACAGTGTCTCACAGAGGTATTTTGCATATGGCATTTGTTGAGAAAATATGGGAAATTCGCCTATTTTTTCGAATTCATTTGAAAATTTTTGACATGATCTGAAGCTTCATATACACAAAAACATTAATTAAAAAACATAAACACATTTCATCTTTAATATAAAATTATCAATTTTCTAAGCTAATTCCATGTGTAGAATATCTCACAAACTTCCTTCCCGTTATTAAATAGATTGGCTACTTCATGCCTAAACTACGATCATAGGTTTTCACAAATCATACTTGTAGTGGGAATGCAATGATTGGTAGTGGAAGCCACATTTCGTCGTTGAAGATGCATTTTTGCGTAAGAGGTATTAAATTACATACCTCTTACGCAAAAATGCATCTTCAACGACGATTTGCATTCGCATTCACTACTGAATGGTAGTGCAAGCCACATTTGCATTACCATTCACTCATCAGTGATTGGAGAATACAAGGCTGAATGCAATCAAAATTGAATGCACTGTGCCCAACCCTGAGTTATACCCACTTTCTGCGTGATCTTGGGGTTGCCAACAATCTGTACATGCAATCTTTTACCAGCAAATTACGTTTGCCAGTCGATAATAAACTTCTCCAATGACACCATATATGTACACACATACATATGCATGTACGTACAGAAGCTGTATATGTATATGTAAGTATGTAAGAGCACTCATGTGGAAAATTATATTTTTCCATTTTGAAAACTGTCATTTTTGATGGTCCAAAATGTCGCGCACGCCAAGGTGTGTGTCGCACTCCAAGGCACAGTCGTGGTTTCGGTAACTAAAAGAGATTTTTTATATGCGTCATTTTGCTTATACGAAGCGACAGTTGTCCTCTGATACAAACATACACATACATACATATGTATCTTTTTAACCATTATTGTTGTTGCTGTTTCATTATATACTATTTCTTTGTTGGATTGCCAACTAACAAGCCACTGTCTGTTCTATCGTGGGAATGGACAAGCAAATCTGTGTCGATTCAATGCGACAGCAAAAGGAAGCGGACATGTTGCTGCACGGCGCGTATCGATAGCGCATCAGCAGGCAGGACATATGCATATGCTAAGATTCCACGAAACGTTGCAAGCAATGTGGCAAAGGCATATGTATGTATGTCTATCGCCACGTCCGCCTGTTGCATTGGCGTTCACAATCCCGATTACTTCATTTACTTGTTAATTCATTTACGGCGGCTGAGATGAGTGATGCTCTGGTTGTAAAACCTCCCTTTTAACTAACTCCCCTCAAAACCACTCCCATCTATTCGTGGTACAGTGTATATTATGCACATTATTGATGCATCACATGCCGAACCGCATCCAGCAATCCGCACTTGGATTTCGCCTCGCCTTGGTTAATCTGCATACTTGTGTGGCTTGTGTGTCCTGCGTGCTTTGACTTGCCTGAGCTCTGCCACACTTATTTTGAATCAATCCATTTCGAGGCATAACTCAATTCGGTTAAAATCCTCTTGACTTTGAAACGAAACACATACATATGTATGTATGTATTCATGCATGTACTGCTTAATGAGATTTACTGCTTTTTCGCTCTTACAGGCATAAAGATGTTATATATGAACACATACATACACACCCATACATACATACATACATGTGGATGCGCAAGTATGTATGTCCCTCAGTTGGCAGAATATTTCATTTTAAATTAACTGAAATGTCAGCGCAATTACTCGAATAGTTAAGTGCTGGACCGGATACGGATACAAAAAACGAACATACAAAGAACAGAAAAAAAAAGCAGCGCATAAATAAATGCATTCCCATGCATATGTGCAATCGAGAATGTAAAATGCATACAAACACATACATAAGTATATCTATGTATATGGATACATTGTAGTTATGTATATCAATCGCATATGGAAGTGCCCAACAATTCAGTTATCTCGTTACCAACAAACTCAACTCCTACTTGACTTTAATGAAATGCCTACGATTGGCCTAATTGAAAAAGGCTGGCAGAGAGAGAATTTTAAAAATTATACCACGAAATTCTACAAAAATTAAAAGTAAAATTTAACAGCGTATGCGATATGCTTAATCCTCTGTATTGCAATTTTTCAGTATTCAGTTAATTTTATAGCATTTCGAAATAATCTTTTTAAATACCAGCAAAGAATTACGCTTATTTAATAATTTACAGTTTCAAGTGCAGCTGACTTGCAAG
The DNA here is from genome assembly GCA_960531455.1 of Urophora cardui. Lineage (NCBI taxonomy): Eukaryota > Metazoa > Arthropoda > Insecta > Diptera > Tephritidae > Urophora > Urophora cardui. The sequence continues at coordinate 99,972,792 of OY482671.1, forward strand.
AAGATGTTTCGCTTTCTCTATGGTGGCATACAAGTCCGATATGTATTTATTGCGAGCCAGCTGTTGTTGGTTCCTTTTTAATATATGCGATCGCAATTATAACTATGGAAAAGAACTACTAAAAACTCTGCAAATTATTTGAATAATCGTTGCAGAGAACATACAACACGAACGGTCAACATTTATGGTTGGTTGGTTGGTTGCTGTGCTATCTGACTGAGTATGCCAGATCCAATTAGCGCACTGGGCGCCATTTTGATGCACTTACTCCTGTACCAATTGAAAAACTGTTATTACGGTTCAAACCATTTGGTCTCTGCTATGAACCTACTGAGGTCTGCTAAGGGGCAATTTGCTATATCGTGCAGGTTTTGGTATTCAAAACTACCCAGGGTTATGTGCCTGATGTGAGACAGTGCCGGACATTCGCACAGGAAGTGTGCGATCGATTCCTCGCTTCCGTCTTGGTTGCAGCTTCTGCATCTAGTGTTAAATGGGATTCCCATGCGTTCGGCATGTTTTCCGAATGGCCAGTGTCCCGTGATAGTGGACGTTATTCTAAAGATTTCCTTTCTTGATCTGTTGAGGAGTTCTCTAGTCTTTTTTATGTTGTATCCAGGCCACATCTGCTTTGTGATCTTGCAAGTTGTCAAAGATTTCCACCGGAGAGTGGCCAGTTCTACGTGTTTATTGTGGATGTCTATTTTGATTGCTGACAGCGGGCAGCTGATCGTGGCTGCCCTATCTAGGGTCGCAGACGCGCCGGCTTTCGCCAGTTCATCTGCCATCTCATTGCCCTTTATGTTCCTGTGGCCGGGAACCCAGATGAGGGAGATGATCACGTTCTCTGCTGCTATTGCTTTGAGCGCATTTTTGCAGTTTCTGACTGTCTTAGAGGATGTTACGGGAGAGTTAAGCGCCATGAGCGCTGCCTGACTGTCTGAGTATATATGTACCTCGCGTCCCCCAACTGCACTCCCTAACAGAATCTCGCAGGCCCGTTCTATGCCATACAATTCCGCTTGGAAAATACTGGCGAAGTCTGGGAGACGAAAAGAGAGTGAGATATCTGGTTGCTCTGAGAAAACCCCAGATCCGACACCTGCGTCCATTTTGGACCCGTCTGTGTAGATCGAGATTGCTTCCTTCTTAAGCACGCTATCTCTTCTCCATTCCCGTCTTGAGGGGAACCTCACCTTAAAGCTCCTGTCAAAGTCCAGTGTGGTTGGGAGATAGTCTGATGTTATTTGTACAGCGGAAAGCCTGTTTAGGATACTACCGTGACCATACTGCCTCTCAGTCCAGCAGCCCAACTCGCGCAGACGTATTGCGGACATAGTTGCAGTTTCACGGATGTGGAGGTCGAGTGGTAGTTGATGCAGGAGTATGTTCAAAGCGTCAGTTGGACACGACTTCATTGCTCCTGTCACTCCAGCACATGCTGTCCGTTGTACACTGTTTAGTTTTCTGATGTTGTACTGCTTGTCTAGGGCTGGCCACCATACTATCGCGCCATATGATAGTATTGGTCTTATGACGGCTGTGTAAAGCCACATGACAAGTTTGGGTTTAAGGCCCCAGTTCCTGCTGAATATTATTTTGCAAGAGTAGTAAGCCATTTGTGCCTTAGCTACCCTTTTTTCAATTGTTGTTTTCCAATTTAGTTTGCGGTCGATATCGACGCCAAGGTACTTCACCCTCTGTGAGAGTTGAAGGGTATTGCCGTCTAGGGAGGGCAGTCTAAATTGTGGTAACTTGTTCCTGTTGCTGAAGAGCATCAGTTCCGTTTTGCTGTGGTTTACGCTAAGACCGCTTGTAGCGGCCCACGTTTTTAGCCTGTTTAGGGCTATGTGGAGTATATCACTTAGTGTGGATGGGAATGGTCCCGATACTATTATTGCCACATCGTCAGCATACGCTACAACTTTCACCCCATTTTTGTTGAGTTCAAGTAGTACTTCGTTCACAGCCACCACCCAGAGGAGAGGGGAGAGAACGCCACCTTGCGGAGTACCCCTCCTCACATGGCGCATCGCTGTGCACGATCCCATGCTGGCATGAATTGTTCTGTTGTTGAGCATAGATTGTGTCCATCGGCAGATGTGGTTGGTAACTCCTAACCTTTCGAGGGATTTTACAATCTGGATAATTTCTATATTGTTAAAAGCGCCCTCGATATCCAAGAAGGCTACCAAGGAGTATTGTTTGAAGTTGATTGATCTTTCTATGGTGTCTACAAGTTCGTGAAGAGCGGTTTCGGTGGACCTGCCTTTCATGTAGGCATGTTGAGCTATAGAGAGTTCGGGTCCTGTGATGATCGATCTTATGTGGATGTCTATAAGCCTTTCTAAGACTTTGAGAAGAAAGGAGGTAAGGCTTATCGGTCGGTAGTCTTTGGCGTTTTCGTGGGATCTCCTCCCTGCCTTGGGTAGGAAGATAACCTTGACTTTTCTCCAGCTAAGTGGAATATGGGCCATAGCTATACTCGCTTTGTATACCCTTTCCAGCAAGAGTGTCAACGGATCTCCCAGTTTTTGAAGCATTATGGGATAGATTCCATCCATGCCAGGTGATTTGTATGGTGAAAAACTGTTGATTGCGAATATGATTTTATCCCTGTCGATTACCGATTCTGTCAACCCGTCAAGTGGTACTGAGTGTACTATTTGAGTTGTAGCTGTAGGAATCCTTTCACTACCAGGGAAGTGTGTGTTTAGGAGAGTTTCTAGGGAACCTTCTTCTGAGTTCGTCCATTCACCATCCTCGCCCCGTACGAAGTGGGGGTAATGTGGTCTTTGGACAAGATTTTGCTCAGTCTAGAGGATTCCCGGCTGTTTTCTATTGAGGAGCAGAAGGATCTCCAGGACTCGGCCTTGGCTTTCCTTATTGCCTGCTTATACTTCTTGAGTGCCTCCTTATATGGGTTCCATATTTTGGTCTTATAGCACTCATTGAAGGTTTTTCTTACTATTGTTCTCAGATCCCTAAGTTCCCCGCCCCACCAGGGGGGAGATTTCTTTTTCTGGATACTAACTGGTGTAGATTTATTGTATGCTAATGTTAATGTGTGTTCTAGGTTTTCGACTACTTTATCAAGCTCCTGGGGGCTCTCTAAAGAAGTTTCGAATCTTTGTTTTAAGAATCTTGATGTTAATTTTGTAAATTTTTCCCATTTTGTTCTCCTGGGGTTCCTATATCGGGTAGGTGGAGGGTGTCCAGATCCGAGTCTTATGCTGAAGAGGATCCAACAGTGATCCGAAAGGGATGGTTTGTCTGATACTCTCCAGTTTTCCACAATTGACGAATCTTCGTCTGTGACAAGAGTCAGATCTAGAACCTCCTCCCATCCTTGATACCTCTCGGAGCTGGGAAATATGAAGGTAGGCTTAGATCCCACATTGCATATGCTTAATCTAGTGTTTAGTATAAAATGTAATAGTGACTCACCTCTGTCGTTATCCGAGGAGCTGCCCCATATTTGATGTCTAGCGTTTGCGTCGCTGCCAATGACGATGGTTTGGCCAGCATTGTTGTTGACGAATCGTTTGAGTTCGGAGGGTGGTACTTCCCTGTCGTGGGCCATGTATGATGACACCACGAAGAAGGGAGTCTCGTTAATGCCCCCTATTCTCACCACTGTTGTGTCTGCTGTGCTGTAATCAGAACATAAAAATGCATTAAAATCTTTCCTGATTAATATGCATGCTCTCGGATTACCTGCGTTTTCCCTGTAGTATATGTTGTGCGTCTTGCTGTTTAGCCCCCTCACCGTTTGGTTGCGGATCCAGGGCTCTTGGATCAGGCTGATGTCAATGCTGTCTTCGCCAAGAAGGGCCATCAGATTATCTGTAGCACTTTTTGAGTGCTTCAGATTAATCTGAATGCAATTTAGTTTTTGCTGGTGTTTCCCCATCATCGATGTTGACACCCTGCAGCAGTTGACCTGCGTCTTCTACATCTTCAGGGTCGTCTTCATCTAGGGATTTGTCGCCCGTGAAGACTTTCACTTTGGCCATTCGTATGGCAAAGGCGACCTTGTGGTCTGCTTTTGCCAAGGCCTCTAGTGATTCCTCACATATGGCGACTAGTAGTGGTCGGCTGGTTTTCGAAGCCTCTTCGGCTTTTATTAGCTGCCAGTCCTCAATGGCCGGGATGTGCTTGTTGTACAATTTGATGCACTGCAGCAACTCATCTCCCGAGCTATCCAGAGGGGGCAGCCAAATGCGCGCACGTGGCCTCCTAGGTACCTCGGCCGCTGGGATCAACTTGAGCTCAAGTTTTTCGAACTCTTCGTTGACCTTCGCGACACTTAATTTGAGGAAGTCCAAGGAGGCCTGGTCCGCGCACTTGATTACCCTGTATCCCCTTAGAGTCTCGGAAGAGTCAAAGACCGGATGGGGACCCGCGGGGTTGTCGAGCACGCGACGCATCGCATGTTTCGACAACCGCACCTCAATCTCCGTCCAGTTCTGTTGAACAGTTGCCGGTGATCTGCACAGCATGTCCACTATGGCCACTTGCAGAGAGTCCCTGGCAACATCGCTGAAATGTCTTTGGGTCGTCGTGGCTACCTCGACCGCCTGTCTGTGCTTCTTGGTAGCCTCTGTGGTGTTGTTGTCGTTATTGGATCGGTTCCTCTTTTGAGAAACGTCACCTGCGTATGTTTTAAGGTCGAGGTTCGGGTTTGGCTTCGAAGCTAGATACTCCCGTTGGAAGATTTCGAACTCCTCCACCACCCTTCTGTACTCCGCCAAATCCTTGGAGCCGCCAGGGGCGTCGCTGTTTTTTGCTCTTTCAAGAGCATACAGCGCCCTCTGGTACTTGGCTTTTCGGATTTGGTAGAGACTCCTCTTCCTTTTCTTTTTGTCGGCAGTTGGTGCACTATGGTTGGTGCTTCCTACTGCCTTGGATGTAGATGGTTGTTGTACTGCTTGTGCCAAGGGTGTACTGTGGATGGTACTTCCCAAGGCACTTTTTATGGTGTCCTGGCTCGAGGCCAGGAGTGTCTCTTCCTCGGACTCCGTAACCAAAGGTTCCGGCGTCCGATAGGAAGTTGTCATAGTCGATGTCCGAAGGTCCGCTGTCTCGTTCGTTTTGTTGTCCCCTGTAGTCATACCTGTACCTGTCATGTCCGTCGTTTGTTCCGTTCGTTGATCATTTTTTTTTTGGTTTTTTGTTTGGTTTATGTTATTTGTTGTTTCCATTCTATTTTTGGTCCCACGAGTAGTCCGGAAGGGGTCGTCACTCGTCCGCAGAGCCGGGTTGCGGGGAGAAGGCACTTATACAACCGACCTTGCCCGGGCATCGGAGGGGACCGTGCGGGATCAGTTATTTTAACCACCCACTGACCATTCATCCTTCGGCACGTATACCTTAACACCTTGGATTTGAGTGGTGTTGGTGCGGCAATCCTGCCATTTCCAGCACACGCAAGGGAGACAGCTTACCTAAGTTGGTTGGCTGAGCTTCCTTACGAATACAGGTAAATGGAAGGCTTTCCTCTTAGTTCACCACACAACGAGGTTCCCTCTATGGAGAGATGCCTCGGTATGTCGTTTAAGCCCCTTCGCCGCGGCAAGGCGACCAACGTGAAGGAGTAGGTATGTAAGATTATCCTTACACAGACATACATATTAAGCAAACATATTACTGTTAAACAATGCTATTAAAATTTATTCATCTTTATATATATTACGCTAAGCGATTTTTTGTAAACACCATAACTTTTACACCGTTATACCGATTTTCGAGAATGTGGTGTCAAATGAGAGGGCTTGACCTGTAGATGTGCAGGAAGGTTTAATTTTTTTGAAAAGGGTTGCCAGCTGATCGACAATTTAATTTTCCTGTATAGTTTGTTTGATTTTAAAATTTTTGGTACCATATGAAAGGGCTTGACCTGATATTGAGTAATTTAATACAAATTTTACAAAAAGGGTTGCCACCTGTTCAAAAATTCAGTTTTACGCTATAGTTTGTTTGATTTTTAAATTTGAGGTGTCATGCAAGGCCTAGCACTGAGGATGGGTAATAAAAGGAAAGGGAAGAGGAAAATGAAAGGGACGGATATGGCGAAGGACAGGAAACGAAAGAGGAAATATGAAAAATAAAATGGATAAAGGGAAAATAAAGCGCAAATAAAGGGGAAAGGGGAAGAGAAAGAGAACTAGAAAGAAAAGAAGGAGCGCGCCAAATGGCCTTTTGTAGGTCGCTTTAAGGTTACCATAGTCTAGAAAAATATTCGGCACAAAACTTCACTATTGGGCTCCATGGTCAAAATCTATGTATAAAAAATCTAGGTCCACAGAAAATAAAAATAATCAGTAGCTATGAAGGTATATCAAAAAATTTTAAAATGTGGCAATAAGTGGTCTTCCACCCTCAAATTGTCGCACAGTGTAATTGACAGCCACATCATCGCGTGGCCAGGTTTACTAGTTAACTTTATTTTTTTATTTGTTTCACATACAATAAATTATATTGAACGAAAAAAAAAAAATATTTTATTTGTATTATTGTAAAATACAATTAATGCAGTTTAGAACTGAATGATCGTTCAGTCTATGAAAATATTAGTATTTACTGCATTCCTAAAATGTTATAAATTTGCCTTTGAATTGATTTCTCGTTCAAGTTATGAAAATAGTAGCGTCCATCGCCTTTCATGTAGAGCACTCCAAGAAGTTTGCCTTTATGAACACCGAATGCCACCTTAGTATCAAATGATTCTATATTTAAGTCTGCTGTTGTTAAGATTTTGCCATCGTTTTTATCGACTTCCAGAGGAGTTGACGCAGATTTCATTATAATATATTTCGATTTTTCTGCGACCCAACTATAACCGATCACTTCTATTTTTGGGTACTCCTTCCGAATATTTTTTAACGGGCGTATTTCTGAAAATGGTGTGGGAAAGACTCTATCTGCACTTAGTTCAGCAATTCCAAAAGAGCGAAGTCCCACATTCACATGATGTTTCCCTACAACTATGCGATGCGCTCCAAACTGAGGTGTCTTCAATTCATTATTACCACCGGCAAACACGGTGACTTCATTTTCATGCTCAAGTGGGCGCAAATCACCAGTAATTACATGATTTTTAGTAACTAATGCACCTGCAGCGAAATAGTTGTCTTTGTGATATACTGCCACCAAATATTTGGCATCTCTTCTAACGACCGAGTTATAAGAACACTCGCCACTTAACATTGCCAACACAACAGTGGGCAGAATTGATAAAAGCGGAAAAATGATACGCGTGTTCATTTTGTTATTAAAACTTCAGTACTTAGAAGTATTAGGAAGAAAATTTCCCCTTTTTATACTAAAATCCAGCAAAGGATTTGAAGCAAATGCGTAAAATTGAACTTTTTAGAGACAACTGAACAAACAAATAATAAATAAACTACGTACACGTATCTGTACATATTTGCAGAGAATTGAACAAAAAACTGGTAAAACCGCGGCTGACTTCGGCCGTATCGAAGACCTCGTACCGTTCATGAATGGCGAAATTAAATGTTAATCAGTCTGATTTTCAATATTTTGTGCTGCCAATTCTGTGGGTTATGTATACAAAGATCTATTAGACAAAATTGGCTTAATTGACTTAGCTCCTGAATCTGACAAACACTCGTGTTTTGAACCAAACATATAAATAATACGATTTCGTATTCATGAAAGGCATAACAATACATCAATAGCGATGGATGGAGTGCGTTTACCTCGTCGGGTAAAAAAATATTGTTTATTTAATTAAATAATACATTAAGCGTCTTTGAACTCATACCCACTAACATGCGCTGCTAATATTTACTTTTTAGTGTCAAAGACATTTTGTTTATTTGCATCGTTGAAAGTTCTCTGTCTTTATTAAAGCTTTCAACGGCGCGTGACATAGAGAATAAGAAAGCACCAGGGTATGACAGAATAACAGGCTAAATGTTAAAAGCTCTTCCCATAGCAGCTATTAAGCAATTACTATACATATTCAATAGTATCCTCCGATTATGTCACTTTCCTGAAATTATTATGATCCCAAAACCAGGCAAAGACCCGACAATAGTAAGCTCCTGCACACAGAGCCAAAATACCACCTAAAATGCCCTATAAATTAGAACAAAGTTTAGCGGATTTCTCTATGCTTTCTCTCCAATAAGATGCCCGTCTTATTATTACTGGATATTTCATTTTAATAAAACTAAGTAGATAATCTGTAAAACTAATATGAAAACCTTTTCAATATAATTAAGAAGATGACCCGTGGATTTTAGATGAAATCATTTTCAGTAAAATTTAAGAGATAACCTATAAAACTAAGATGAAAACCTATTAAATAAAATTTAGAAGATGAATCCTAGAATAAATATGAAAACCTTTTCACATAAATTTAGCAGATAACCTGTAAAATTAAGAAGAAACCCTGTTTAATATTATTAAGAAGAGAATCTTGATTTTCATCGGAAAACATAATTAGTCAACTAGTATTTTCCTAGGACTTATTCAGACAAAGGGCAACATTTCATTTCATATAAGTGCAGATGGACATAATAAACTCTTTATACCAAGTGCTTCATTAATCGTTTGAGAATTGTAGAAATGTGCAAAGCCGTAGTGAAATTGACGAACGGAGGAAATACATAAGAGCTCTTTTAAAAATGAAAAGTTCTCCCTTTTAATTTCTTGAACATGTAATTGCACGCATAAAACGTGGCTGATGCAATAACTGTTATGCATACTTCTAGTATGTACGAGTATATATGTATATATGTATGTATGTACGTATGTTTAGACGTTTAAAGCAAAATTTGAATTAATAAGGGCTCTTTTAAAAATAAAAAGTTTTCCTTTTTAATAAATTCAAAAAGGTTCAAGTAAAAATTAGAGGATGTCCTTATTGATTTGCTTTATAAAAATTTTCTCCTAAAAACAAGCAGATTTCTTCTAACAATTTAATTTTTTTTACAAAATGACATAAAAAATTAATAAACAAGAAGTTATCTCCTCGTTTTCAGACGATATCCTTTTAAATAAATTTAAGAAGAAATTCAAGCTAAAATCCAGAAGAATTTCTAGCAAAAATTTCTTCAATTTTGTCCCCTCTCCCTCTCCTCGGCCAAATAGCTTTTTTAGATGGCAGTCTCTTTGATTGTAGGTGAACTTTTTGGCTCTGTGCAGGCCAATAAGCTTAATCTCTATCTTTTCCAAACTGTTCGAAAAATTATTGCTGAAAAAAATTCACCCATCTTATAACTGCACGAAACCATATCAAGTCAGTCGCAGATGATATGGAGTGTGCACGCAAATCCCATAGCTGCTACTATCCAATTGCAGAGACACATAAAAACTTTAGAAGGATGGCTTACTACGTGGAGAATTAAGGTCAACGAATCTAAATGTATACAAGTAACTTTTAGCCTAAAAAAAGTCATATGGCCACCAGTCTCAATAAATGGAAAAATAATAACCCAAAAACTTTGGTATTCTGCAATAACCTCGTGGGTGTGGTCTGACCTTCGTATTAAAATTTGTCCCACCTCACCGTGCGGACATTTTGGATTTTGCCACAATCCATTAAATAAACTGTTTTTGATGAGTAAACATCTTTGTTGTAGCTACGAGTGATTTGGAAAAACGCGTAAACCGTAAACGAACTTTGTGTTAGTGCGCTGCTGTGTCCGTGTGAATCGCTTGGCATTGTCAGTGGTAGGTAGGTAGATAGACATGTACTTACAAATGCTTGCATGCATAGCCGTGCAAATGCAACAATGCGACCAATAGGCAAAATAAAAAGGACCAACATGTTTGAACATGTATGGAAATATATGGATATGCATACCTACATCTATCTATCTAATTTTCTGAACAATATTGGTATCAAATGAAAGGTGTTGAGCAGGGCCTTCACATAGAGGTCTATTCATTTACGCTCATAGTATTTTCTGTGTCAGCGTTGAGTTAAGCAAACCCATCTTATGGGCAGTTATGAAGCAGTTGTATGCAAGGTTTATCCAATTAAAGGTTAATTCAGTAGAACAGCTGATTGAAATTGTGTATGTGTACTAAAATTGTTCTTCGCCATGATTGGCGGTTCATGTAGAATGTCAAACAAGACGAATTGGAAAAAATGTTTTGTTGTAATTCTATGTGATTAATGACATATATAATGAAAACAACAATAGCAAGAAAGACATGAAAACGGACGTAAACTAACCTGGTTGGATAAACCTTGGATGTAAGCTGATGTTCCTTAAATATTTTTACTCCGCGCCTGTTTCATGCGCAAACTTTTCTTTTCCCTTTGCAAAAAATACGTATGTATGTACGTAGATGTTCATACTTGCAACTGAATAAAAAGAATAAATATATGAGCTTATTTTCCATTTTATGTAACATACATATATACATTCTACGTTGCTTTTAAGCAGCTTAATTAAACGTGTATATTTACAACTTTCCGACTTCAAAGCTCTTGTACTTAAAAAAGAAAGCTGGGGGCATATGCCAAGTTCGAATAACAAAATTTTTCAAAGCTTTCGATATCGCTAGATTAAAAATGTTGCACTCAAGATGGCACTGCTGCCAGTTAGATTTGCGAAAAACTTTAAAGTCTCAAATCCAACCAGAAAAAATAAAGGGAATAGCGCTGAAAGCATAAAGCACTTGTGGTATATAAATATGTATGTATTTCCATTCCAAACTCAACATATTTGGAAATGGATGGCTAAAAGATAAAGAAGTGACCTTAATCAAGGCATGTATAACTGTTTAATTGTTTTTGTGTCACTGCAATGCAACAAAAAAAACTTCGCACTAACTGTGAATCAATATTTTCTTTGTCACTGTAGCAGTACATACTAAGTATGCCCAGTCCCGCCGGCATTACTTTGTTACAACTTATTGTCAAACTCAGCTAACGGAAATCCCAGGAAATCATGCTCAATGCGTTTACGGGTCCTGGCCCTGTTAAATACTCTTTGTAACGTTTTGCGGACGCCACCAAAAAAAAATGAGTGAAAGTTATTTGACCTTCACGCATTAACCCGATTTATGCACGCGTGTGACAAAAAAGAGCGGAACTGATAGGCCAAATGGTACAGGGCCCTCACTCTGTAGTTCGATTCGAAAGGGAAATTCGATTCGAAAGCACATTCGTGTTGTATAGAATATATGGAAAAGAGCTCGAAAGCGAACGAATTTTCGTTCGAATCGAACTACAGAGTGAGGCCCCAGGATTAATTAAATTGACAACCGATAAAATATGGTTACGCATATTGATGTGATGAAGCAGAAGGGGATTGAAGGGTAAAACACACTGCTTTACTTTACTTTAAAAAACAGAACTTAAAATTAAAAAAAAAGTGCAGTAATTTTATTCTCGATAAACTATTATTATTTTTTCAACGCAAACATATGTACACTAGGGATTCCAATCCCGGGATCCCGCCCTTTTGGACACCCCGAAAATCCCGGGATAGCTAGAATTTTATCCCGGGATTTTTGGGATAAGATAAAGACAGAATATTCCCCTATTATAGCAAAGAAAAGTTGTATTTTATATAATTTTTATTGGTCTCAGATCTGTATACTAATAGCATTTCCTATTCTGCATGAAAATGTCGCATTATTACATTGCACCATTATCAACATGTGCCCAGTGTCCTATAAATGTTGCATTTTTCATGTGATGAATGAAACAAAAATAATGCAATGTGCTAAGAGCAGAAAATGTTGCCCGTAGTCGGGCCAGTTTTATATTTTGTCAATAGAACAAACAGCCCTAAAAAAGTGTTGAGTCTGTGTGGAAGAGAACAAAAAAATGTGACAGCCCGAAGAAAGTGCGACATTTTTGCCAAAATAAAAAAGTCCATTAGTCAAAGTAAGAATTAATATTTTTGATTTTTTTTTTATCAAATTTTGTTTGTCGTGAAGTACGCGTTGTAAAGAAACGTACGTTAGGTATTTTTAAAGCCTTTAGAATTCTTGTGGTAAAATTCATTTGATAATTTCTATTTCCTGATTTTTGGTCATTTATTTCCCAAAAGTTTTTTGGAATTTTCCCATATGGAAAGTAAATAATGGAAGAAAATGCAAACAAAATTTTAATTAGACTTGATAGTTTTACATTACTGTACTAAAATTAAATACGCAGCTGCATATTCGGAATTCATATCAAAATTTTTAATTTTTTTCGGAAGTTGCATTAATTTTCAGAATTTTTCGGTAAGCTTGGAAATATTCGCTTAAACGAAGTGTGTCGTTAAATTCTAAAAATTTTTATTGGATATTATCAAATGATCGCAAACCTTTTTATCCTAATATCCTGAAAGTACCAACTGTAAAGGAAAATGCATATTCGGAATTCATATCAAAATTTGTGCCTCCGATTTTTAATTTTTTCGGAAGTTGCATTGATTTTCAGAATTTTTCGGCAAGCTTGGAAATATTCGCTTAAACGAAGTGTGTCGTTAAGTTCTAAAAATTTTTATTGGATATTATCAAATGAACGCAAACCTTTTTATCCTAATATCCTGAAAGTACCAACTGTAAAGGAAAATGCATATTCGGAATTCATATCAAAATTTGTGCCTCCGATTTTTAATTTTTTCGGAAGTTGCATTAATTTTCAGAATTTTTCGGCAAGCTTGGAAATATTCGCTTAAACGAAGTGTGTCGTTAAATTCTAAAAAATTTTATTGGAAATTATCAAATGATCGCAAACCTTTTTATCCTAATATCCTGAAAGTACCAACTGTAAAGGAAAATGTTTTGTTCACCAAATGTATATAATTTTCTTTGTTGGTTGTGTTTTTATACTCAGCTGTACTAGTACACAGAGTATTATAGTTTTAATCACATAACGGTGGATTGTAACAGAATGAAATAATCGAGATAGATATAGACTTATATATATCAAAATGATCAGGGTGAAAAGAGAAATCGATTGAGCCATGTCCGTCCGTCCGTCCGTCCGTCCGTCCGTCCGTCCGTCTGTCCGTCCGTCCGTCTATAAACACTCTAACTGGCGCAAAAATTGAGATATTTTGATGAAATTTGAAATGCAAGTTCGTATCGGGACTGGGACGGTTGGTATTGAAAATGGGCGAAATCGGACCATGACCACGCCCACTTTTCCTATATAGAAAAAATCGTAAATTTGGTACCTCAGTCACTAATATAGCTGGAGCGATGAAATTTTACTCACGTGTTGAGCTCAGGCCCCTAGGAAGAAATTTGATGAAATTTTGGAAAATGGGCGGTGCCACGCCCACTTATTAAGGGTCAAACATGGAAAGTTTTATATGTCATAACTCAGAAACCATTGAAGATATGTCGATGAAATTTGGTACGCGTGATTTACTTACCTAGGCAAACGTTTGGACGGAAAATAGTTAAAATCGGTTGACGGCCACGCCCACTTTTATATATGAATATTACAAAGTGACCTAATAAAAACATTTTAAGCCATATCTCTGTCAAGTATAAAGATATATCACTGAAATTTTGTAGTAGGAGTCCAACTGCGGACATAAAACGAAAAACACAAAAATTTTGGAAAATGGGCGTGGCACCGCCTCTTTTTAGAAACAGGAATATACGAGATTTCTGAGCCCATAACTCGACAAATAATTTATATATATTGACGAAACTGGGTGTGTACACTTTTATTGCTTGTGGTAATACATGTTCAAAATTTTAGCGAAATCGGTTTGGCGACCACGCCCACTTTTATATATGGGTATTATAAAGTGACATAATAAAAACATTTTAAGCGATATCTTTGTCAAATGTAAAGATAATTCATTGAAGTTTTGTGGTATGATTTCTACAATAGACCGGAAACAAAAAATAGAAAAATTTTGGAAAATGGGCGTGGCACCGCCTCCTTTTAGACAAAGGAATATACGAGATTTCGGAGCCCATAAGTCGACAAATAATTGAGATATTATGATGAAACTTGGTTTATACACTTTTATAACTTGTATTAATAGACACGCAAAAATTTATTGAAATCAGTTTAAGACCACGCCTACTTTTTAGCAAAGATATTTCTGGAACACACTTTGGAAATTTGTAATGTGACATCTTTGTAACTAGAAGTCATAAAGGAATGAAATTTTGCACAAAGAATAATATTCAAATTCTTAGTTGGATGACTGATAAAAATGTTAACAATGGGCGTGGCTACGCCCACTTTATGCAGCACTCAATTTATTTAAAGTACACAGTGTTTCCATCAAACGCAAACAAACAATGAAAACATACAGCTGAGTATCTAATGTTCGATTCCACTCGAACTTAGGCTTCCTTACTTGTTTTAAACGGTTTTATTTAGCTCACCCCGTTTGTTTTATTTATTCTTGGGTCAAATTTAGTAATTCAAATTTCACCCTCTTCCTGTCAACCGATTAATCTGAAATTTTGTACGCATGTATAACCCCGATGACAATGCAATATTATGAAAAAAAAATTCCGATAGGTGGCGCGTGGGTCGCTATATTTACAAAAATCGCATTTATGGTCCGATTTGGCTGAAATTCGGAACATGTATTACTACCTTGAAAAGAAATATTTTCTTAAAAAAATTCCGCTAGGTGGAGCTGAGATCGGGGTAATTAAAACTGAAAATCCTAATTATGGACCAATTTGGCTGATATTTAGCATGTGCATTACTTAAATAATTTACAAATGTTTAAAAAAAAATTGGAGCCGCTAGGTGGCGCGTGAGTCGCTCTATTTAAATAAAAATAGGTAAAAAAACTTTTTAAGTTAAACGGTTTTATGTTATACATACATTGCAATGTTTAAGATAAATGTACTAAAAACCAAAAAATAAAAAATAGGTAAAAAAAACTTTTTAAGTTAAACGGTTTTATGTTATACATACATTGCAATGTTTGAGATAAATGTACTAAAAACCAAAAAATAATAAAATAGATACAGTCGTGGAATTATAAACATTTGCATAGACTAGACTAAAATAAAACCGTGGGGCACGTCAATTGTCTACAAATTATCGACTTAATGTGCGATAGAAGAGTCGTTTAATTCGTCGTTAGGCAGTTGGCCCGCAGACGGTGAGGAAATTACTTACTATTTTCTTGCACATGGAAATTCCAATAATTATACACTCCATGTTAATAAAAGAGATGTTTCAACTAGTTTATCGTTGGACATTCACACGAGGAATCGTTTCACTGCTCGTAGTTTGTCTTTAATCGACAAAACATATGATAAAAGTACTACTCGCTCATCACAATGAAACCCTAAAACTCGCTTATAATCGAGCTTGCTAGCTTTTTTCCACATTCTAACCCTACTTATCACACGTCCATCGTTGTCGGTTGAACAACTGCCTAATTATAGTGTAACATTACAAAACAAACATTTTAATCAACGATTGTAGACAATTCACGTGCCCCACGGTTTTATTTTAGTCTAGTCTATGCAAATGTTTATAATTCCCACGACTGTATCTATTTTATTATTTTTTGGTTTTTACTACATTTATCTTAAACATTGCAATGTATGTATAACATAAAACCGTTTAACTTAAAAAGTTTTTTTACCTATTTTTTATTTAAAGTAACTCTTAAGCCTTATTAAATAATACGCATGATTTTACGATCCTATTTTATTTTGTTAGTAATGAAATAATAAAAAATGCCAATAAAAAAAATTTTTTTTTTCTTTGCATTTTAAAGTTGTAGCGTTTCTCGAAAAATATATTTAATTTTTCAACCCCAAATGTGGGAAAATACTCGTAATACTGGTCTTTTCAAAAGGATTTCGGTGCACTTTTTGAGATATTCATGTCCAAAGAGGCGAAAAACGCGTTTTTTGGCCATATTCACTCCTCAATACCTTTAAAATTACTCACTTTCATTAAAAACTGATTAAATCTATTGAAAGCACGATCATTTCTCTTGAAGACAACGTTTTGCTTTTTCGGATATCTTGCTTGCAACTTGCAATATTGCAAATAAAGCTTCATTGGTTTTGCAAAATTTTCTCCATACAAAAAAAATCGAAAATACGACTAAATTTTGCGTGACTGAAACAAAAATTCCAATCAGTGGCCTACTACATATTTTCTATACTGAAATAAAAATAGTTCTGCAGAGCAGCTACAAAACTTGATTTCGATTAAAACAGCGCTACAAATACTGCCGTTGATTTCGAAGGCAAATACCTTATTGTACAAAAACATATATTTCTAGAATATAAATAAGATACCAGAGAAAGCTGCAATCATCTTTTAATGAAAGTAAGTAATTTAACAGATTGAGCAGTGACATAAATATCTCAAAACCTACACGTATTACCGAAAATCCGACTTCAGATTCAGATTCAGGGCACAGAAGTCCTTTAGAAAAGTAGAATTTTATTTGAGTTAGAAAATTTTTTGGAAATTTTGTCGGCCTGTATAATTAATGTCCAAATCCCGGGATTATAAAAAAAAAATCTCGAAAATCCCGGGATCGTAAAAATCGGAAAAATTGGAATACCTAATGTACACGTATGTATTTAAGGTCTTTTAAATATGCTACAACTGTTGTTGTTCTTGTCGCATATTGCAGTTATGGCCCCGAACACTTGCACGAGTGCAACAAACATTTAACCTATTTGAGTTTTAACGATAATCCGCCAGCCGGCTCTGGCCAATTGAGCAATTGACCAACTGACCGAATAGCAGATAGTTGACCCGGCAGATAATCGGCGGGAGGTTGGCAATTTATATGCGCAATAAACTCTATCGACCGGATGCAGTCGATTCAACGTGCAACTTCCGGCCGATATTATGCATATCAATAATAATAACAGCAATAAAAACAACATGCATGCATTTACTGATATTGATACGGGAGATTTAAAATTTCAAAAGAAAAAGAATGAAATCAAAAAAAAGTAATACAGATTAAAAGCAAAAAAAAAAAGAAATTGAAAACAAAATTTAATTAACAAAAATGCCCATAAACCAAATTGGTTTTACGGCGCGAAAAATTGAGCGTGAGTTTTTTTCCCACCAAGGGTGGCGAAAATGTTTTATTAAGCAGATCAGATTATGATATCTTCATAAAAAACTGCAATGCTTTTGCTTCCTAGCCGAAAGCAGAGTTAAGCTAACCGTTCAGTGCCCACGATACACTATGTACAAGAAATTTTCAAAGGTATGCGGATTTTTTTTAATGGAGAAACTATAATCAGAGATTTATTTCATTTTAGATTTTACAGACCCAGATTCTGAGCTTCAATCTCTCCTAACTTTAATATCGACATGCTTTGACCGGGAGACCGCCCTTACAATTAAAATAACCGTCAACCGAACCAAAATAATTTATGTACTTAAATAATTGATAAAAGCAATTGTAGAATATCTAATAGAGGCACGGATTTAGAATTCTTTGCCACATTGAATCCACGTGCAGACGATATACTGTACTCTAATATGACAAAAAAAAAAAAAAACGATTCTTCAAAGCAGAGAAGCAGACGTAGAAATTTAAAACATTCAAGATGAGCTGCTTTCAGCGTGGTTTATTCCCATTTCGCTAAAATGTTTCCCCTTTTCAATTCAATAGCCACAAAATCAAACCTATAATCGTTTATGTATTCATTTATTACATTATAAGTAGTGTAAAATCTTTGAAATATTTGCCAATTTGCAGAGCGTCAATGCTGGTCAAGAACTTTTCAAATTTATGCGTTCTACTTTTCTCAATTCGCTTCTCATATTTAAATTTTTATTTACACGGGAGTAATAAAAAACTTTTGGCTGCCAACAAAGAAAAACTTTCACAAGATATCCTCTTCAAAAAATTAAATGCGTATATATATATGTATAGATATGTATGTATGTACATACCATGCAGCTAATATAAGAGTAAGTCGCGAAAAACGACAGTCTAGAACTAGAGAGTTCACAACTAGCTCAGAACTGGTTCTAAAGGGATGACGATGGCACAGTTTGTTATTGTGACTTGATGGAAAATTTATTTTAAAGCACTTTACTTGAAAGTTGAGCAGCAAAAAATGTTGCACTTTAAAATAATGTCCCATTTTGCTGAGTAGCACCAAATGGAACTTGGTTAAAGGACATACACGTAACCAAAATAATATTATTTGAAGTTTGTAGGTGAATGGGAATAATTTCACCTTTTGTACACGGTGGGCAGGAAGCGACGATAGGTTGCATAAAAATGCCGACAAAAAAGGAAAGTGGGGTTGTGTTATGTGATGTTTATAGATGAAACATCCGTTGAAATTAAAATCCGAGCTGCTCCTTTTTCAAGGATATCCACATTTTTTGTTTTTTTTTTTTTTTGAAAGGATCAAATATTGACGAAATCGAAAATTCGCCAAAGTCCAAATTTTTCCAATTTCAGTATATTATCTGGTAGCTACATGATACAAGAAAAGGTATCAAAAAGAAAACAGGACATGTAGTGGAAAAATCCAATGTGAACAGGAGCTAAAAAATAACCACTGAAATATAAAATAACACAAAAAGTGCCCACTTTAATTTGCGTATAACTCCTAAAATGTTAACTCTACGTGAAAATTCCTTATGATACGTTTCATTCAGAATAAATAAAGGAATATTTCTTTGATATACAATTTTAATGTACCTGCAGTGGTTAATGCACTTTGGTCCATCTAAAGTGAAAATTTCAAAAAAAGTACGTTATTTTTTTGGTGCTATATTAAGTTCAAATATTTTGCTAGTTTATGTAAATATTTTAATCTAATGATCCAACTCTCATTCCTACACATCTAAAAGTTAATAACCAAATAAAGTTAGAGCTGAGATACGCGCTAGCTGTGCACGGTGGGCGGGAAGCAACAATAGGTTGCATGAATATATCGAAAAAATATTTTCATGCAACCTATCGTCGCTTCCTGCCCACCGTGTGTATGGTTAAGTTTCAAGAACTTGGAATTTTATAATATAACGCCACATTTATTTTCAGTATGTTGAGAGCTTTGCCAACTGAGTATTATTTTTGTAAAGCGCGGCCACAAACAGAGCATTTTTGAACTAGTCCTGATGTGCTTTCTTTTCAACTATATCCCAACTATTGATTTTTGAACTATGGCAGGACTGTCCATATAGGAAGTGGTTTAGAACGCGTTCCAAAGTTCTGCAGAGGGGAATAATTGCCAGTGTAAAAAAAAGACAGCTGTATGCATTGCTTTGAGATAGAACGAGAACCAAACCTGTAGCTTTTTGAACTAGTTCAGCACTAGCGCAATTTGCTGCAGGGTATACACATATTAACGTATTTTATAGAGTGGAAAGAAACTACTCAAAAAGGTAAATATTTTTGAGGTGACCAGACCTTAGAGGCTGTCATTGGTTTAGGTATATATTAAGGAAGGAAGGAAAGAGGGAAGGACAGAAGGAATTAAGGAAGGAAGGAAACGTTACTTTGCACATATTTCCATTCTAAAATACTGTTAGTCAATTGTGAATGATTTTACCTCATATATAGACCACTCACATCCACATACTAATTTAAGAAGATACATAAGTTAAGTTAGGTTAGGTTTGCCAGAATTAAGTTATCCCTCACATAGACCAAATATGGTCCATAGTGTTACTGACATCGTACTGGAGGCGTTATAATAAACTTGGAATGCAACACTTCACAAGTTTTAGCATTTTATGTATTTTGTGAACAGAATTTTGTGTATTTCTGAAGAGTATTTTGTTGATAACTATATTCCCCAACATGGGTGAGAGTACTCCCCTTTGTGGGTGCTCCTATGTGCCCTTCTTCACATCGTGGAAAGGTCCCACCCACCTATCACCGTCCGACAACTGAAAAGGTCATGGATCCAGCGCCGAATGATTTGGGGTATTCCGAAATATCAAGAATATCGCACTTCCTGTAGTGAAGGGCCTTTCGATATGTTGTACAATGTTATGATTCTGTATCCTGTTTATTCTCCATTACGACAAGAAAGATGCGTTTTATGCCTTCCGCCAAGCACCTCGAACCATAGCCGAGGCCGTCTCGCATTTACCCTTCCATCCCCCCCTTGGCTCGCGCCTTGGGGACCTATTCGGCCGTAAAACAGCCTTTCTTAGCCTTCCGCCGCCTCCCTCCCCCTTCCCCGCGCAAGCATCAAGTACAGAAATCGGGGAGGAGAGACGGAGGTCGATTTCCCAGACAGCAACCTCTTGCAGGTTTCAGCCCAGGATTTTTGCCGCCCGAGAAGATACATAAGTGGCATAAATTTTGAAAGTAGAATTTTGAACTTTTGGCATGGATGTTATTGGAAAAAACTTCCGATGAGAAACCCTAGTTGCTATCATAGTCAGGGGCTATAATATTAGGAACCGCCATTTTGGTAGAGTTATTTTGGCTTCGAAAAAGATGTTCGTACTCATAAGCAACAACAAATACAACCATTTGTTATGCCCATAACTACCCTGTAAGGAAAATCTCTAGTTCCGAACTAGGTCGCTTCTAGTGCATTTTTCGACACTACTAGTGCGAGCTAAATCTCTTTTACATGTTATCAACTGGCGAATTTAACACGGCGATGTCCTAGGCTGTGTCAATTGTCACCCTCTGCACTACATTTTCGATAGTTCCGAACTAGTACTAAATTCTACAGTTTACACTAGTTCGTTTATTGGCACATTTTCGATAGTTCTGAACTAGCTACAAGTACCTACAAATTCTACAGTTTTACATCTGCCGCTTAAGTGCAGACTTTGACACACTTCATGCAAGTGGCGCGATGGCCGACTGGCTAACGCATGTGCCTTTCAATCTGAGGGGCGCGGGTTCGAATCCTGTCGGTGTCAAGGTGGATGATAATTTTTTTTAAAAATTTTTTTTTTTGACTAATATTTTTTTATTTATTTATTTAATAAAATTTACAGTAATATTTAAAAAGTAATAAAATAAAAAAAATTAAAAATAAGCCTGAGGGATCGGGAAAGCATAATTAGGGGAACATTTCATTTCATACAATTTAAGATGCAAATAGAAAACTCTTTATATGAAACGCTTCACTAAACATCTGAGAATTGCAGAAATATACAAAGCCGACGGAAACTGAACGAACGAAAAATTTTCATAGAATTTTTGTCACTTCGAAATTGCATACAAATCAAAGTGTGTCTTATAATGGTCACTCAATTCACTCCTCCTGAACTGGTGAGGGTCTAACTACAAGTGATCTAGTTCCCTTTTGACACCTTTTCGGTAGTTCGGAACTAGAAATTTTGCTCACTAGTTATTGAGTTCCCTGCAGGGTATGTTAATCTGTACAAATATGCACGTGCATGTGTATGTACATATGTACATACATAAATTGAATAATGATAAATTGTTTACCATCGTAGTGTAATAGCCATAATCTATAGTAATTCGCCTGGATTATAACCTCAGATGTCGCCCACACACACATACCCATGCACACACACATACATACATAGAGTACCTACCCTGTAGGGAAAATCTCTAGTTCCGAACTAGGTCGCTTCTGGTACATTTTTCGACACTACTAGTACGAGCTAAATCTCTTTTGTATGTTATCAACTGGCGAATTTAACACGGCGATGTCCTCGGTGGTGTCAATTGTTACCCACTGCACTACATTTTCGATAGTTCCGAACTAGTACTAAATTCTACAGTTTACACTAGTTCGTTTATTGGCACATTTTCGATAGTTCTGAACTAGCTACAAGTACCTACAAATTCTACAGTTTTACATCTGCCGCTTAGTGCAGCCTTTGACACACTTCATACAAGTGGAGCGATGGCCCACTGGCTAACGCATGTGCCTTTCAATCTGAGGGGCACGGGTTCGAATCCTGACGGTGTCAAGGTGGATGATAATTTTTTTTTTTAATTTTTTTTTTAACTAATATTTTTTATTTATTTGTTTAATAAAAATTTACAATAATATTTAAAAAGTAATAAAATAAAAAAAATTAAAAATAAGCCTGAGGGATCGGAAAAACATAATTAGGGGAACATTTCATTTCATACAAGTTAAGATGTAAATAGAAAACTCTTTATATAAAACGCTTCACTAAACATCTGAGAATTGCAGAAGCCGACGGAAATTGAACGAACAAAAAATTTTCATAGAATTTTTGTCACTTCGAATTGCAAATCAAAATGTGTCTTATAATGGTCACTCAATTCACTCCTCCTGAACTGGTGAGGGTCTAACTACAATTGATCTAGTTCCCCTTTGACACCTTTTCGCTAGCTCGGAACTAGAAATTTTGCTCACTAGTTATTGAGTTCCCTGCAGGGTATGTACATGTGAAAAATTATTTTTCCTTTCCCTTTATTTTTGCACATAAAATGGCAATAAAACTTTAAAAGCATTTTTACTAGAATCAATGTAAAATATTCCATAGCGATTTTATCTCTTTCTCATCGAATCGAATATTTTTATCTGTCATATGGCAATAAGTGCTAGATACTGTAATATGTACATACATATATCATCAACCATGCACACACACTCACACACATGCATGAATATGCAAAAAGGAACGATTGCGATCTCGTCGTAATTCTCACTTGCGGTTGGTTGGTTGGTAACATTTAAATTCACATAGATTTATCATCATTCCACTACATACTATCTACCAGTAGTAGTTGGAAATTTTTATTGTATCGCCAAATTCCTTGTTCCACAAAAATTTACATACTCGTAAATCATTGGAAAATATTCATAACTTAGCAGCAGCAGCAGGACAATGATAAATGAGTTGTTGAAATGAAGACATTTGCAAAAATTCCAAACACATATACACACTTACCTCAAAAAGATGCCACCCACACAGGGCCGTGCGCAGGAATTAGCCTTGGGGGGGGTTTTAATTTTGGTTTGCATTCGCATACATTTTTCGCTAAGATAAACATATTTGCTGAAACAGATATCCAGACCCATACACCATAAATTTAAATGTTCTCTAACTTTTTTGAAACTCATTAGGGGTATTCGCTATCCATAGCATAACCCTAGCACGTAGCACGGATTGCACGGATTGCAAAGTTTTACAACGCACAACAACAAAATACAGGCGCACAAAAATATGCTAGACCTCAAAAATATGCTCCACCAAAACCTATGTATATTTATTTGCTATGAAGTGTAGGAAATTAATTGCGACCCTGCGTCAGCTGACATTTGCCAATTGCTAATTTCAATTTCAATTTGATCATTCGAATTTTGCTTAAAATGTTATTTTTTATGTGTATTTATTAAATTTACTAAAATAAAATGATTTATTTATTAAACAGTGAGTGATGAACGCGTCCCTTTGGCTAAAAAGAAAAGCTGCTTCTTAAAATTTCCTACGACTGTGCAATGGGGTGCTCTCGATGTGTAGCATATTTTGGTCTAGGATATTTGCAATCCGTGCTATCTTGCTAGGGATAGCGAATACCCCTATTATGATTTATCAAAACCTAGTTAACCAGGTCCTGAATAGTACACGGAAAGAATTTTTTACAAGAATCAATGCCGAGACAAGAAAAATTAGACTTGATTAGAAAATAATTTCCATTGACTTAGAAAATAATTTCTTAATATCAAGAAAATCCAAGAAAATTGGATTTTAAATAAATAAGTAAAAATTTTCTTGCTTCAAGTGAAATTGGATTTTAAATAAATAAGAAATAATTTACTTAGGGTAAGTGTTTTTTCTTGTTTTTTGAAATAAATTAAGAAATTATTTTTTTGTTGCAAGTAAAACTTTTCTTATACGAGCTTAAGTAAGTAATGCGAGAGACACACATCGTAGTATAGTAATAATATTGCGATCTATACCACATATGTGTCACCCTCATATTGTAGTTTAATTGAAAATTTTCATAGCATAGCCAAATCATAATATTGATATTCTAATATTCATACCACATGTGTGTCTGAGGCATAAGAAAATATTAAATATTAAATTAAGCAAATATTTTCTAAAAATATTAAAAACGTAAAAAATAAGGAAAATGAAAACTAAT
The DNA here is from genome assembly GCA_960531455.1 of Urophora cardui. Classification (NCBI taxonomy): domain Eukaryota; kingdom Metazoa; phylum Arthropoda; class Insecta; order Diptera; family Tephritidae; genus Urophora; species Urophora cardui. Next base: position 99,996,791 of record OY482671.1, read on the forward strand.
CATGAGGGATTAGAAAACCATAATTAGTCAACTAGTATTTTCCTAGGACTTGTTTATTGAAATGACAACATTTTCTTTAATATAAATGATGATGCAAATAGTGAACTCCTTATACCAAATGCTTCACTAACAATCTGAGAATTGCAAAAATATTTAGAAATGTGCAAAGCGGATGGCAAGTGAAAAAAAATACATGTAACTTTGGAAATGCAAATTCAGCAAGAAAAATTTTACTTCGCTCAAGAAAACGTTTTCTTATTCATTTTACATTTTTTTTCGCTGTATTTTGTTTTTCCAATTCGTCGAAACACAATTTTCTTAAATTCTTCTTGATATTAGCAAAAAGATTTTCTTCATTTAAGTAAATTTAAGAAAAGATGTTCTTATTTATTTAAACATTTTTTTTTTCAACATTTTTTTTCTATAGATTTTGTTAGTGTTCTTGAATAAGAAAATAATTGTCTCATTTTTGGAAAACTCAATTTCTTATTTCCAGTAATAATTAAGTCAATTTTTCTTATTTCCCTAAAAATTTTCTAAATTGAGTTCAAGAAAGCATTTTTCTTGATTCAAGTATACAAATTTCTTTCCGTGTACTGTTTACAGTACTTGTTAATTGAAACTGCTCACTGTTTTCACAAAATGAACATTTTTTGTTATCAGTACAATTTTTTTAAAAATGCCAAACGAACATATGCTACACAACTTTGTAATTTCGGAAAGCTCCAAGTGCAATTCAAAGTGCCGAACTTACGTATTTGCAACTTTTACCAATTCTTCTTGAGTCAAAATTCAATGCAAAATTTATAAACTGTATTTTGAAAATTTTTGCAAAATCATTGCAACTTAGATTTGGTCATGGGGGGTTTTAACCCCCAAAACCCCCCCCGTGCGCACGGCCCTGCACCCACACATGCACTAGCTGGGCGTATGCTCTAGCTTCAAATAATATTCGTGTATGGAAACCAAACGAGCGCAATAGGGTTAAGAGGAAATGCAGAAGATGGGTTAACAAGAAATTCCAAAACAAACGAGAAACTCTAAAAAAAAAATATTCCAATAAAAATTCAAGCGGCGACGAATACTAAATATAAAATAATAAAAATTGTGTTAACAAACCAATTGCAGTAGTCGTGCAATATCTTTGAACATATACACACACATGTATATGTAGATATATACCCAGTTGGAAAAGGTAATAGGATCTATACATTCCAGAATGCATGATTTTTTTCATTGTGATGTCCTAGAAAAGTCATGTATCCACTTTTCCCCGCCAATGTAAAGCAAAAAGGAATACTTTTTGGTTGCTTGTTTTTCCGACAGGTAGGAATATGATGTATTGTGGAACGATCTTCCGTCATCCCTTGTCTCCAAACCAAACTTGACAAGGGATGACGGAAGATCGTTCCACAATACAGCAAAAAGGAATGTTTGGATGAGAGTCGCTCTTGCCGTGATCTCAGTGTCGGTTTATTTTCTCACTTAAAAATAAAAAATACTTTTTTTTTTTGCATTTTTCTCTTCACTAGAAATATGTAACTTCACTCCAGCTTATTCTCCTCTGCTTCTCTCATTGTCGGACCATCTTCCCCTTCACTGCTTCACCCAACGCCTTCATATAGTGGGACATTCAACATTATATTGATCTTTAGTGTCGCTTTTATACGTCCGTTTGTTCGAAATGGACTCTGTGAATTGTTGTCGTTATTGTAAAAAGCAAAACTAGAGAAAAAAGCTTATTCTCCTAATTGTTTTTTTTTTTTGCTAGATTCAATGTTATAGCTGAGAGCCGATGACTGACCTCTTCCCTTACCTTGGGTTGCATTTTAGAGTGTATCTGATTTCGTATAAGTTGGCAGCCACACAACATAGAGTTTAGATGAAATCATAGTTTTTTTTTGGAATACATACTATAATGCAAATTTTTCGTACATCATTTTACGCGTCCGCAAGGTCATGCATGACCACCTTTCCAACTGAGATTTTAAGCCTTTTGCCCACACAACTTTTCTTCGCTTAGAATTTTTAGGCCTTATTTCAGGAAACCTTCAAATCTTCTGTAATAATTCTAAAATAAGGCTTAGATTTTTAGATGGGTATACATAACGGTGCAGTGAAATAACGCCCGTGGAATTACCGCCCGCGGGCGTTATTTCCAAAAAAAGGAAATAACACCCGCGGGCGTTTTTTCATTTCTTGAAAAAGAAATAATTCCCGCGGGCGTTATTTCGTTTGATCCACGGGCTTTATTTCTCCTTCGAAAGGGCAATTAAGCCCGCAGACGGGCTTTTTTTTTTAAATATGGTGTATTAGGGACAAAATCGCCGCAGGCGAAAAATTGGAATAAAAAATCGCGCGATTTTTAATTCCAATTTTTCGTTTTATCTGAATATGGTGTATTGTTATTGGAAAAAGCGCCGCAGGCGAAAAATTAGAATAAACAAGTAAGGAAGCCTAAGTTCGAGTGCAATCGAACATTAGATACTCAGCTGTATGCTTTCATTGTTTGTTTGCGTTTGTTCGATATAGGGTGTATTTTATATGAAACGAGTGCTGCATAAACAGGGCGCAGCCACGCCCATTTTCAAAATTTATATCAATCATCCAAATAAGCATACAAATATTATTGTTAGTGCAAAATTTCATCCCTCTATGACTTTTAGTTACAAAGACTTCACGTTACAAATTCCAAAAGGGTGTTCCAGAAATATCTTTGTTAAAAAGTAGGCGTGGTCATAAACCGATTTCAATACATTTTTGCGTGTCTATTAACACATGTTATAAAAGTGTATAAACCAAGTTTCGTCATAATATCTCAATTATTTGTCGAGTTAAAGGCTAAGAAATCTCATATATCCCTTTGTCTAAAAAGAGGCGGTGCCACGCCCATTTTCCAAACTTTTTTATTTTTTGTTTCCGGTCTATTGTAAAACTCATGTCACAAAATTTCAATGAATTATCTTTATATTTCACATAGATATCGCTTAAAATGGTTTTATTAGGTCACTTTATAATACACATATATAAAAGTGGGCGCGGTCGTCAACCGATTTTGGTAATTTTTCGTCCACACATTTGGCTAAGTAAATATATCACGCGTACCAGATTTCATCGATATATCTTTAACGGTTTCTGAGTTATGGCTTATTAAACTTTCAATATTCGCTCCTTAATAAGTGGGCGTGGCACCGCCCATTTTCCAAAATTTTTGTAGTTTTTGTTTTATGTCCATAGTTGGACTCCTGCCACAAAATCTCAGTGATTGATCTTTATATTTGACAGAGATATCGCTTAAAATGTTTTTATTAGGCCCCCTTATATTTCCTATATATAAAAGTGGGCGTGGCCGTCAACCGATTTTGATAATTTTTCGCCAAAACATTTGACTAAGTAATTATATTACGCGTACCGAATTTCATCGATATATCTTCAACGGTTTCTGAGTTATGACTCATAAAACTTTCAATGTCTGCCCCTTAATAAGTGGGCGTGGCACCGCCCATATTCCAAAATTTTTGTGTTTTTTGTTTTATGTCCATAGTTGGACTCATGCGACAAAATTTCAATGATAGATCTTTATATTTGACAGAGATATCGCTTAAAATGGTTTTATTAGGTCACTTTATAATACACATATATAAAAGTGGGCGTGGCCGTAAACCGATTTTGATAATTTTTCGTCAAAACATTTGTCTATGTAAGCAAATTACGCGTACCAAATTTCATCGATATATCTTCAACGGTTTCTGAGTTATGACATATAAAACTTTCAATGTTTGACCCTTAATAAGTGGGCGTGGCACCGCCCATTTTCCAAAACTTCATCAAATTTCTTCATAAGGGCCCGAGCTCAATACGTGGGTAAAATTTTAAAACTCTAGCTATATTAGTGGCTGAGATACCAAATTTCCGATTTTTTCTATATAGGAAAAGTGGGCGTGGTCATGGTCCGATTTCGCCCATTTTCAATACCAACCGTCCCAGTCTCGATACCAACTTGCGTTCCAAATTTCATCAAAATATCTCAATTTTTGCGCGAGTTAGAGTGTTTACAGACGGACGGACGGACGGACGGACGGACAGACGGACGGACGGACGGACGGACGGACGGACGGACGGACGGACGGACATGGCTCAATCGATTTCTCTTTTCACCCTGATCATTTTGATATATATAAGTCTATATCTATCTCGATTATTTCATTCTGTTACAATCCACCGTTATGTGATTAAAACTATAATACTCTGTGTACTAGTACAGCTGAGTATAAAAATCGCGTGATTTTTAATTCCAATTTTTCGATTCTTTATATTTTTTTAAATCCCCTTCTAAATATTCAAATACTCAATCAAAATAAACAAAGCTTCAGTAAATTTTTATAATCATTTATTAGTAACAATTTTCAAGGTCTGTAGGTAAGTAAATATTTAAATACGCAATCAAAATAAATAAAACTTCATTACATACATATTGGCACTTTCAGACCACAATCTAAACAAATACTCTTATAGAGTTTTCAACAATTTGACGACAAACCGGGCACAAAATATTTATATTGCCATTTACAATTGCAACCTTACTGTGCTCTCCAAAGCAATCCGCACACAATTTAAAGTGATTGCATGGGCTTAAGAGAATATCGCGTGGCTTGGTAAAACAAATAACACACAACAACATGCTTTGACTCTCCCAAAATTGTCTGCCGTTTATTCATAGTCAGAACAATCCATTTCGGATACATCAATGTCTTCTGTGCCACATGTCTTATTTTCGGGATTACTTATTTGATTCGCCTGCGGCGCTTTTTCCAATAATAATACACCATATTTAAAAAAAACAAGTAAGGAAGCCTAAGTTCGAGTGCAATCGAACATTAGATACTCAGCTGTATGCTTTCATTGTTTGTTTGCGTTTGTTCGATATAGGGTGTATTTTATATGAAACGAGTGCTGCATAAACAGGGCGCAGCCACGCCCATTTTCAAAATTTATATCAATCATCCAAATAAGCATACAAATATTATTGTTAGTGCAAAATTTCATCCCTCTATGACTTTTAGTTACAAAGACTTCACGTTACAAATTCCAAAAGGGTGTTCCAGAAATATCTTTGTTAAAAAGTAGGCGTGGTCATAAACCGATTTCAATACATTTTTGCGTGTCTATTAACACATGTTATAAAAGTGTATAAACCAAGTTTCGTCATAATATCTCAATTATTTGTCGAGTTAAAGGCTAAGAAATCTCATATATCCCTTTGTCTAAAAAGAGGCGGTGCCACGCCCATTTTCCAAACTTTTTTATTTTTTGTTTCCGGTCTATTGTAAAACTCATGTCACAAAATTTCAATGAATTATCTTTATATTTCACATAGATATCGCTTAAAATGGTTTTATTAGGTCACTTTATAATACACATATATAAAAGTGGGCGCGGTCGTCAACCGATTTTGGTAATTTTTCGTCCACACATTTGGCTAAGTAAATATATCACGCGTACCAGATTTCATCGATATATCTTTAACGGTTTCTGAGTTATGGCTTATTAAACTTTCAATATTCGCTCCTTAATAAGTGGGCGTGGCACCGCCCATTTTCCAAAATTTTTGTAGTTTTTGTTTTATGTCCATAGTTGGACTCCTGCCACAAAATCTCAGTGATTGATCTTTATATTTGACAGAGATATCGCTTAAAATGTTTTTATTAGGCCCCCTTATATTTCCTATATATAAAAGTGGGCGTGGCCGTCAACCGATTTTGATAATTTTTCGCCAAAACATTTGACTAAGTAATTATATTACGCGTACCGAATTTCATCGATATATCTTCAACGGTTTCTGAGTTATGACTCATAAAACTTTCAATGTCTGCCCCTTAATAAGTGGGCGTGGCACCGCCCATATTCCAAAATTTTTGTGTTTTTTGTTTTATGTCCATAGTTGGACTCATGCGACAAAATTTCAATGATAGATCTTTATATTTGACAGAGATATCGCTTAAAATGGTTTTATTAGGTCACTTTATAATACACATATATAAAAGTGGGCGTGGCCGTAAACCGATTTTGATAATTTTTCGTCAAAACATTTGTCTATGTAAGCAAATTACGCGTACCAAATTTCATCGATATATCTTCAACGGTTTCTGAGTTATGACATATAAAACTTTCAATGTTTGACCCTTAATAAGTGGGCGTGGCACCGCCCATTTTCCAAAACTTCATCAAATTTCTTCATAAGGGCCCGAGCTCAATACGTGGGTAAAATTTTAAAACTCTAGCTATATTAGTGGCTGAGATACCAAATTTCCGATTTTTTCTATATAGGAAAAGTGGGCGTGGTCATGGTCCGATTTCGCCCATTTTCAATACCAACCGTCCCAGTCTCGATACCAACTTGCGTTCCAAATTTCATCAAAATATCTCAATTTTTGCGCGAGTTAGAGTGTTTACAGACGGACGGACGGACGGACGGACGGACAGACGGACGGACGGACGGACGGACGGACGGACGGACGGACGGACGGACATGGCTCAATCGATTTCTCTTTTCACCCTGATCATTTTGATATATATAAGTCTATATCTATCTCGATTATTTCATTCTGTTACAATCCACCGTTATGTGATTAAAACTATAATACTCTGTGTACTAGTACAGCTGAGTATAAAAAACCAAAAATTGGAATTAAAAATCGCGCGATTTTTTATTCCAATTTTTCGACTGCGGCGCTTTTTCCAATAATAATACACCATATTTAAAAAAAAAAACCCGTCTGCGGGCTTAATTGCCCTTTCGAAAGGGAAATAAAGCCCATATCGCCGAATAGCGCGTGCGGGCGTTCTTTCCCTTTGTGAATGGAAATAAAACCCACGGGTTTAATTTCGTTTTATTCGCAGGCGCTATTTCTTTTTCAAGAAAGTAAAAAACACCCACGGGCGTTATTTCCTTTTTTGGGAAATAACGCCCGCGGGCGTTATTTCCACGGGCGTTGTTTCACTGCACCATACATAACTATGTATACGTTTACAAACGCATGCATAAACAAAATAAAGACGAAGGGCACTGGCAGCAGCAGTAAAAGCATGGCAAATGTATAAAAATGCGTTGACAGCTTTGTTGGGGTTTGCTGCTCATAGTGCCAAAGTTGAAAGGAGAGAGTGTAAAATTGAGATGACGAGGGCAGGTTGCTATTCAATGTGATGTATGTAACCTCATTTGATGCTTGCTTCCTGCCACTGACCCGCATCAGCAGAACAGTCGCCATGACAGAGCAGACGCTAGGCAAAGTTGCAGATAACAGAGGATAGATAGCGAGCAGTTTAGTATATTTTTACGCATTATTCACACAATTTATTATTTTTTATGTAACCCATAAAAGTGATGAAGGTAAAGGATCAACGCATAGACGCATAAAAGTTTCCCATATCCTCATAGCATCGCGCACCGCCTTACTCAAGGTTAACTATTCCTACGTTATTTGGAGGCATTCCCACGCACACCAGTCGTTGGCGTGCCAGAATTGGGTAAAAACCTAAAATAGTGTAAAATTGTGTTTACCCGAGCAAAAGAACTGTATACATACATTAATTTATATGTATATGTACATACGTTATTCTGGATATACTTAGTAGACAACTGGCCAGGACATGCGAGGCGGCCAAAAAAGCGCGTCAGAAACAAATGCAAATAACAACAACTGAGTCTGCCAGTCTCATGATATACACAAATGCATACGCACTCGTATGTACGTAAAAGTACCCTGTAGGGAAAATCTCTAGTTCCGAACTAGGTCTCTTCTAGTGCATTTTTCGCCACTACTAGTGCGAGCTAAATCTCTTTTGCATATTATACCACGCCTCCACATAACGTGTTTCGCTCTTTTTTTCTGCATTTTCTCTCTCAATCTTGTTTCGACACGGAAACCAGTGCCGAAACTCGCCAATTTCCATACAAATTTCTGAGAGCGAGTGAAGATTGAAACACTGTTTCATTCTGAATCATCTTGCCAACCTCGATGATATCGATGTCTTCTCTAATTTTGTATCGAAAATCTATCGAAATCTCACACAGACCAAAACAAAGACGCAAAAATAAGCAAACATACAAACATTTAAGAAGACCAAGAAAGAGAAATGTCAAACTGAATCACGATTAGCCACGTGGAGACGGGTTTTTGAGCGAGATGTTTTGCTACATGTTTCTCTGGTGAATAAAGTTATGTGGAGACGGGCTTTTATCAACTGGCGACTTTAACACGGCGATGTCCTAGGCTGTGTCAATTGTCACTCTCTCCACTACATTTTCAACAGTTCCGAACTAGTAATAAATTCTACAGTTTACACTAGTTCGTTTATTGGCACAATTTCGATAGTTCTGAACTAGCTACAAGTACCAACAAATTCTACAGTTTTACATCTGCCGCTTAAGTGCAGCCCTTGACACACTTCATGCAAGTGGCGCGATGGCCGACTGGCTAACGCATGTGCCTTTCAATCTGAGGGGCGCGGGTTCGAAGCGGTGTCAAGGTGGATGATAATTTTTTTTTAATTTCTTTTTTTAACTAACATTTTTTGAAAGAGTTTTTAGTGCTTAGCACGAAATTTTTATTTTAATTCATTTTTTAATTGTTGGGGTAAGTGGAAAAAAATTCAACAACTATTTACAGCGAAGGTTGAGTGTATAGCTATTTCACGAAAAACCATTTTCGATCATCAGCACTCTTTTCGGAAGTGGATGCACCGGGGATTGAACCCGAGTCAATGGCCGAGTGTGTTTATGCGTTGGGTCAATGCGGCTGAAGATGGAATGGACTCGGTTTCAATCCCCGGTGCATCCACTTCCGAAAAGAGTGCTGATGATCGAAAATGGTTTTTCGTGAAATAGCTATACACTCAACCTTCGCTGTAAATAGTTGTTGAATTTTTTTCCACTTACCCCAATAACATTTTTTTATTTATTTATTTAATAAAAATTTACAATAATAATTAAAAATTAATAAAATAAAAAAAGATTATAAATAAGCCTGAGGGATCGGAAAAGCTAGTTAGAGGAACATTTCATTTCATACAAGTTAAGATGCAAATAGAAAACTCTTTTTATAAAATGCTTCACTAAACATCTGAGAATTGCAGAAATATACAAAGCCGACGGCAATTGAACTAACGAAAAAATTTCATAGAAGTTTTGTCACTTCGAAATTGCATACAAATCAAAGTGTGTCTTATAATGGTCACTCAATTCACTCCTCCTGAACTGGTGAGGGTCGAACTACAATTGATCTAGTTCCTTTTTGGCACCTTTTCGCTAGTTCGGAACTAGAAATTTTGCTCACTAGTTATTGAGTTCCCTGCAGGGTATGATCAACTTGTGTGCGTGTGTGTTTTTTTTTGGTATGGCTTTCTGTCAGTTTATTACCTTTGCAAAGCTTTGTTAGATGCCCATTTGTGTCTTCTTTATTGGTGTTTTCTACCATAAAATTTGTTTGAGCTTTTATTATTGCCTTTTATGCATTTTATGATGGAAAGCGCAACTGCTTACAAAGAACTTGCTTTCAGCAAGGAAAGATTTGACTCCGGTTAAGTCGGCTGTTCGCCCAAAATAGCAAATTGGATGCGTAATGTATAAACTTTAGTGGCCTCAATTTCAGCTAATAGTAGGTACTAGAAATTGGGCCATGTAGCATAATCAATAATATGCAATGAAAAAAAGCTACATATACTGTCTCATAAACTGTATTTTTTTTTATTCAAAGTATGCTGATGCTTGACGATTAATGATCTATTAATGATTCGTGAATGATGACACTGGAGCAGAAAATGAAATTTGTTGTCTGTACTTTGGACGCCACTATCCTATCTATATGTAAAATCGGTCGCTAGAATTTACCCGTCCAATCCATTACGCGACTTGTATACTTATATGAGCGTCTATAACTTTTACATTTTACCATGGATTTTCTTCGTTCATAGCTTATCTTTTTGCGAATAGAATGGGGCTCCACCTAAAGGAGTAAAACTATAAGAAATAGAGAAAAATAATATCTAGGACAAAGGTTACTGATACTCGTATACAAGTTTGAGGACCACTGTAATTCTCACATTTGAATAATTCACACTTTGTTTCAAATCGTTCACAAGCAATTCGTCTAACAAATTCATTTATTCACACTGATTCTTCGTCAATGTTAAATAAACACTTAATGCCCAAATTATTTGTTTCAGTATGCTCATTAACAAAACTATATCAGCAACTAACGCCAGCAGCAAAAGCATAAAATTCAAGTATGCCTGTCTGAGAAATTGCGCAAGATGCAGAAAGAGGATACAACTCTGTGCGAGCAACAGCAAGAGGATACCAGCTAGCAAAGCGTCAAGCAGCAAATTTCCCAAGCCAACATGCAACGGATTAAAAAGTACAACTACAACAATAAACAGCCAAACAACGAAAATGTGTCACATACAAACGAGCGTTGTGTAAATGCATTTTTTTTTTGGTTGTGGGTGTGTTTGTTAGTATGCGTGTTGTGTGTGTGCGTTTGTTTCCAGGACGAAAGCGAAAGGACCCTTTGGTGTTGCGGCTTGCTTGCTTGTTGGCTTATCAAGCTAATGCATCTACTTGTGAAATAACAGCAAGACGTGCATTGCTTTGTTGTGTCCCTGCAAAAAAGTGTGCGACGAGTTTCTAAAAAGATTTGTCCGGGAGCGCTCTCTTTCGGGTACAATTAGACTACAATTGTTCCCAATTGTACCCGAACGGGTACATATGTATACTAATTGTAGACGAATTGTACCCGAAAGGGTATCAAACGGGTACAATTAGTCGCACAAATGGATGTGTCGCATTTGCTAACCGTTCGGGTACAAAACGGGTACAATTGTGCGCTTATGCTACCCGTTCGGGTACAAACTGGGTACAATTAGTCTCTTCATAGGACATGCTCAAACAAAAGAGAATACTTCAACCCATATAAAGAGATACAAATGGGTAGTAATCGCATGCTCCCTTGCGAGCTGTCCCGGATGTATCCCGGAGTGATCGCATTTTTTGCAGGGGTGTGTCTGACATATGTATGTGTGTGTATCAGTTCTTGTATAAGAGTGAGTGTAAATGAGTATATAAGTGTTTGTTCAGTGCAGTTGAACTTTGGATAAGCCTGCAATTTTCCAGCAAATGCTTCCTGAACTGTTTTTTGCGCTTTTCAATGAGAACATTAGAGAGCAATGACAAATATAAGAAATGCTGCAAACTTTTAACTGGTTTTGCTTAGTTGGTTTAATAACATTGGCAGACGGCAGCGATAATCCGCAATATCTAGCTAATTCTGATTTAACATGAGAATTCACTGGAGGTAATCCGGAATATCTCCAGAGTTAGCCCTCAAAATTTGAGCGGATTAGGGCTTTTTGTAATGACATCTCTGGCGAAAAACTTCCATTGTGAAGGAAAGTGAAGAAAAAGAAGAATCCAAGGCAGATTTAGAAAGGTAGGCGCATAGGCGAATTCAGAAATTTCCAATGTATTTTATTATTTTAGTTGGTAGAGTGTAATGTCAAAATGGTATTTCACCTTGGTTGAGATCTGAATTCGCTTGGGACTCGCCCATTCCTATTAACCATGATGTGAATTCGCTTTGATTTTGAAATTGCACTCTACCTTTGGAAATAAAAAAAGAAGTTTTTGAATTCGCCGCTCCGTCTACCTTCCTTCAGCTGTTTTGTTAATCCGAAATATTTGCCATCTGACAGTGTAAAATTTTAACCGAATTGAGTGTTGCGGTAATCGGGATTATAGCTGCCGTCTGTCAAGCCTATAAGGGTCTTGAGCTAATTCTGTAGCTAGCTGCTTTGGTTGAAAATATCCAGCCAAATTTACATTAACTAGTATCGCCGGTGCTCGAAATTCGACCATGCAATTTATTTTTTCAACTTTGTATTGGTACAAAAATTATTCCTTTTCGCGGAGATAGGCAACACTTTCCAAATTCCAGTTGTACCGCAACACTGATTTGCCCTTTTGATCACGGTCCGACGCGAAATCATGGTCAAAATCAAAGCAGATCTAGGAAGGTAGGCCCGGTGGCGAATTCAGAAATTTCCCATGTATTTTGTTATTGTAATTGGTAGAGTGTAATGTCAAAATGATATTTCGCCGTGGTTAAAATCTGAATTCGCTCGGGGCAAAGCAATAGGAGATATTTGGCCGCGTTGATTTTGATCTGAGCGTAAACTGGGCCAATGTATATAACACAGAGAGAGCGCTTTTAAATTAAAGCGACTCTTCAACTGTGTTTACGATATTTGTAAACACGTTTACGATATCTATTTCTCTTAACTAAAAATTTTATTTATTAATTATTAGGGCATGGAAATCTATGCAAATACATGTTTTTCTTAGATTTAGGTAGAGCAAAATAAATAAACAATCTTTGCGAATCGTGAAATTGTCTTAAAAATGGCATTCAAATGTTTTTGCATATTTTGGTCATATATGCATATTTTTACATATTTTGCGTTGTTTGCATTTTTTTATTACATATTTCGCATTATATTGCCTATTTTTGTAATTTGCTAGTTGACGGCTTTATACAATCGAAATTCATCAGTCATCTGACGACGAATAGAGTTTCGTGTGAACACGGCTATAATTAGTATTTTCGATACGGTGCATACCTGTCGACAAAGAGCCGTTTTCAAACATGCTCCTATTACCTCTGTGGATGTAGAACGTTCGTTTTCTATGTATAAGAGCTTTTTTCGACCGAATCGGCAAAGTTTTCTTTTTGAGAATATGAAAAAATATTTCATTGGTTACGCTAATGAATCGTTGAATAAGGATTAACCTTTGCAAATTATGAAATGTTCAATACTGAATTTATGTATCTATATATATATATAAACATACATATGTATAAACGTACAACGTAAGAGCAAAATTTAATTAAAAAATGTTTGTACCTAATTTAGTTAACTATTGTAACTTCAATAAACATGAATTATCTGAAGTTGAAAAATTTGAATTAATGCATTTTTTTTTGATTTTTAATGCATATTTCTCAGTTTTTGTTGCATTTTTTATGCGCATATTTTTTATTTTTTAGTACATGAAACTCCATGCCCTATTAATTATAAACAAATTAAATAATTTATAGAAAAAATTATATGCCTATCCACTGCTCCTGACTCATACGAACACATCCATATCAATTTTATGTGGATATGAGTATGTTAAATGTGCTAAACAGCCTGGCAATTGTTTGTATGGGAAAAATGTTAGCCTATTAATATATAGATATGTAAGTGGTAACTCTGGCCAGCTGATGGCCATAATGATGACGAATGAAGGTGATGGTAATGAAGGTTCTGATGATGATGATGATGGTAATGAAGGTGATGGTGATTATGATGATGATGATGATAATGATGATGATGATGTTGTTGATGATGATAATGATGATGGCGATGATGATGATCATGATGATTATAAGGATGATAATGACTAATGATGCTGATGTTGACGGTGATGTTGATGTTGATGACGATAATGATAATGATGCTGATGAAGATTATGATGATGATGACGATGATGATGATGATGATGATGATGATGATGATGATGATGATGATGATGATGATGATGATGATGATGATGATGATGATGATGATGATGATGATGATGATGATGATGATGATGATGATGATGATGATGATGATGATGATGATGATGATGATGATGGAGGATGGCTTCGTGTGTAAAAGTCCACGTAAGTGGGGAAAGCTTCTGACTGCCATCCACCTGGGGGTGGCCAGAGCGATTCTTTTGCATGCGGAGCAAGCAGCTCACGACTTCCGCGCAGTGTCCTCTGGATAGTCACCGAACACCCGTTTGGTGGTGAACTAAAGTGAGAAGGCGACAACTCGACAAGGCCACTCCGACATATTCGGTTTAAGGGCTTGTTGAGGGGAATAACTGCAGCGTCTGTTCACCAGAAGGGAACTCCCGCAGGGCGGGTTGTGCGTCGGGCTTGGGACCCACCACGTAAAAATCCTATCCAATGAAAACAACAACAAGGCCTCGGATGAGACCACCCCTTTCTGATGACAACCACGGCAAACGTTTAAAGGACTATGATTTGAGGATAAGCACCTGGAACGTCCGGACCCTTAATTGGGAAGGTGCCTCTGCCCAGCTGGTTGATGTCCTCGAAAGAGTGAAAGCTGACATCACCGCCATACAAGAGATGCGGTGGAAGGGGCAAGGCAAGAAGAAATGTGGGCCTTGCGCTATATATTACAGTGGCCATGCAGAGGAGCGTATATTTGGTGTTGGTTTTCTGGTGGGAAAGAGACTCAGCCGCCGAGTACTGTCGTTCACGCCAGTTAACGAGCGTCTAGCCACCATCCGCACCAAAGCGAGATTTTTCAACATATCTCTCATCTGCGCCCACGCCCCGACGGAAGAGAAGGACGATGCGATCAAAGACACTTCCTATGAGCAGTTAGAGCATGCATACGACCGCTGCCCCCGTCACGACATTAAGATTGTGCTTGGCGATTTTAATGCCAGGGTGGGTAAGGAAGGTATCTTTGGCAGCACAGTCGGAAAATTCAGTCTCCACGACGTAACCAGTCCCAATGGGACGAGGCTGATCGACTTCGCCGGGTCACGAAACATGGTCACTAGCAGTACCAGATTCCAGCACAAAAAAATACACCAAGCCACATGGCTGTCTCCTGATCGAAAAACGCGAAATCAAATTGATCACGTCATGATCGACGGCAGACAAGGATCCAGCATCCTAGATGTGCGCACAATCCGTGGTCCCAATGTCGACTCCGACCACTATCTTGTAGCAGCCAAGGTACGCACCCGCCTCTGTGCAGCAAAGAATGTGCCAACAGGACAGCAAGCAAAGTTTGAAGTCGAAAGGCTGCACATGACGCAGACAGCCAATGAATACACCACTCGGCTCTCACTCCTGCTCTCTGAGAGCAACCCTTCACCAAACGATGTATCTGAGGAATGGGAACACATCGCTCGTTCACTTCGTATCGCCGCTGAGGAATCTATAGGATACAAGCGAGCCCACAAAAACACCTGGTACGACAAGGAATGCCGCGATGCCTCGGAAAGAAAGAACGCCGCCTACAGGGCTACATTGTGTGCGGGCGCAACGCGAAGCGTATGGGAGCGTTATCGAACGGCGAAGAAGGAAGAGAGGCGCCTTTTTCGAAAGAAGAAAAGGGAGGCTGAAAGGCGCGAGTGTGAAGAGCTTGAGATGCTGGCGGGTAGGAACGATGCTCGAAAATTCTATAAAAAAATCAGGCGGATGACTGAAGGTTTCAAGACCGGGGCAAATTCCTGCCGGAATGATAACGGTGATCTGGTAACTGATGTCCAGAGCATACTTAAGTTGTGGAGGGATCACTTCTCCTCCTTGCTAGATAACGGCAACAGTGAAAGTGCGGAAGGAGAAGATGTACGACCCGAATCCCCAATAGCAGATGATGGTAGGCATGTTCCACCACCTGATCATGACGAAGTGCGAATAGCAGTATCTAGGCTTAAGAATAACAAGGCCCCGGGCGCTGACGGCTTGTCAGCCGAGCTATTCAAACATGGTGGCGAAGAGTTGATAAGGAGCATGCATCAACTCCTATGCAGAATATGGTCGGACGAGCGCATGCCCGACGATTGGAACTTAAGTGTGCTCTGCCCAATCCACAAAAAAGGAGACTCCACAGTACGCGCCAATTATCGTGGGATAAGCCTCCTGAATATCGCATATAAGGTCTTAGCAAGTGTATTGTGCGAAAGACTGAAGCCTATCGTCAACAATCTGATTGGACCTTATCAGTGTGGCTTCAGACCTGGTAAATCTACCATCGACCAGATCTTCACAACACGACAAATACTGGAAAAAACCCATGAAAAAGGATCCGACACACACCATCTCTTTGTCGATTTTAAAGCCGCTTTTGATAGCACGAATAGGAATTGCCTGTATGCCGCAATGTCTGAATTTGGTTTTCCTGCTAAACTTATACGGCTATGCCAAATGACGTTGACTAACACCACCAGCTCCGTCAGAATTGGGAAGGACATCTCCGAGCCGTTCGAGACCAAACGAGGTTTCAGACAAGGTGACTCTCTTTCGTGCGACTTCTTCAATTTGATGCTGGAAAAGATAATACGAGCTGCAGAACTTAACCATACAGGAAGCATCTTATATCACAAGAGTGTGCAACTGCTGGCGTACGCCGATGACATCGACATCATTGGCACTAACACGCGCGCCGTATGTCCTGCCTTCTCCAAGCTGGATAAAGAGGCTAAGAAAATGGGTTTGGCGGTCAACGAGGACAAGACGAAGTACCTCCTGTCATCACACAAAGAAACAGCACGCCTTGGCAGCCACGTCAATGTTGATAGCTACAAATTCGAAACTGTTAAGGACTTCGTCTATCTGGGAACCAGCATTAACACCAAGAATGATGTCAGCACGGAGATCCAACGAAGAATCACGCTTGCCAATAAATGCTACTTCGGACTAAGTAGGCAACTGAAAAGTAAAGTCCTCTCTCGACAAACAAAAATCACACTCTACAGGACGCTCATCGTTCCAGTCCTCATGTACGGCGCAGAAGCATGGACAATTTCAAAATCAGATGAGATGGCACTTGGAGTATTCGAGAGAAAAGTTCTTCGTAAGATTTATGGACCTTTGCGCGTTGGCGTGGGCGAGTATCGACGGAGATTTAACGATGAGCTGTACGAGCTTTACACAGACATCGACATTGTTCAGCGAATAAAGATCCAGCGGCTGCGTTGGGCAGGTCATGTCGTGAGAATGGACATAGGCGCTCCGGCCAAGAAAGCATTTCTATCGAAACCCGCTGAACGCAAAAGAAAAGGGAGACCTCCACTGCGTTGGGAAAATCAGGTGGACAGCGATGCTGCCTCCCTAGGTGTTCCCAAGTGGCGCCATGCTGCACGAAACAGAAGCAATTGGCGCGCTCTGTTGGACTCGGCCAGAATCGTCTAGACGGTTAAGCGCCAATCAAGAAGAAGAAGAAGATGATGATGATGATGATGATGATGATGATGATGATGATGATGATGATGATGATGATGATGATGATGATGATGATGATGATGATGATGATGATGATGATGATGATGATGATGATGATGATGATGATGATGATGATGATGATGATGATGATTATGATGATGACGATGATTATGATGGTGATGATGATGATGATTATGATGATGATGATGATGATGATGATGATGATGATGATGATGATGATGATGATGATGATGATGATGATGATGATGATGATGATTGGTTAGTAGACAGTCGATAAAAACGCATTTGCATGTGAACACTTTGCGTAAAATATAAAGAAACTGAGCTTATTGTAGACGCGCGTGATGTGAATCGGGCCTTAAAAAGTATAAAAAATAAAGTTCTTACCTATCACAAAAAAAATTGTTCTACAGCTAAGAATAAAACATTACGTGTCACAGTGTAGCATTATTCAGTAACAGGAAACAAAATGTATTCCTTGCTTGTAAATCAAACATTTTTAATAATTAAAATATTCAGGGAATATGCTATAATTTTAGTTTTAAGCTTTCATTAAAATAGCCACTTTACTAGCAATTCATTGACTCGTAAAAATATTAGATATAAGTACTTAACAGGACTAGGAATACTCACTTACACAATTAATTGCATGAAGCCTTATAAACCTATATATGTAAATGTTATTATTTTTACTCGCAGTGCTTACACACAAACCAAATATGTATGTATGCATATTTTAAAGAATATGAAAATACTGTCTGCTCACCTACATTCGATAATATATGTACATATACATACAGTGGCGGACGCTTCATAGAAGTCGAAAAACCCGGCTTGCCTAAATATTTTCATTCACTCCATTTTACGAATTTCTTTAAAAACTTGTTATTTTACACTTGAAATGTGTTTAATACTTAAGTTCTCATGGCGCATTAGCCCACCAATAACATGCATGTGAATTTCGCTTGTATAACCAATCGCAGCACAACCTGGGAGCATGCTTTAACAGCTTTTATGTGGCTTTCATTTCACGACCTTTGCTAATTCGTCTTTTCACGTTCTGATGGTGAAAAATCTGAATTTGCTTTCGATTGAGCCAGGCTTGCTGATGTGTTGACTAAAATTAGGTATAACTAAAACAACAAAAGCCGTATACATACATATCTTCATATTATCCATTGACCATACATATATACAAAGTTAGTTATTCTTCATCATCACCATTTGCTCCATTTATTCCAATACATTGACTTTCATATGGTAAGAATATAAACAAACAAAATATGCAAAACGAATTTCAGCAGAGTCAATGACGGAACCGCAACCGGGCTTTCAGATAATACAGCAGAGAAAATTACATACATAAATGGCTAATGGTTTTGCTTCATGCATGGGCTTTCCCAGCCAATTTATGCTGGGACCGCCTTTGTACATATACATCCATATGTATGTACAATTGTACCTACCTATGCAATACATAAATAAATGCATGAGCATGTGAACACTATTATTGTTGGGGGAGAATATTCGCCCAAAGCAGGAATTAGCCAAGTGGAAGATAGTTTAAATGTTCATTAGGGCATTCATTGTTAATACACTCGCAGCCAAATGCATTTTTCCAAGGTCTATGTACACACATACACACATAAATATGTATGTACATTAGACCTCTGCACAATACCATTTGCTTCTTCTATATTTGCGAATACTCTATGCATTGTACAATTAGTCACAGCACAATTTCAATGCAGACACGAATAAAACCCATACTTTTCATTTGGAATACAAATACTATTTCTATTTGCTCTGCTGGAGCGATTAGTGTACACTATTCGCTACGATAGAATAGAACATAATAATAACCATGTTATGAAGTATTCGCAAAACCTTGTTGCTTCTTTGGTTTGTTTGTTTATTTAATGTGCATATGGCATTAAGGTGGACCAAAAAATAAAAGCCCAACAAACATATGTTCCATTTGTTAATGATAAGAAATGTTTTTCTTGTTCATTAAGGACTTTGAAAAAAATTATGTATCATCACTGATATAAAAGGAGAAAGACATTTGGAGGCATTTGCACGACCTCTAAATTTTAATATATTAAGGAAAAATTTTAGGTATAGATTTCCGTATTATATTCGCATGAAAATCGGGTTGTTCCGCGAATTTCGGGAGAACTTTATTTCCTTCATAAAACCACCTTAATATGCCAAATAAGTTTCTTAACTAATGCCGAAAAAAATCAAAAGAATCGAAGTATTGGTTACCGAGTTATTTTAAAATATATAGAACAGTTGGAAATATGTAGATCGTAAAAAGCTCTGGTTCGAAATTTATTTTAGACATATGGTTTCTTGGGCAAAAAGCTTGAAATTACCCAAATTTTTATAATTGCGATGTGTCCATTAATTTTGTTTTTTTTTGGCCCCTACCAATCGGCCCGCCCTAGTGTGTATGCATATGCACATACACACACTCACACTAGCAGCGCATATATGCAGTCAATAATAAAACATTCAAGAAGTGTAAAATACGCTCCGTATGATTATTAAAAAAAAACCGGAAAATATTAAGTGCGAGTTAGAAACAACGCGTCGTAAACAAAAATCAGTCGATCCCGATCTGAAAGTTGTGCGCGCATGTGATAAAACTTGCGATTAAGATAAGAAAAACATAAAAAATCTTTATTAAAACTACATATATGTAAAAACTTCGTGAAAATTTGACTGGAAGTGTTCAAGAAAGAGACAGCAAATTTACGCGGAAATAAGAGAATTTCTCAGTGTGTAACTAAAGCTGTTCTTGTCACGCAATAGCGAGACAGATGATGCAGCAGTAATCAGCTGATTTGCACTGCACACAGAGAGAAATAAAGAAGCAAATATAAGAACTATAACAGGGTGGTACACATGAAAAAAAAAAAATTTGAATAAGTGGTAGAAGTGTAATAAGGTTATAAGGGATAGGTTATATTATTATTACAAATTGAATAAAATAAATTCATTGGATTTAAGAAAAAAAAAAAAAAAAAAAAAAAAAAATAATAATAATAATATTCATCATTAGATACATATACATATATACATTTCTTATATACCCTATACAACCCATATACCCTATAAACATCCCGAAGGCGAGAGAATAACCCAAATTAGAACTAATACTAATACAATTATACTGATCGTCATTATTATTATTAATGCGGCAGTAATAATAATACATAATACATAATAATAAAATAATAATAAAAAAATAATAAAAATAATAATAAAAAAAAAATAATAATAATAATAATAATAATAATAATAATAATAATAATAATAATAATAATAATAATAATAATAATAATAATAATAATAATAATAATAATAATAATAATAATAATAATAATAATAATAATAATAATAATAATAATAATAATAATAATAATAATAATAATAATAATAATAATAATAATAATAATAATAATAATAATAATAATAATAATAATAATAATAATAATAATAATAATAATAATAATAATAATAATAATAATAATAATAATAATAATAATAATAATAATAATAATAATAATAATAATAAAAATAAAAATAATAATAATAATAATAATAATAATAATAATAATAATAATAATAATAATAATAATAATAATAATAATAATAATAATAATAATAATAATAATAATAATAATAATAATAATAATAATAATAATAATAATAATAATAATAATAATAATAATAATAATAATAATAATAATAATAATAACAGTAATATAAATAATTAACAATAATACATAATATAATACTAATAGTAGTTATACCTATAATAATAATAATAGTTCTTTTGCCTGGTTGGTTCTAAGGGAGCTTTTTAATTAAACCTCCCTAAACAATTTATGTATGGATAGAACACCACCACCCGTGAGTGCGGGGTTAACTGAAAATGCTGAAGTCGACCCATTTGCGAAGCGGTCGAGACTAACACAGTCTCCCCCGCGGTCAGCTATCAACAATACAGCGATGCCCCTAAGTAAGAAAGACGGGGAGACATGTTCCCAAGAAGAGCTCAACGACGACGGTGATGCTTTCATTAGTCTCGGAAAGCTTATAAAAGAGCTGAACGAGATCGTAATGAGCGGAAAACGTTCTATAAACCAGAGCTTTAGAGAACTGGTAAAAGCGATTGCGGTCTCATACGACGAAGCGAGCATCATACTAAATGAGACGATTGTGAAAGACACAAAGCAGTCTCAGACGACACCTTCACTGAAGCAGCAGCAGCAACAACGGGCAAAGCGGGGTAGGGAAAGGGCTTCTGGTGCTACACCATCCCCGGAAACGCTCCCAAAAAAGATGAGGGAGGTTCAAAGGACTACAGCCACCGACACCGAAGCTACCACGTTGAAAATGGCTAAGGAAATGGAACCAAGCAAAGAGGGGGCATGGACTAGAGTGGAAAAGCGAAAAGGTCTAAAATCTAAGGCCCAAAAGCCAAAGGCAGTGCGCCCTGATGCCATTATCATAAAGCGCACGGGCGAGTCTTCTTATGCCGACATTTTGAAGGCAGTTAAACAAGAGGACTCGCTGAAGGATATGAGCGCATTAGTCCGCAAGATAAGGAAGACGGGGAGCGGAGACCTCCTGTTCCAGCTCTCCAAGCAGTCGGAGACTGACACAGCGAAGCTGCAAGCAGCGGTAGAAAAGGTTCTCGCAGGAAAAGCAGAGGTAAAATCCTTGAAGGAAGAGTCGCTGTGCGAAATACGTGACATTGACGAGGTAACGACAAAGGAGGAAATCTGCGAGGCGTTAAGCAAAGAGCTGAATTCCTACGACGTGAAACCAATGTGCGTGCGCTCCATCAGGAAAGCCTATGGAGAAACGCAAACAGCCACTATTTCCTTACCAACGGAGGTAGTTAAGAAGCTATTGGTAAGCGGCAAAGTCCGGATCGGATGGGTTGTTTGCCGGATTAGGGCAAAAGTTCAGCCTAAACGGTGTTTTAAATGCCTCGACTATGGTCACATTTCGAAGAACTGTACCAGCAAAGGTGACTTTAGAAGTGCATGTTTTAAATGTGGTGCTGCAGGGCATGTAGCGAAAACATGTAACAATGTACCAAAGTGCTTATTATGCGTAAAAAGGGGAACTAGCAGATACGATCATCCTACAGGAGGAAATCAATGTCCTGCATACAAGGAAGCAATACAGAAGATGACACAGCGATGAGATTCCTCCAACTAAACTTAAATCATTGCGAAGCTGCACAAGATTTGCTAGCGCAATCTGTGCTTGAGCTGAAAGTAGATATTGCGCTACTGAGTGAGCCATATAAAGAAAAATCAGCAAACTGGATACAAAGTGTTTGTAGCAAGACCGCAACTTGGTCCTGCGGACAACAGCCTTTACACGTGGAAGCCGTAATAAAAGAAAATGGATTCGTATGTGCGAAAGCCAGTGACATATATGTTTACAGCTGCTATATACCACCAAGCACTCCGCTAGACAGATTTGAAGAAATCGTCGAGAAAATAGCCATGGATGCAACTAACAGACCGCGCTTCATGATCGCAGGAGATTTCAATGCCTGGGCAATAGAATGGGGCTCAAAGCGGACTACTCCAAAAGGCAGAGCTCTGCTTGAAGCATTCGCTTGCTTAGATGTAGTCCTGCTAAACACAGGCAGTGAAAACACCTTTTCTAAAAACGGCCGCGGTTCCGTAATCGATATAACATTTGTTAGCTCCAACCTTTATAGGCTTTCCGATTGGAAAATCAGCGAATGTTACACTCAAAGTGACCACTCGGCGATATTAATAGATGTTACAATGAGCGAGGGAGAACGGCCAACTAAGAAACCCCGTGCAAAGCGTCAAGGCTGGAAAGTAAACACATTCGACCAAGAAGTATTCATGGAAATGTTCCCTAGAACTGAGCACAGCGGGCGTGCGAATGACATGGCTACTGCAATAATGAACGACTTACGGGCGGCTTGTGACACATCAATGTCACGGAAAATGAAATCCAGGCATCAATCTGCCACGTACTGGTGGAACGAAAATATAAGTTCACTACGAAAGGAGTGCATCAAAGCTCGAAGGAACTTTCAACGTTCAAGAGGTAGAGCTGATTTCGAGGAACTAAGAGCAAAATTCAAATCGGCTCGACGCTCCCTCAAAATGGCTATCAAGCAAAGCAAGCGTCAATGTTTTCTAGAACTTTGCGATGATGCAGAGAATAACCCGTGGGGGACCGCATACAAGATTGTGACTAAAAAATTAAAAACAGGCAGGGAGTCTACACCAACATGCCCTATGTTCCTGGAGCAAGTGGTAACAACTCTTTTTCCTGTCCAAAGGAAACTAGTTTTCTCTATTTCGAGTGACATAATGCAATCATTTGGAGAAGTAACGGACGAAGAAATTCTCCAGGCAGCCAACGGGCTCAAGGAGAGCAAGTCACCCGGACCAGATGCGATACCTAACAAAGTACTTAAAGTAGCATTTGAACATGCTACACCAGTGTTCACGAACCTGTTTAATTCGTGTCTAGCAGAAGGTACATTTCCAACGATATGGAAACACCAAAAATTGGTACTGCTACCTAAGCCTGGTAAAGATCCCACTGTACCATCTAGCTACAGGCCCATATGCCTACTCGACTCAGCAGGCAAAGTCCTAGAGAGAGTCATCTACAACCGCCTCGAAGGGGAAGTATTGGCATTAGGAGGCATATCTGAGAATCAGTTTGGCTTTAGGAAAGGAAGATCCACCGTTCACGCAGTGGAGGCGGTGAAAAAGGTAGCCCAAGATGCCATAAGTGGCACCCGATGGCTGTCAGGAACCAAAGAGTACTGTCTTATAGTAACACTGGACATAAAGAACGCATTCAATACTGCCAACTGGGCAAAAATACTAGATGCGCTTGATCGAATCGGAGTGCCAAAATACCTTACAAGGTTAATACGAAGTTACTTCGAAAATCGAACGCTAGAGTACGAAACGTCGGCCGGCACTAAGAAACTAAAGGTTACAGGCGGCGTTCCACAAGGTTCAGTGCTAGGCCCCCTGCTATGGAACATTATGTATGACGGAATTCTACGCCTTAGATTCCCGGAAGGTGTAAAAATATTTGGCTTTGCTGATGACATAGCCCTGGTTGTTACTGCTAAGCAACTAGACGATATACGCACAAAAACAAACGAAAGTATAAGCAGCGTGAAAAGATGGCTGGACAAAAATGGCTTGCAGCTAGCGGAGCAGAAGACAGAGTCAGTGCTGATATCAAGCAGGAAAAAAGTGGAGCACACTATAATAAGAAGCGGTAGTCACGATATCGTCACACTACAAGCAATAAAGTACCTGGGGATTATGATAGATCGAAGACTGTCGTTTAAAAATCATATTGAATACGCAAACGAAAAGGCATCAGCGACTGTGACAGCATTATCACGCATAATGCTGAACTCACGTGGACCAAAGCAACGGCGGCGACAACTACTTGCGTGCGTCGTAAGGAGCCAAATTCTCTACGGCGCTCCTGTGTGGCACCACGCTATAGAACATCAGTCGTATTTTCGCTGCATCAAGTCGACTTACCGTCTGTGCGCGCTGAGAGTATGCTGTGCGTTTAAAACCGTATCGGATGAGGCCGCACTAGTAATTGCCAGTCTATACCCTATAGACATACTAGCAAAAGAAGCTGCAATTATTGCACAGAACGATGTCCAGCGTTCCAAGGCGAGAGAAGCCAGCATGCATAGCTGGCAGTTTAGATGGAGTAACTCCACGAAGGGACGCTGGACACATAGATGCATACCAGATTTGAAATGCTGGTTGGAACGAGCACACGGCGAAGTCGATTTCTACCTGACGCAGTTCCTATCTGGGCACGGTTGTTTCAAGGCCTATCTCTTTCGCTTTAAGCACGAGTCGAACCCAACGTGCGATCACTGCGGGGGGCAAGCAATAGAGGATGCATACCACGTATTCTTTGAGTGTGCGAGATTTTACGAATCTAGAAACAAACTCCGTAGAATATTTGGAGGTGACTATACACCTGAGTCGTTCGTGAAGCATATGCTAGAAAGCAAGGCAAAATGGACTGCAGCGAGTAACGTAATAGCAGACACCATGAAAACACTGAGAAGCCTAGAGAGAAGACGGCGAGCAAACGGCGACTAAATGAGCACTAATTGTGTCCTTCTAATCATAGGCACGTCTAACAATGACCACCTTGTGTGGAACGGATACGCACAGGAGCTCGGCCTCCTGCATCCGTTACTGATACGTACAGGAGCTAGTCCTCCTGCATCCGTTACGCGCGTGGTGCGGAGCTTTGGCCTCCGCAGACCACCTAACATTAACCACTTCGAGTGGAACGGATACGTACAGGAGCTCGGCCTCCTGCATCCGTTACGGATACGTACAGGAGCTAGGCCTCCTGCATCCGTCATCGCGTGTGGTGCGGATCTTTGGCCTCCGCAGACCACCTAATATTGTGAACTTTGAATGAAACGGATACGTACAGGAGCTCGGCCTCTTGCATCCGTTACGGATACGTACAGGAGCTAGGCCTCCTGCATCCGTCATCGCGTGTGGTGCGGATCTTTGGCCTCCGCAGACCACCTAATATTGTGAACTTTGAATGAAACGGATACGTACAGGAGCTCGGCCTCTTGCATCCGTTACGGATACGTACAGGAGCTAGGCCTCCTGCATCCGTCATCGCGTGTGGTGCGGAGCTTTGGCCTCCGCAGACCACCTAATATTGTGAACTTTGAATGAAACGGATACGTACAGGAGCTCGGCCTCTTGCATCCGTTACGGATACGTACAGGAGCTAGGCCTCCTGCATCCGTCAATGCGCGTGGTACGGAGCTTTGGCCTCCGTAGACCACCTAACACTGACCACTTTTATAAAAATATATGGGTGAAGCCTTTTAAGGCAGACTGAGGGCAATAACGCGACCATTACGGACTGTGAGCCTAGTGCTCAACCCACCTCCCGACGGTAGCTTGACGGTAGTACCGGGGGGTTCGGTACGATGACAGTAGGAGGTTTAGTTCGGGTTAGAGTCCCACACTGACGGGGTAAAGGCTTTCGATGCTTCCTCCTCGTAAAAAAAAAAAAAAAAAAAAAAAAAAAAAACACTAGCAGCGTAATTTGGCTGAACACAACGTCTGGATGTGTGTTTATGAAAGTATGTATGTACATACATATATTTCGATTATATTCGAAGTATTCGCAAGTAGTGTACACTATTTGCAGAACCTTTTTAAGGTCATGTAATTGTCGCTACGAATAAGTAATTGTATTGGTTCTGTTTATGGTTGTGCTCTACTTGCGTTTATTCTAAAACGACAGAAACAAGTAGGTACTGTAATTGGACAGCCGCGAATATTTTGTTGGCCGTTTCGAATCCATTCGTGCAGCCTTCTAATGTACATATGTAAATGTCATGAAATCACACTCGCAGCCAAACGCAGCCATACAAACTTATGTGTTTTGCAGTTAAATGCTGAAAAGTACATGCGCTTACACTTTCACAAATCTCTATATGCATGTAAATCCGCTCATGTATAATATATGTATGTACATTGTATATATACAAATATATGTATGCATAATAATGCATATATATTTTTGTCTTGACGCAGCAGAAAGCGTGTCGTTGTGGCATGTGAAGGTGTTATGTGGCATGTGTGGCATGGCAGCTTAGATGCTTTTGTAGATGCTTGAATGCATGATGAAACTACATAGATGAGCTTAATGGTAAATTGATGTTCATAGGTCTCTCAAAATTGCAGTGTGCCAGGGAAGGAAGCAAGGAAAGGGCGGCGGAATTATAATAGGGTTATGTGACCAAATTGTTGCATTTGAAGTAACACGACTTAATTAAGAGCTACGTAAGTAAATAAGTAAATAAGAGAGTAAGGATGTATGTATGCGCAAATGAACGCCTTTAAACTAAGGCGAATGAATATTAAGTTGCTTGGCATTAATTAAGACATGTTGGTGTCATAGCTATTGATTTCCTAGGAATTGATTTTACTTTGTTAAGACTTAATACTTTGCGAACTACAAACCGGTGAGAGTCTTATATAACACATGATATTTAAACGATCTCTTTTATAATAGTCTGCCTGCCGAGAATGACGCTCAAATCTACTAAAAAACTTTTAAGTCAAGTTTGATCCGTCACGCTCAGCCAAACTAAAACTCTGCTGAAATGATGGAATTTAACATAAAAAAAACTACTACCGCATCATTGTTCGCTAATAACACTACCCGACAAAAAAAATATCCTCGACATTTAATACATGATTCCTATGTAGAATTTTCTGCTGATTCCAAATATGTAATCAGATGGTTCAAAAGTAGAACAGCTTTCGAGATATTTTGAAATTTCTGTTTTTAAGCTAAGAAAAAAAAGTATGATTACTCATCTGTCAATATCTCCGCCATTACCGTCTCGATTTTTACGTTATTTAATTTTGTTTTGAGAGGATGAAATACCCTTTCCAGCAAAGCAAAACTAATTAAAATCGCCGTTAAATTGACGGAGTTATGGCGAACAAAAGATTTTTTTTTATGAAAATTTTCAGGTTTTTTTCGAAATTCATCTTCTATTTTGTAATTTTTTTTTTAAGAAATATTAAATATCCTCCTGGTTTCACATTTTGAGTCAATAACCTATTTCTTAGTAAACATTTTGGCACTTTCCGGATTATAATATGTGGAAAAATGGCAAAGTTATAAGAGATTAAGTGAAGAAACCTATATTTATATTTTCATTGAACTTCCAAATCTGGCAAATGTAAACCACTATAACATTAACACTAGTTTACAGCAAAAAATACCAAGAAATCGGGGTATAGGGGAAAATTGGCATGGGCCCCGTGAGCTCAAAACTATATACTTTTATTTTTTGCACGATTAGGCTTTTGAGATAACGGTAATTTTGTGTTTTTTGGTTATCACTTCATTCAAAAATATTTTTCGCTAAAGTTACATGTGCGATAACAGCTAACAGTACCTCGTTCTAAACGTAATTTCAAAATTTTGTGAATTTTTTGCAATTTTTTTTTAATTTTGATTTTGAAAATAGGTTTTTTATAAGAAGTTGGGAAAATCAGCAAAAGATTTATTTTTAAAAATTAGTCTATTAAATTGCAAACACTTTAAGCGTAATGTTACCAAGATCCCATTAGTATTTTATTTTTAGCGAATTTTTTCAGGTGAAACGAAAAGGATATTTTATAGACGAAAAACTTGGTTAGGTGACCCAACTATGTGAAAACGACTTCATAGCTCAAAAGGACATTAGAGCGATATATAGAACTCCACCTGACTAAAATAATGACATATCAATTTTACAAATCGGATGTCAAATAAAAAAGTTGCAAAAAAAAAATTTTTTTTCGCGGTATTTCGTGGTGTAAAAAAAAATTGTCCCGAAACCCTCTCAACATAATTTTCATATATGTGATGACTTTTACAACGGTGAGCGTTCTCACGGAGGAATAAAAAAAAACATGGGATTGCGATACCAAGGCCATTGGAATGTCAGGGACATTGAATGATGAGCCATTTTTGCTGGTTCCTTCTTCGAGAAGAACAAAATGTACCAAAACGGCGAAAATTATCAACATTTAAACACTTTTAATATACATAAAAATAAAAAATGGAGGTTAAGTACAAGATTGTGATAAAAAATAAACATAGGTTTGTTCATTAAATCTCTTATAGCATTGTAATTTTTCTACGGATTATAATCCGGAAAGTGCCAAAATGTTCACTAAGAAATAGGCTGTTGACTCAAAGTGTGAAACCAGGAGGATATTTAATATTTCTTTAAAAAAATTTTCATTAAAAAAAATCTATTGATCGCTATAACTCCGTCAATTTAACGTCTATTTTAATTATTTTGGCTTTGTTGGAAAGGGTATTTCATCCTCTCAAAACAAAATTAAATAACGTAAAAATCGAGACGGTAATGGCGGAGATATTGACTAAAAAGTAATCCTACTTTTTTTCTTATCCCAAAAACTGAAATTTCAAAATATCTCGAAAACTGTTCTACTTTTGAACCATCTGATTACATATTTGGAATCAGCAGAAAATTCTACATAGGAATCATGTATCAAATGTCGAGGATATGAAAATTTTTGAAATTTTGTCGGGTAATCTAATAGTTTCTTTTATTTAGTTTTCAGCAAAACATTAATTAACATTTCTTGCTAATCTCTTTTAACGAAATTTGTGAGAGTAAAGTGATATTTTCTCTCAGTGAGAGATGTTAGCAAAATAGATAAGGAAACTTGAATTAGCAAATATTAGTGACATATCACCGTTTAAACTTATAACCGCCTAAGTGAGACTTTAATAACCGCTTAACTCTCCAACTTCAGATCTGAAAAGAATGTTAGAATGAAATATAGAGCTTCCCAAAGACCAAATGTATGGTATAAATCGATAGAGCTGGACGCCGGGAGTTAAAGTTTGGCAAATCTCAATTTTGGCATAGGCGGTTATGAAAGTTTCACTTAGGCGGTTATGCAGGTTAAACGACAATATGATTGTTTGGTGCGTGAAAAAGGATAAAAGACACGCCCGAAAATTTAAGAAAACATTCAAATCATCATCAGAAAAGGAAAATATGGATTTAAATATTACCCTTTAAGCGTTCTATTGCCTTAGAAAAGAAAATTTCGACTGACATACTGGCTCGAAACCCCCCCTCAATGCTTTCAAGCAAGCTTCTAGAAATACGAAAATGATGACGATAGCTCGGAACTACAATTTCAATGTAGTAAAGTACACATTTCCTGATAATTGGATTGGTTATAAACAAGCCGATCTCTTCTGACCTTAAACTTTTTACAGCTACTTGTTCAATCTCATCATCGCTTTTAATAGGCTCCATAAGCATTGTTACGGTTCTTAAAAATCTCTGCATGTATGAAGATGAATTTGTCTAATAGCAAAGCGTGAAAAGTAAGAGTGAATTGTAAGAATAAATTTTCTTACTTCTTCCATTACAGCCGATCCGGCGGAAGATGCACTCTCATAGTGGTTCTTGTTTTGAGCCGCTGTCTAATGTATATATATTTCAATATAGGACTAGTTCGCATGCATCCATACATTATAAATAACTTCCCGTTTCGGTATTAAACCTTTTTTTTTAAATAAAAATAGCTATATAACTTGATTTACTACGTATGTATTTACTTTTGTATTTTCCAATACAAATTTGAATTCCTTTTTCCACATTTGACATTTCTTCTTATTCTTGCTAGTCACTTGCTAATGGAAATTTGTCCAGTAAAAAGTTAGTAGAACTATCATTGCCGCTCTCTCCAGTTTCGTTCAGTGCTCTCTCAATTATCGTTCAGTTCGCTCTCTTTTACTGGAGAGAAACCAAAGTAACACAAATTATATGTCAAATCTAGAAATTAGTGTTTATTAACGTTAATTAGTTGATAAAGAAACAAGGCTAATGTTTTTATATTCTGCTAATCCTTTCCTTTATATAAGTAAAAGTATATAAATATTCCGAAAAAACAAATTCTAACTCACCCGGCATTACAAGCAAACCGCCCACAATCAAAACTGATAGCAAAACAAAAAGTAAATGATTTGCGAAACTTATTTACAAATTAGAAGGAACTCCGTCAGACCATATACATATCAATATCGTAGCTTATTTGCTTTTGCTTCAGGTTATTTACATATATCATATTTATTTATGTGCATGCTACGTTTTTGCATCTCTACATGTAAATATATATGTACATATGTAGGTACGTTTATGCCTGCATGTGTATCTTGCTTACTTTTTCTCGAAATCCATTAACATAAATTAGTAACCGACACTTATCTTCCCCAAAATGCGGACAAATTGTCAACAAATCACAAATTTAAACACTCAAAACAAGGACATACTACAAAAGCTCTACATTACTCAAATGCATGCTTCTTTTTTATAAGAGAAAAAAGAAGAAGTTAAGAAGTGAAGCCGAATGAAATTATAAGAGCTGAGCAAATCATACAAAGTCGAATCTCTCTAATATTCACAAAAGTAGTTGTAGCAGAGAGAGCGGCAGCATTTCAGACAGACAAATTTTATGTTTGGCTGTTGAAGCATGCAAAATGCATACATACATATGTATATGTGGGAGTTTATACGAGTATTTATGTACATATATGCTCACAAATGAGGCGAAAGGGAATTTCAATAATAAATAAATGATTTTTCTAGTGGCTTAGTTGCATTACATACGCACATGCATACATAGATGCATAGGCAATGTTTGCCCAGCAAAAAATCTATGCCTTATTTAAGAATTATTACAGAAGATTTCCCACATAGCATTTTATAAATTTTTTGATCATATTCAAGTCTTTTTCGATGCCTATGCACGTTTAAAATAATGGAAAATGCGCTCACTTTCTGATCATAAAAGAGCCTCTCGTCTGTAGAAAATGGTACCCTACGTCCAGCTCTTCTTGGGGAGTCGTTTTCGAGTCTTATTTTAATCGTATTTTAACCATTTTCGCGTCCCTTTAGATTCTTTTTTCGATTTTGAATCTTATTTTGGTCATTTTTGAATCGTTTTCTGATCGTTTTTGAATCTTTTTAGGGTCATTTTTCTTCGTTTTCGTGATAATTTTCGATTGGCTTTCCAATCTTTGTTGGGTAATTTTTCAATCGTTTTTCTATTCATTTTCGAAACTTTTTTGGGTCGTTAGTTGGTCAGTAGCTTTCTGATCAATTTCTAATCGTTTTCTGATACTTTTCTGCTCTTTTTCCTATCATTTTTGGGCCAGTTTACAACCGCATTTCTTTCCCATCTTCTATCCTCTTACATATTCTACCCTTAGCCTTACCTTTACCAATATCGCAAATAGGACTTCCACGGTCACCCTCAGTACACATTTTGGTTGGAACTTTTGAAACAGATTTTTAGCCTACAATAATATTAAGCAAATAAGGAGTTTAAGATATAAAAATTTGAATCCATAAATGAATTCCTGTGAAAATTGATATGCGCATTTTGGCACTCCCATATACGGCAACACGGAAGACATACATCCATATGTTCCTGCTCTAAAACATTCGGAAACATCAATACCGAAATCTAACATAAAATCTGAAATTTTTTTTTGAAAAATTGTAGCTTTAGTATTCCTTAGCTTGCTAAGGAATATTTCATTTCATTTTTTTGCAAAAAAACCAAAGTAATCGATCACATTTAGATCTTTAGCATGATCAATTTGTGATAAATTATTTTTCTAATTAGCAAAGGAGATCGAAAAAGACTCAGCTAGGTGATTTTTATATGATAAAAAATAAAATCACTTTTCAATCGCTGGTGTGACTCATTTTCGAGTCTTATTTTAATCGCAGAGGTGATTAATCAGTTTATGTATATATGTCATGTATGAATGAGATAAGCATGCGTATTTAACCACTTAACACTTCATTGCATTTCAGTTGTACTTTGCACATAAAAATTCAATTCCCTTTCTCTCTCTTTGGGATATATTAAAATAAAGTATTAAAAAATTTGGAGCAGAGCGAATGAGTGCATAAGCGCAATCAGTGCTGCCAGCTTCTTCCAGTTTTAACAACTTAGCTTCAGCTTAGGCTTATGAGTCTGTTTGCTGGGCATACATGTGTGCTTATGAAATGTTGTGTGTGTGTGTGTTATTCTGAAAAAGGATAATGTTCACGCACAAAAAACTAACTCATTCACACAACTGACGTTTGCACGAGGCAAGAAGTAACATATCTACATATGTCCCAGTACATGTACGATAGCAACAACTGCATCATGTCTGCATTTATAATGTGCCTATACGCCACCCCTCAATATCATACTACATACATACATACATATATATTTTGCTATGACCCATTTTTTACTCCATGTTGACTTTTGCCTAATTTCTTTCATTTTCGGCGTGATTTTTCCCGTCTTTTACTTTCACTTATTTCAATTTAAAATTAATTTTAAAAGTTAAGTAGAGGGTTGGTTTTTCTCCAACAACCTTATTTATTTTTGACTGAGCAGCATAGCAAATAAATAAATTCGGATCAAATTTTGATCGGCACTTACCTCCAGCCATCACTACTGTCTTTTTTTTCGAAAACGAAGCTACACATTACAAAGCACAGCGACATATTTGAGGACCATAGGATAGCAAATCAAAATGAAAGACCTACACATCTTTTATTTATTGCCATTTTAAATGAAAAAAGGCTTAATGTTGGACAATATTCAAAGTCTAATTGGGCATAGTTTAGGCTTAGTTTTTAAGCGGTAACATACACCCATATAAAATCGCCTCAATTTACCAAACAAAATTGCTGGTAATTAAATTACAAAATACCTTTTTAGAGAATTCTCATGCACTTAGTTCACATAAATACTTATTTAAATATATAAGCAACCTTTCACTTCCACTTGAACTTACATTTGATTTCCCAACACATTTTGACAAAATCAACACCTTTTCAAAGCCAATTTCCGCGCAAAAGGATTTTCATTTTTCATTCAAAAATAAAATAAAATAAAAAAAAATAAAAAAGTGCGAAAGCTGAAGGAAAAACTAATTTCCGTCATCGATTAACGTGTGATTCAATAGAAGTACGAATTGCGCAGCGCAAAAATAAACAACGCGAAGTAGGTAAATGAAAGGATGATAAAACAAAAATAGTGAACGATGATAAGTAAAATTTAAAGCCAAGAAGAGCAAATGAATGGATGAATGCGCGAAATGGGAATGCGCTAAAGCAATTGCATAGAGACAAGCAAACACAAACACACATACATACCTATGTGTGTACATTTGTACATACAGCGACACTAACGTACATACATACATACATCCATCGAAATCATCTATTTACCTATTACTTACCTCCACGACCCGCGATGGTGCGTCGCAATGCATTTATCGCACGCTTAAAATTAATATCCGCTCCACTGAGACTACCACCAGCTACCGCTGCTACTGCTACCGCGCGCTGCACTTCATTTCAATTCATTTTTCGTTCCTTCACTCCATTCCAATGGCTAAAGCGGCGACGCATGCAATGATCTGATCGCCCGTATGCCTGACTTGCCATTTCATTGCCGCAAGTCCTTGCTCCCTGCTGCATATCCTCGCACAGCAAACATTATCGTTGGTCGGGAACTAATAGATTTCCACGGATTGCAAGTTCGCGTTTTATGCATGTGTGCGTGTGTGTATTTGTATGTGTGTTTTACTTTCGAACGGCAGAAGGTAGGTAATCAACAAGCAATTCGGAATTCTGCAAAATTGTCCGCAGCTGAAGCGGATATTTCACTGATTTTCTCAGCTGTGTGCATTTGTGTTGAGGTTGCCGTTTTGTTCTTGTTGTTGTTGCTGCCACTACTGTTGCTACGGATTCTATTTCTGTTGCACATCAACCATTGAAAAAGTATGCCAACGGCGATGCATACCGAAAGAATGTGGAAATGACATCTGCAAATTTGACTTGTCGGTCGTCAACGCAAAGCAAATCAATGCACGGCAAATGCCGGTGAGGTGAGATGAGCGATGCCAGTCAGTGACGCTTTTGAGGAGTGTAATAAATGAAAGAGGTGAAAATATATATTATCAAATGTGACTGATTTGAATACCGCATTGTGGATACACAGACGATGTTATGACGTTGATGATGATGATGATGATGATGATGATGATGATGAAAATGATGATAATGATGATTATGATTATGATGATGGCTTTAATGATGCTGATGTTGAAATTGATGCTGATGATGATAATCATGATGACGATGATGATGATAATGATGAAGATGATGATGATGATGATAATGATGATGATGATGTTGTTGATGATGATAATGATGATGTTGATGATGATGATGATGATGATGATGATGATGATGATGATGATGATGATGATGATGATGATGATGATGATGATGATGATGATGATAATGATGATTATGATTATGATGATGGCTTTAATGATGCTGATGTTGAAGTTGATGATGATAATCATGATGACGATGATGATGATAATGATGAAGATGATGATGATGATGATAACGATGATGATGATGATGATGATGCTGATGATGATAATGATGATGATGATGTTGTTGATGATGATAATGATGATGGCGGTGATGATGATCATGATGATTATAAGGATGATAATGACTAATGATGCTGATTTTGACGGTGATGTTGATGTTGATGACGATAATGATAATGATGATGATGACGATGATGATGATGACGATGATGATGATGATGATGATGATGATGATGATGATGATGATGATGATGATGATGATGATGATGATGATGATGATGATGATGATGATGATGATGATGATGATGATGATGATGATGATGTTGCTGATGATGATGATGATGATGATGATGATGATGATGATGTTGCTGATGATGATGATGATGATGATGATGTTGCTGATGATGATGATGATGATGATGATGATGATGATGATGATGATGATGATGATGATGATGATGATGATGATGATGATGATGATGATGATGATGATGATAATGATGATGGTGATAATGATAATGATGATGATAATGATGTTGATGATAATGATGATATTTATTATGTAAATGATTATGATCTCGGTGTTAATACTGATAATAATATTCTGGGGTAATCCACGTCCATGTTTTGGCCCATATCTGGAGACCCGGCATGGAAATAATGAAAATTGGTCTGTGTATGTGAAAGTAGGGCGACGAAAAATGTTGCTCATACGCATATGTGTACAGTAAATAAAATTGACGTTACTTGTTCGAATTTGCTAATATTATGGCCAATATTTACTGAAAAGTTTTATCTTCACATTTGCGATAAAAAATGTTTCGTTGTTCTAGAATGTGAAGATGTAAGGAATAGCTGGCAACTTCTAATTTTGTCCTGTTTGCTAGATTGCCCATCAGGCAGTAGTCAGTTGAACCTAAGCCATTAATTTCATTCGGTTAAAATATTATTAAGAATGAACTTAGGAACATCTCTACGAACCCTGACGAGAAGCCGTAGAGGATACATATAAGCCAAGACATAAAAGCCACCCTCGCAGCCTGCGTATCCTCTCTAGTGCCTATTGCAGTTGGTAGAGTGCTCGCCTGCTATGCCAGAGGTCTCGGGTGCAAACCCCAGTCCGAGCAAAATACCAAAACAATTTTTCTAATTAGTAAAAATCCAATTATTGGGTTTTTTAAGAGCAGTGGTCATCTCTCGGCAGTGGGCGGCATACACTCCGAGTGTATTTCTGCCATGAAAAAGCTTCTCACAAAAAATGCATTCGCCGTTCGGAGCCGGCATAAAAACTGTAGGTCCACCCAATTAATAGGAAAAGCAAAAAGAGCACACCTAGAATTGGGAGAGAAGCTCGGCAATAAAACTCGTCGGAGTTATAATAGCGTCATTGTATTATTGTTATTATTCCTTGCACATATTGGCCAGTGCGGGGACAGATTCAATCTCTCGAGCCAAAAGTTTTTGTTCGATTTCTCACGAAAGTTACATTGGGCCGTATTAATAAAAATAAAGCAAATGCTTTTACTCAAGATTTTGGAAATTTGACATTAATTTGTATAAACCAAATTTCAAAATTTGAGTAAAAGGTCTGAAATCTTAAGCAAAAGCAAATGCTTGGCTTTTATTAATATGACCCATTGTAATTCTAAACTTTTATTA
This sequence comes from Urophora cardui, assembly GCA_960531455.1. NCBI lineage: Eukaryota > Metazoa > Arthropoda > Insecta > Diptera > Tephritidae > Urophora > Urophora cardui. The sequence goes on from OY482671.1 coordinate 100,033,642, forward strand.
TATTATATATCGTCGGTCCCCTGCCAGAAACACGAATGTGAAATTTTTTCTAAGTACGATATCTGCTCTTCATCGGGTATATATTGATATAATAACAATTAATATTTGTATATATGCTTATGTACATACAAGTAGATATTATGTATGTATGTTTACGCAAGAATTTATACCAATATTAATTGTAATTACATCAATATATACCCGATAAAGAGCAGGCATCGTACATAGAAAAAATTTCACATTCGTGTTTCTGGCAGAAGACCGACGATATATTCTATTTTTTATTATATTTTATTCTATTTCGGACCTTCTTTCCTTCTGCGTTTTCTCGCCACTACATTCAGTCACATTTGTATAATACGAGCAGTAAAATGTTACTCATACGCACGTGTGCACCTTTTTTTGGAGATTTTCATACGTTCATCAAGGAAAGAAGACTAAACAAAAAGGTGCATACATACATACATATGTTGCTAAAAATCATACAAAATGCACAAAAAAGCAAAGAGTGTAATCGCCAGTGAAAAGCATAGTATTTGGAGATAGATATTTATAAATTCGAAATTCGCTGACAATATATAATTTCAAATTTAAAAAAATAATAGTACCTGTGGCGAAATTAAGCTAATTAGCAACAGATCATACATAGATAAAAGTAAACAATGTCATTAATCGATATTGTAATAGCTTAAATACTGTTGGTTATATCATATACGCAATAATATATTACGTAAATATTTCTAGCTGAAAAATTTGCATTTTTTAATTAAATATCCGTAAATAAAATTATTTTTAAATTTGTTTGAATGCAAAAAAAATCTGTTTTAGTATAACTTTTTCATAAGACTAAATGATTAGAAAGCGTGGGAACTCAGCTTTTTTTTATTGAAACATACCAAGTTGCAGTTAAAAACAAAAACACGACAACAATAACAATAAGAACTGAGATGCAGCAATTAAACGACACCAACAAAAGGGCATAAATCAACCGGCAATATATATTTTATGACACTTTTGCACAACGTTAATTTGCATGCTTTCTTTTTTTTGTTCTTTTTTTTACGTATTACTATATTTTTGCCAATTTTATTTTTATACACACACAAACTTTTATATAACTACACGCATGCACGTATAAATACATAGCTCTACTCACAGGGATTTTTATAGTTCTCATGAAATAGAAATGGTAGCTCTACTGACAGTGATTTTTATACCTTTCATGAAATAGATCCCCAACATAGTTATATACCGATATGATCAGCACCATAAGCTGAGTTCATTAAGCCACTTCCGTCTGTCCGTCTGTTTGAACGTAAACTAGTCCCTCGGTTTTTGGGATATCTGCTTAAAATTCGGTACGTGTGTGTCTTTATGGCAAGCTGACTATTTGTCGGAATCAGCCGAATCGGACCACTATAACATATAGCTCCCACACAACCGATTGTTCAGACATAGACTTTTACGGTATAACTCTCTATTTAAATAGCTAACATTATAAATTAAACAAAACGAGATCATGTAACTTTTCATTTCCCCATTCCTGAAAGTTATGAAGTCTTCGGTGCGGCCGAATTCAACGCACTCTTACTTGTTTTATTCTAGCCCAAAGCCAAAATTTTTACCTTCATTATTTCTGTATGCTATCGTACAGATTGAACGAATTTTTTATGTTGCAGTTGGTATTTTTAATATTTTCACTGCTGTAAATATAAAATTTTTTGTCTTTGTATATTTTTTTATTGCAAAAATGTTGTATGAAAAAAGTGCTAGCGGCAGATAAATTGGATATAACTCAACAACATTTAATACTAAATTTGCTATAATTGGCAGGTAAACACATTTGTTATACGAAAGTATTGAAAAAGTGCATCAGTTGTTTCAATTTTGTTTTCTCTTTTTTTTTTTTAAATTTAAAAATATGTGACAATATAGTTCAAATGGTTATCACATGATTTAAACAATTTATTTCATTAATATATTTAGAATATACCTGTGGCAAAGAATGCCTGTCGTAAGAGGCGACTAAAATCCATCGGCCTAGAAGGTTGATAATGACCAAAAATTCGTTCGCACGACACACATTGGGGTATTTAATCAATCTGGGCGGCCAAAACCTCATTTCCTAAAACTGGCCCGATTTCCAAAAAATAAAATTTTTTAGTAGGCCAGGACCCTAACGCATCATTTTCAATAAAAGTTTATTCTCAAAATTTCAAACACAAAGTTTTTACAGTCAATGAAAGTTTGGTCATTCGTGTATTTCTCCCGGCATTTTATAACGTTCTTAAAGTTTCAACATTTCCAATTAATATTTTTACGGTTTTAAGTGAAGTTTTTTAGAATACTGTTATGGATTCTTATAATACAGGTAATCGAGTACAAAATTCATGTTTATTGAGATTTAGTTAGTTGTTAGCGTCTTCTTAATTACATTTTTAAAAAACGATGTATTAAAAAAAAAATTTCCCAATTTTTTGTTTTCAAAAGGGTTTTTGTTTAGGTGCCCGGCATTGCCCGGCACTGACTCTTTTTTTTTCTAGATAGTCTGTTCCCTGTTATTTTGAGTTGAAGAAAGATCGGTCCCGGGTTTTTCCGGTTTTAAGAAAAAAAGGCGATTTTTCACTTTGGGAAAAATGACCCCACCACACGTAAAAAAATTAGTTGTTTGTGGATTCGAGAACACCCATCTAGCAACATATACATCGACATGCTCCGAATCCAAAGTCCGCTTGTCCAATATACCCCCAAAACTTCGAGAAAATTGCGAAAAGCTAAAAAAAAGCACCTATGTGCGACAGTCGGGCTAGTGTCAGAAGGGACTAGTACCCGAGTCTACAGGGATTTATCCGGCAAAGGACTGTTACTACCCCAACACTCCTCAAAACCTTCGGGGAGTGTCTTGTTGGCTACAACAATAACAACAACAACAATAAAAACAACAAAAATAACAACCACAACAACAACAACAACAACATTATGTCAACTACAGTTGCCAACCCTGCGAATCTGGAAGCTAGAGCATACGTACGTATATCTATATATTAATAGGCTAACATGTTTTCCATACAAACAATTGCCAGGCTGTTTAGCACATTTAACATACTCATATCCACTTAAAATTGATATGGATGTGTTTGTATGAGTCAGGAGCAGTGCATAGGCATATAATTTTTTCAATAAAATATTTAATTTCTTTATAATTAATAAACAAAATTTTTAGTTAAGAGAAATAGATATCGTAAACGTGTTTACAAGTATCGTAAACACAGTTGAAGAGTCGCTTTAATTTAAAAGCGCTCTCTCTATTTTATATGAATTGGCCCAGTTTACGCTTAGATCAAAATCAACGCGGCCAAATATATCCTATTGCTTTTCCATTAAAGCGAAAAATGGGAGAGAGGACGGGAGAGCACACTGGGTAATTTAAATTTTGACCAAGGCATATCTAACAGATAGGCTCGGCGGCGAATTGAAAAACTTCTGTTTTTATTTACAAAGGTAGAGTGCAATGTCAAAATCAAAGCGAATTCACATCATGGCCAAAAGGAATGTACGAGCCCCAAGCGAATTCAGCGAAATATCGTTTTGACATTACACTCTACCAATTACAATAACAAAATACATGGGCAATTTCTGAATTCGCCACCGGCCTACCTTCCTAGATCTGCCTTGATTTTGACCATGATTTCGCGTCGGACCGTGATCAAAAGGGCAAATCATGTTGCGGTGCAACTGGAATTTGGAAAGTGTTGCTTATCTCCGCGAAAAGGAATAATTTTTGTACCAATACAAAGTTGAAAAAATAAATTGCATGGTCGAATTTCGAGCACCGGCGATACTGCAATCTCTCCTGCACCAGAAAGAGGCAATCGTGCGTGGATGTTAAAAAACCATATTATAAAAGGTGTCCATGCAAAAATCTTTGGTTTATATCGTCCATTTGTGGTAGGTTGGAGTACTTTCATAGTGATCATTAACATAGCCCAAACGACCGATTCATGTACATATCTGCATCGACTCGTAGTTAGCCGAACATCGCAACGAAAACCAAACGTTTATCGCGATGACGAGGAAACAAGTGTAAATATATGTACATATGCAGTTATTTTAGATACTACATTAATTAATCCAATTTAGGTACTCCATGGATTAATTTGATTGTTATGCGGGACTGTAATAAATACTGCATTGCAATGACATGCAATGTTAATTGGACAATTTTTTTGTATGAAATGTGGGAGGTTATGGAGTACTCGGTTGGTCCACAGCGAGCACCTCACGGATGAGCGAATAGATTAGTCGGAATTTTTGCCGGGTGAGCAAACATTACACGTACATATGTACGTACATAATTAACATATTTATTTACGCTTTTACGGAATAAGGTCACATGTAATCTGTAAAAATTTAATAAGCATGGATTGAATAAATCACTTGGAGCTTCTCTTTTATTAATCAACAACTCGAATTTCATTTCCAGCAGATATCTACATACATATGTAAGTATTTAATTATGAACAGATATATGTACATTAGAGCGTATCACGGTGTAGGGAGGAAAAAAAAGTTGAAAATGTTCCCCCCCCAGTTTGAACACTTACCTTATGAGGTTTTCAAAAAAAAAAATTTTAATTTTTTTGGCACCCTGTAAAAACAGCGAAATTTGTTTTTTTTCTATAATTTCTATATTTTACGTTCGATTTTCAAAAGTGGTACATTTTTAGAAAGGTATTATCCAAGGAAATATTTCATCCATAGAAACTTTTAGTCCATCATGCCAAGTTCAGATTTTATTCTAATTTTACTAAAATCAACACCCTGTATTTGAAAAAAAAAAAAATTGTTTCCTGAAAACTAAGAGCTGCTCTAGCTTACGCCAGGTTAAGATATTTTACAAAATTGTGTTTAATGAACACTTTTCTTGCTCTATCTTTTGTTTCACGAGTATACTCAAAACAAAACTAGCGTAATCTAGATCACAAATTTCTGCTCTATCTTTTTTTGTGGAGTAAGTTAGAGCAGAGAAGCAATTTTCAGTCAAGAAAAAATAAATTTTTGAAAAGTTTAAAAAAACTAGCTTGCAAGAAAAACCACGTTTGGCATGCGTGCATTTGTGCATTTGCATTAATTTTGAGGATTAACAAAAAAATAAATGGAAACTACCAAAATTCAAGTGTTTCATGGCATTTCTGCTCTGAGTTGCTCTAAGTTGCTCTATTTCTATTTTGACAGCTGCCCTACTCTGCTCTGCTCTAACCTGCTCTGAACTTTTTTTGTTCATTAAACAGAGCTAATATTAATAAATAATAATCTTCTTTACTCATATAATGATGTCAAAACTATATTCAAGGCTATATTTACTTTATTCAAAAAAAAATTTTTTAATACAGGGTGTTGGTTTTAAATAAATTTTAATAAAAGCTAAAGTTGGTGTCGCAGGTTAATGGCTTATATGGACGAAATATGACACGGGTTAAAACCTTTACAACAATATATTGCTCGTTGAAATCAAAGACCAAATAGAAAAGTTATAAACAAAAAACGAATTTCGATGTTTTTACAGGGTGTCGAAAAATTTTTTTTTTCCATTTTTGAAATCTCCAACAAGTAAACATTCGAACCAGGGGGGAACATTTTAAACTTTTTTTGGCGATACGCTCTAATGTACATACATGTATAAATTGTCCGCTTTGCGGGTGGAGTTTATTCGTCTTTGTAAACAATTAATTACAAGCGCGTAATTATGCTCAGATGACGATAAATTTATAACAATTACGATTTGCAGCAAACATAACAGGCACACATATGCATACGTACAAAACGTGCACGCCCACACAATAGTTAAAAGTTATATGCAAATATCTGTTTATATATATATATATATATATATGTGTGTAAATATGTACGTTATAATATGTGGCAGTTTACATTCAATGTGTAATAACATTTAGTAATAAAAAACAAGTAAGGAAGCCTAAGTTCGAGTGCAATCGAACATTAGATACTCAGCTGTATGCTTTCATTGTTTGTTTGCGTTTGTTCGATATAGGGTGTATTTTATATGAAACGAGTGCTGCATAAACAGGGCGCAGCCACGCCCATTTTCAAAATTTATATCAATCATCCAAATAAGCATACAAATATTATTGTTAGTGCAAAATTTCATCCCTCTATGACTTTTAGTTACAAAGACTTCACGTTACAAATTCCAAAAGGGTGTTCCAGAAATATCTTTGTTAAAAAGTAGGCGTGGTCATAAACCGATTTCAATACATTTTTGCGTGTCTATTAACACATGTTATAAAAGTGTATAAACCAAGTTTCGTCATAATATCTCAATTATTTGTCGAGTTAAAGGCTAAGAAATCTCATATATCCCTTTGTCTAAAAAGAGGCGGTGCCACGCCCATTTTCCAAACTTTTTTATTTTTTGTTTCCGGTCTATTGTAAAACTCATGTCACAAAATTTCAATGAATTATCTTTATATTTCACATAGATATCGCTTAAAATGGTTTTATTAGGTCACTTTATAATACACATATATAAAAGTGGGCGCGGTCGTCAACCGATTTTGGTAATTTTTCGTCCACACATTTGGCTAAGTAAATATATCACGCGTACCAGATTTCATCGATATATCTTTAACGGTTTCTGAGTTATGGCTTATTAAACTTTCAATATTCGCTCCTTAATAAGTGGGCGTGGCACCGCCCATATTCCAAAATTTTTGTGTTTTTTGTTTTATGTCCATAGTTGGACTCATGCGACAAAATTTCAATGATAGATCTTTATATTTGACAGAGATATCGCTTAAAATGTTTTTATTAGGCCCCCTTATATTTCCTATATATAAAAGTGGGCGTGGCCGTCAACCGATTTTGATAATTTTTCGCCAAAACATTTGACTAAGTAATTATATTACGCGTACCGAATTTCATCGATATATCTTCAACGGTTTCTGAGTTATGACTCATAAAACTTTCAATGTCTGCCCCTTAATAAGTGGGCGTGGCACCGCCCATATTCCAAAATTTTTGTGTTTTTTGTTTTATGTCCATAGTTGGACTCATGCGACAAAATTTCAATGATAGATCTTTATATTTGACAGAGATATCGCTTAAAATGGTTTTATTAGGTCACTTTATAATACACATATATAAAAGTGGGCGTGGCCGTAAACCGATTTTGATAATTTTTCGTCAAAACATTTGTCTATGTAAGCAAATTACGCGTACCAAATTTCATCGATATATCTTCAACGGTTTCTGAGTTATGACATATAAAACTTTCAATGTTTGACCCTTAATAAGTGGGCGTGGCACCGCCCATTTTCCAAAACTTCATCAAATTTCTTCATAAGGGCCCGAGCTCAATACGTGGGTAAAATTTTAAAACTCTAGCTATATTAGTGGCTGAGATACCAAATTTCCGATTTTTTCTATATAGGAAAAGTGGGCGTGGTCATGGTCCGATTTCGCCCATTTTCAATACCAACCGTCCCAGTCTCGATACCAACTTGCGTTCCAAATTTCATCAAAATATCTCAATTTTTGCGCGAGTTAGAGTGTTTACAGACGGACGGACGGACGGACGGACGGACAGACGGACGGACGGACGGACGGACGGACGGACGGACGGACGGACGGACATGGCTCAATCGATTTCTCTTTTCACCCTGATCATTTTGATATATATAAGTCTATATCTATCTCGATTATTTCATTCTGTTACAATCCACCGTTATGTGATTAAAACTATAATACTCTGTGTACTAGTACAGCTGAGTATAATAATATGGCAGCCATCTTATGCAAATGTCAGCGAGCGGGGATTTCAACGTTATTAAATGTGTGAATGGCCTCCAAGGTGGCAAATGTGCGATTAACCGCAAAATGCATTGGAATTAACCTGGTTTCCCACGAAGGCCAATTAATCCAATTTGTTTACGATTCAACCACAGCAATTGCAATTCGAGTCAAGGCAATCACACACACACATACAAATATGTAGCCATAAAAAGCAGAGGTGTAATTATTTTATTCATAAATAAAATTTTTTGCTTGATCGCAATGAAAACATAAAGAAAAATTATAAAAACTATTGCAAAAATTATTCCGTCGCAGGCACTAGTATTTTTATATAAATCGAAAATTGGTTGTAATTGTTATGATTGCAATCGCATATAATTTCACTCAATTTTATTCGAACTTAGTTTGATTACACGCACATCACCGATTAAATTCAAGATTTAAACTGGAATATGCAAACAACCACATAGTTTTTTGCTATATAAATATAATCAGATACTAGCATCGATTTTATTGGACTTATCTACAGCTCTGAAAGCTGGATTCATATACATATGTATGTATATTAGCTTTTGCCCTACGCAAATTATTATTATTGAGAATTTAATTGAAGGTAATAAATTCAGAAAGTCAAATATGAATTTTTATGCCACAATATTGGGTTTTTTAAGAGTAGCGGTCACCTCTCGGCAGTGGGCGGCATACCCTCCGAGTGCATTTCTGCCATGAAAAAGCTTCTAACAAAAATGCATTCGCCGTTCGGAGCCGGCATGAAACTGTAGGTCCACCCAATTAGTAGGAAAAACAAAAAGGAACACACCTCGAATTGGGAGAGAAGCTCGGCCATAAACTCGTCAGAGTTATAATAGCGCCATTGTATTATACATATTATTATAATAATAACATAAAACAGAACTCTGACGAGTTTCAAGGCCGAGCTTCACTAACAATTCGAGGCGTGCTCGTTAATTTTTGTTTTTCCTATTAAACGGGTTTTATTACTTCAGGCTCGGAACGGCGACTGCATGTGTATGTATACCCTCCTAAAAAATCTATGTCTTATTTAAGGTTTGTTCAAGAAGATGTAAAGGCTCACAAAATGATGCCGGAAAATTCTAAGTGACAAAAGTTGTATTGGACAAAGGCTTATAATAAGGCTTATTTCCTGTATTGGTGTCATCAGTCTATAAGCACTACGCCCTTTCTCTGTAGGAGGAAATCTTATTCCCAAAGCTTATCCCTCATAGGAATAAGGCTTAGATAATTACTTATAATAAGGGCTTATGCGGTATTTATGTACCTTACAATAAGACTTATTCTCCATAGAGAATTACGCCTTAATAATTTTCTACACTGAAAAAACAACTTACTCAGATTATGGAAAAGTGGGAATGATTCGGCGCTAAAGACATATTTCCATATTTTGATGTACGATTTTCTTCAAATCAAGGAATAAAAACCACGTTTTAAAGAAAATTGTACATCAAAATATGGAAATATGTCTTTAGCGCCGAATCATGCCCATTTTTCCATAATCTGAGTAAGTTTTTTTTTGAGTGTATAATAAAGGATTCTATAGAGTTTTAATATCTACCTTATAATAAGGAATAATAAAAAGATGTTTTTTGTTTAGCTGCATAATTCACAATTTTTGCGCAACTTAAGCATAAAACTCAATTCCCCCTCTTTCTATTTGAGATATGAGTACATAACAGGAAATTAAGTATTAACATGTTTGAAGCAGAGCGAATGAGCGTATAACAGCAACCAGCGCCGCCAGCGTATGCCTTATTGCTTAGCGACTTTTTGTAGGGTATATTTTCCGATATTTTATTTATAAAATAGTAGAATAGAATCATATATACGAGTATTTCAACTTTTTACAGATAATCAAAAAATTAATTTTGAAACTAGTACTAGACAAAATTAAATTTCCTATTTGTGCAACAAAAACTATTATAGACGAAAAGTAGTTGTATTTGCATCAGTCGGCAGTGAAATTACCCCCTGACATATCCATTTCAATTAACACAAATTAAGAATCAGCGAGTTCTTTAAATTTTGCTTCCAATTAAATTAATTCTATCCAAAATAGTATTTGCCACACAAACCAAACTCTTGAAGAACAAGTGAATAAATATGAGAAACTTTACGCTTTGAAGTTTGTTCTTTCCTCCTACAAATTGTAGTACTTTTCGCCTCAATTAGACTTGAGCTTTCCATCACGGGAAAAACTAAATGTTTCACTCCTAATTAAGCTCACTTCTTAAGGAGCTTTAAGCTCATAATGAAAAGCTCAAATTCAAATATAAGAATCAGCATCATATAGCATCAGTGAAAGCCATTCATACATATGTATGTGTGTATACCAAATCTATTCCCATTTTATTTCCGTTGTGGTGTAAAAGCCACGTCTCTGCGTAACATATGCTCAAATATTTAAAACAGGGAAAATGGAGCCGTTAACATTTTATAATAAAATTTTTTATTTTGAAGTTAAACCTGAAAGCTTTTGAAACTTTTCGCTTTTCTCTACCCTCAGAACTGCTAATTTAATATACTGAAATTTATGTAAAACTCTGCTGCTTTCATCCTGAAGTCAAACTATTCGACTTCGATAGAAACTTTTTATGTTAACATATGTGGCCGCTGTGGTGCAGTGGGTAGAGTGCTCGCCTGCTGTGTCAGAGGTCTCGGGTTCAAACCACGGTCCGAGCCAAACACCAAAACAATTTTTCAATTAGTAAAAATCCATTTATTGGGTTTTTTAAGAGCAGCGGTCACCTCTCGGCAGTGGGCGGCATACCCTCCGAGAGTATTTCTGCCATGAAAAAGCTTCTCACAAAAAATGCATTCGCCGTTCGGAGCCGGTATAAAACTGTAGGTCCACCCAATTAGTAGGAAAAACAAAAAGGAGCACACCTCGAATTGGGAGAGAAGCTCGGCCATAAAACTCGTCAGAGTTATAATAGCGCCATTGTATTATTATTATATTATGTCCACAAAGAGTAACGTATGTATCTCCTGTTTGCGAATGTCCTTCCAATCAGCAAGAAGAATAATTTTGCGCCAGATTAGCTACACTCAGATGCATGTAGTGCACAGAGATGGAGTAAGAAATATATAGGGCTCCGTTAAGATGGACCCCCCATCCAATGGATTTGAAAATTAATGGGCTAGGAATTATGAGCTACTAGGGGTTACCCGCGGGTTTCACACCACGTGCTTTTAAAAATATTAACATATTGAGTTAGTCTTAAAAGTTACATAGAAAAAATATCATTCTTTACGTCAAAGATAGTTTCCTTATTTTTCTTTGTCCGTTGAGTGCGTAATTATCTCATATGCCCTCACACCAATTTTCAGAACCCTACTATAAATATTTCAAGAGATATTGAAAGTTTCAGTTTGTTTGGGAGGTGCCCATCCCTGCTTTACCAAGACCTATATTGTTTATCTGTTGAGTATATAATTATGCATTATTCCTTCACACAAATTTTCATTATTATAGTACAAATATTTCAAGAGATATTACTAAGAAAAGGAAAATTTTGTATGGGAAGTGCCCATCCCTGCCTTTTAATCAGATTAAAAATATGGCTATAGTAATTTCCGGGTGAAAATACCAAGGTTTGCAAAGTTTCGTGAGGATCCGTTCAGCGGTTTTCTCGCCAATTGAGTTTAAAGTTTAAACACAATTTCCATTTCACATTTATAATACGAGATATAAGATTTATGTATGTGCTAATTTGTTCAAAAAAAAAAAAAATTTGTGCTCCAATTTTAAGGGTTTTTTATATGTCAAAATTCAATATGCAAATGAATGCTAGATTTATGTATGTGCTAATGTCGTCCAAACACCAATTTGTTTTTTATTTAAAAAAAAAATTTTTAATTTCAAATTTGGGTTAAATTTATATAAATTTTAATAAACCTAAATGAACGCTATGATAACGAACTGTCATTTACCAAAAATTATTTTTTTGTTTTTCGAATTTTTAAGACTTTTTTCAATTTCAAATTGGGAGGTGCAGCTTCACGTTTTTTGAAAAACTCCCCCCTTCAATGGATCTGAAATTAAATATGCAAAAATGAATGCTAGATCTACATATCGTCGCTATAGAAGAAAAAAGACGCAAAGTGTTTTGTTGAGAAAGAAAGACGCAAACTTGTTTTTTTTCAAAGAAAAAATTATTTTCGAAAGAAAGACCCTTTATTTTTTTTTTTTTGATAACGAAGAAAGACGCTTTATTTTTTTTTTTTTACTATTAAGAAAGACGCACTTAAATATTTTTTAGGAAAGAAAGACGTATTCGATTTTTGTTCTTCTTCAATATTAATGCTAATGCGAAAGACGCAGTTAATAATGCTAATGCGTCTATCTTCGTCGACATGTTTTGTAAAGCGTCTTTTTCCCCGACATATTTTTAGTGCTCCTTTTTTCGTCGACAAATTACTGACATGCGTCTTTCTTCTTCCGGAGGGACGATATATGCTAATTTCGTCCAACCAACAAATTTTTTTTTTAATTTCAAATTTGGGGTAAATTTATATAAAATTTAATAAGCCTGTCTGAAAAATTCAAAAGCAAAAAAATCCTTTTTACCATGGCGTTCATTTAGGCTTATTAAATTTTATATAATTTTGCCCCAAATTTGAAATTAAAAAATTTTTTTTGTTTGAAATAAAAAAAAATTTTGTGGTTGAGCGAAATTAGCACATCTGTAAGTCTAGCATTCATCTTTGCATATCAAATTTCAGACCCATTTAAGGGGGTAGGTTTTCAACGTTAGATTTAACGTTAGATTTAATGGGCTACCAGCGGCTGCGTTGGGCAGGTCAGGTCGCGAGAATGGATGAAGGTGCTTCGGCAGAAGAAAAGGGCGACCTGCACTGCGTTAGGAAGATCAGGTGGGCAGCGATGCTGACTCCCTCCGTATTCCCATGTGGCGCCATGCTGCATGAAACAGAATCAGCTGGCGCGCTTTATTGGACTCGGCCAGAATCGTCGAGACGGTTGCGTGCCATTTCGTGAGAATATTTTAAATGGCAAAAATACATACAAATAGGTCATTCATTATTCTAAGTTTGTCTAATGATGACGTACGAACCGGCTCTCTAAGTCCAACCAACTACTTGTTCATTCAATTGATTTGCGAAGAAATTCTAAATGGCATGTCATTCCATAAACGAAGTTATTTGTGTTGCCATAAAAATAAATTCCACGGCCTTTTATGTTATAAAAGTTTTACAGAATTGTACGCCATAAATTCATTTTAGTGAATACAAAAACCAAAACCTTTTAACATAATTCATTTTGGGCTTGGCGAAATTGGCGACAATAAAATTGAATTTGTAAGAGCAAGATTACACTCTTCTCGTACAAAATGAATTCGACCATTTTCGATGAGAACGAAGGACGGTCCTGCGCAGAAATTTAGTTTCCAAAAATTCATTTTGAGACATACTTATGTATGTATGTACGTGATTTGTTATAACAAGTTGAATTATGGTTGTTCATGAGAGCGGTAACTTATGCTGCAAATGAATATGAAAAATATTTGAGAACATTAAATGCAATCCATATACAACAAGTAAGGAAGCCTAAGTTCGAGTGGAATCGAACATTAGATACTCAGCTGTATGCTTTCATTGTTTGTTTGCGTTTGATGAAAACACGTTGTATTTTATATAAAGCGAGTGCTGCATAAAGTGGGCGTAGCCACGCCCATTTTCAACATTTTTATCAGTCATCCAACTAAGCATATGAATATTATTCTTTGTGCAAAATTTCATTCCTTTATGACTTCTAGTTACAAAGAAGTCTTGTTACAAATTCCCAAAGGGTGTTCCAGAAATATCTTTGTTAAAAAGTAGGCGTGGTCATAAACCGATTTCAATAAATTTTTGCGTGTCTATTAACACAAGTTATAAAAGTGTATAAACCAAGTTTCGTCATAATATCTCAATTATTTGTCGAGTTGTGGGCTCTGAAATCTCGTTGATTCCTTTGTCTGAAAAGAGGCGGTGCCACGCCCATTTTCCGAAATTTTTCTATTTTTTGTTTCCGATCTATTGTAGAACTCATGCCACAACATTTCAATGAATTATCTTTATATTTGACAAAGATATCGCTTAAAATGTTTTTATTAGGCCACTTTATGATACCCATATATAAAAGTGGGCGTGGTCGTCAACCGATTTCGCTAAAATTTCGAACATGTATTACTACAAGTAGTGAAAGTGTATAGACCAAGTTTCGTCATAATATATCGATTATTTGTCGAGTTATGGGCTCAGAAATCTCGTATATTCCTGCTTCTAAAAGGAGGCGGTGCCACGCCCATTTTCTAAAATTTTTGTATTTTTTGTTTTATGTCCATAATTGGACACCTTCCATAAAATTTCAATGATATATCTTTATATTTGACAGAGATATCGCTTAAAATGCTTTTATTAGGTCACTTTATAATACCCATATATAAAAGTGGGCGTGGTCGTCAACCGATTTTGGCAATTTTTCGTCCAAACATTTGCCTAAGTAAGTATATCACGCCTATCAAATTTCATCGATATATCTTCAACGGTTTCTGAGTTATGACTCATAAAACTTTCAATGTTTGCCCCTTAATAAGTGGGCGTGGCACCGCCCATTTTCCAAAATTTCACCATATTTCTTCATAAGGGCCTGAGCTCAATACGTGTGTGAAATTTTATCACTCTAGCTCTATTAGTGACCGAGATAAAAAATTTCCGATTTTTACTATATAGGGGAGGTGGGCGTGGTCATGGTCCGATTTCACCCATTTTCAATACCATCCGTTCCTGTCTTGATACCAACTTACATTTCAAATTTCATCAAAATATCTCAATTTTTGCGCGAGTTATCGTGCTCACAGACGGACAGACGGACAGACGGACAGACGGACAGACGGACAGACGGACAGACGGACAGACGGACGGACATGGCTCAATCGATTTCTCTTTTCACCCTGATCATTTTGATATATATAAGTCTATATCTATCTCGATTATTTCATTCTGTTACAATCCACCGTTAGGAAATCAAAACTATAATACTCTGTGTACTAGTACAGCTGAGTATAAAAATATTTGTGTGAGGACTTATACCATTTAATGGTTAGCACTATGCATTTCATTTCATAAATGTGGGTTTTTGAATTCTTTGGCCCATTTTCTAAGGCATTGATTTTTACAAAGCCAGTCTTGGTTCGAAGAAAAGTACTTCCTACTAATTTTTTAAGCTGTAAATGGGTCATATTGGCATATATTCGGACCAAGGAATTGCTTAGCAAACTAACTCCAAGAATGCTTTGGGCCACAGCACTTCTTCAATCATCCCTTACTCATGCAGTTCAGTAACAGTTTGAAAACAAGGTGGCAATCTTTCCCAGCCGCTGAGTCCTAGAGCAATGATCCCTATTGCATATTGATTATTAAGGTGTCGTATGAAGCTTCTCGTATTGAACTAACGCGATTCCACTCCCCAAAGTGGATTTACGAATTTTTCATATTAAGCTACAAATTAGAAAAAATCACCACGGCCTCAAGCTCTATTTTATTTGAATATTTTTTGTTAGTACCTACCTGAAAGTTTAACACATAAGGAATTAAGAAATATAAAAAATAGAACTGTAATATGATAAATTCATAATTAAATATTACACATAACTAGTTTTGAAATTGGAACGCATAATAATACGGTTCTCCTTACAAAACTCCCGCCTCCGCTCCTTAGTGCGGAAAAACGCTCAGAACCGGCGGAAAAGAGAGACCCCCACTACGTTGGGAAGATCAGGTAGAAAGCGACTTTTTTCCCTTGGTATTCCCAATTTCCGCCAGGCATCACGAAACAGACAAAGGGTCATCGGTGGGTTAAAACATGGAAGTTAATGGGTTAAGGGGCTTAAAATTTATTTAGTATAGATCAGGGCTGCTCAACGCTCTCGTATTGAAAGTACAAAATTTTTGGAATTTTTTTTTTCATCACACATTTGTTATTGTAAATTTCGATTTCTTACGGCAGTGCTCGAGCTCCTATACCAGGGCTGCTCACCTCATAGGCACTCAAAGCACAATTGTTTTTGTTTTGTACCGAATCATAGGCACAGATACATATTTTCACTTCAAATATGAAAATAAAATTTTCTTTGTACTGCCATAAGCACTGAGATATAAAAAAATTTTATATGTATGTGCCTATGATTCATATTGAATGTGCAGAGCAAAGGCACTTTGTATAGGAGCTCGAGCACTGCCGTAAGAAATCGAAATTTACAATAACAAACGTGTAATGAAAAAAAAAAATTCAAAAAATTTTCATATAAAAAATAATGGATGGATATCTAACCTTTGAATGCCTTCAACATTCAACGAACTTACATACATACATCGAGGAATTGATACCACATTCAAAAGTAACCGAAATCTATTCATGCAATCCGGTATTGTCAACTACTTATAACAAAAATTTCAGCATTAAACTTAACCCTTATCCTGTATTCAAAAAAAGTTACGTACCTAAACATATGTAAGTGGGTCAATTTTGCCCAATAGGCGAAATATGAAATTTTGGTTATAATTCCAGTTTTTAAGTATTCTTTTATTTAATAAATATTAAATTCCTTTATGGAAGTACAGAAAAAAAGTGTTCTTAGGTTTATTTTAAGCCAATAGTACTTCCGAGCAATGTCTCAGAATAAACTTTTCAAATGATTTTTTTGCAGCTAACGCATTTGTTCGACACCCACAATATCTTACAAATATAATTATAAGTTACTTTGAGAGATAGTACTAGTCTACAACTCCGATGAAGGCGTCGAGAACTATGCGATAGCCAGTCGAGTTTCGCAAGGATCCATCCTAGTCCCTATCTTGTGGAATGTTATGTACAATGCGGTCCGAGAGCTGGAATATCCTAAATCTGTAGAGCTTCTAGCCTACGCAGATGACCTCATAATAAGAGGAGTCGCAAATCAGATAGAAAAGCTCAGGAAACCATGGCCCTGTAGCTCGCGGAACGAACAGAGGTAATGCTAGTGAGCGCAAGAAAAGTGTGTGAAAATATGTGAATCTGGGTTGGGTGGTGCGAGTAAACTTCGTAGCCATCAATAAAATATCTTGGTGTGGTACTGATCAGAGGCTGTGCAACTTGATACAAGCTATAGAAAAGGCGTAAAAAAACATGTGGCGTTCATGAAACTATGATTACCAATAAAGGTTGTATGCGGTCAGCTCGTCGACGTCCGCTAGTCAGGGCAACAAACTTCACCATTCATGGCCATTCTAAGACCAACAAGTGCATTTTGAACATTCTTTGGTGATAGTAGTGGACTTATAGATTGATTACCAATATAAGCAGTTAGGCGGATAGAGAGCAGTGTCAGCCAATATCCACCTTATTCAGTTCCTTAGCCGGCATGGTGTTTTAGGGCCTAGCTTTATGGATTGAAGCACAACGTTAGTCCTTCTTGTTCTTTGTGTTGCTACGCTATAGAAGACGTTGAACACGTCTTTTCCCCCGCTTATCAGCTGTGTTCTGTCGTAAGGGGCGACTAATGTGCACTGACTTACAAGGTTGATAATGGCCAAAAGATCGCTCACATGACAGTCGGACTAGCCTCAGAAAAACCAGTCGCTGAGCGATCCGAATACATCCTGAAAAGGACTGTTACTTTCCCTACATTTTCTGCACTCCTTCGTGGAATGCCTTAGTGACTATAACAACAACAATAAGTCCCCGGCGCCGATATTAGCCCAAGTGAGATACTGAGAAAACTCCATGTCATACGATGTATTACTCGGGCGGTGATTCCATAGGATCGGCTTCGGGCGGGAGTAGGTTTCGATGCTTCTCGTACTAATAAAAAAACACACATAAAGCAACCGCGTGTTCCATTGATATTCATAAATTTCATAAATTATTTACTTCTTTTTCTATTGGGCAATTTTGACCCACTTATACAATATACGTAACTATTTTTGTAGAGCCCATCCAATGAATGATAAATTTAAACAAAAACATTTTTTTAGTGTAGTTTTACTAAATAATAAAAGTCAAAACGTTTCACCAGATTATATTAATTCTATAAAAATATATGCAACTTTCAAAGTCGTTTGGGCAATTTTGACCCACTTATACAGGATAAGTGTTAAAATTTAAATCGGAAAAGGAAGAATCAAAAGGTATAATTAAAACTCAAAACAAAGGGATAAGTAATAACAATGAAGTGTTTTGACAACAACAACGAACACCAGCCTAATGCACAATTTTTTTTTATTTCGCTTTTAATTTCACACTTCTGTGTCCTTTATGGCGGCGTGTTAGATTATAACCACTTCATATTCACAATTGCCACCAACAAGTCAACTGAAATGTGGAAACGCACCAACAACAACAAAGCAACATTAAAAACAACGTTGACAACAAACAAACCCAGAAACAAAAACAGTAAAAGCAATAGCAACAGCTACATAACTGTAATAATACAGAGGAAAAAAGAAGAAAAAGTACAAAGAAGACGAAACAAACAAACATAAATGACTTCCTTCATTCTCCACATGAAAAGAGGCGAAAAAAGGCAAAATAATAAGTAAGTGAGCAAAAAAAAAAAAAGAAAAATGGAAAACTAAGAAGCAAATCACTCGGCAGTCGGAGAGAAAAATAGAAAAATGGATCAAAAAAGAAAAAGAACAGGAAACACCGGCAGTGTACTAATAAACAGGCCTTTTTGCTGGAACTACTTTTTCGTTTTAAATATGAAATTGTACAAAAAATATGTCAACAAAAACAAAAACCCGATAGCCAGATGTAAATTTTATGAAACTATCCGGTCTTTTCAACTAGTCTTCTGTCAAAAAAAGAGTACTGAGAGCGTATAGTACATTGAAAGGCAAAGTAAAAGCAAGATATGTGGGTGTTAGTGAATAAAAAGAGGATTACCTAACCTCAACGCACATAGGTGGATTTTCAAGATTTATGCTTCCAAGAATATTTTATTGTCTACATCTATTCCAAATTGCTTGTTTAATGCAAAATTTTAATAATTTGTGTTAAAAGTCGATTTTATTGAAAAATATATACAGCGACCCAAAACAAAAAGCATACGCCAGAGTTTTTAAATTTATTTAAAAGAGTTCTATCGGAAATGTGACTTTCTTATTTTCGTTTAAAAACGTAGACAATTTTTTAATAAAAATCGTTTTAAGCAGGATTTCTAAGCTTATGGAAAAAATCCGAAAAATTGTAGAAATTTCTAAAAGTGGATTAAAAATTTCAAAGCGGGTCCAGAATTTATAGAAGATTTTGAGGAGATTTCTAAGTGTACTATTATATAACCAAACAAGTTCAGTGTAAAAAGTGCAATTCTCAATACTATGAAAAATTCCGTCGATTTTAGAAATTAAAATTAAAATTTCCGAAAAGCCAATGAAAATTTTTAAAAAGTTGAGTTGAGCATATTATTATATTAAATCGAATGAGCTGCAAAATTGCATACTCAAAAATTTTCTAAAAAAAATTTTGCTTTAGAATAATTAGCCCCTTTTTATGAAAAGTATTTCCTTGGTGCTAAAAGTGATGAATATGGTGAGAGATTTCATCAGGACTTAATAGTTTTTGAATGGCGATATCAAGGGTCATGGTACGAGTATAGCAAAGAATGTGCCAACAGGCCAATAGGACAGCAAGGAAAGTTTGAAGTCGAAAGGCTGCACATGACGCAGACAGCCAATGAATACACCACTCGGCTCTCATTCCTGCTCTCTGAGAGCAACCCTTCACCAAACGATGTATCTGAGGAATGGGAACACATCGCTCGTTCACTTCGTATCGCCGCTGAGGAATCTATAGGATACAAGCGAGCCCACAAAAACACCTGGTACGACAAGGAATGTCGCGATGCCTCGGAAAGAAAGAACGCCGCCTACAGGGCTACATTGTGTGCGGGCGCAACGCGAAGCGTATGGGAGCGTTATCGAACGGCGAAGAAGGAAGAGAGGCGCCTTTTTCGAAAGAAGAAAAGGGAGGCTGAAAGGCGCGAGTGTGAAGAGCTTGAGATGCTGGCGGGTAGGAACGATGCTCGAAAATTCTATCAAAAAATCAGGCGGATGACTGAAGGTTTCAAGACCGGGGCAAATTCCTGCCGGAATGATAACGGTGATCTGGTAACTGATGTCCAGAGCATACTTAAGTTGTGGAGGGATCACTTCTCCTCCTTGCTAGATAATGGCAACAGTGAAAGTGCGGAAGGAGAAGATGTACGACCCGAATCCCGAATAGCAGATGATGGTAGGCATGTTCCACCACCTGATCATGACGAAGTGCGAATAGCAGTATCTAGACTTAAGAATAACAAGGCCCCGGGCGCTGACGGCTTGCCAGCCGAGCTATTCAAACATGGTGGCGAAGAGTTGATAAGGAGCATGCATCAACTCCTATGCAGAATATGGTCGGACGAGCGCATGCCCGACGATTGGAACTTAAGTGTGCTCTGCCCAATCCACAAAAAAGGAGACTCCACAGTACGCGCCAATTATCGTGGGATAAGCCTCCTGAATATCGCATATAAGGTCTTAGCAAGTGTATTGTGCGAAAGACTGAAGCCTATCGTCAACAATCTGATTGGACCTTATCAGTGTGGCTTCAGACGTGGTAAATCTACCATCGACCAGATCTTCACAATACGACAAATACTGGAAAAAACCCATGAAAAAGGATCCGACACACACCATCTCTTTGTCGATTTTAAAGCCGCTTTTGATAGCACGAATAGGAATTGCCTGTATGCCGCAATGTCTGAATTTGGTTTCCCTGCTAAACTTATACGGCTATGCCAAATGACGTTGACTAACACCACCAGCTCCGTCAGAATTGGGAAGGACCTCTCCGAGCCGTTCGAGACCAAACGAGGTTTCAGACAAGGTGACTCTCTTTCGTGCGACTTCTTCAATTTTATGCTGGAAAAGATAATACGAGCTGCAGAACTTAACCATACAGGAAGCATCTTATATCACAAGAGTGTGCAACTGCTGGCGTACGCCGATGACATCGACATCATTGGCACTAACACGCGCGCCGTATGTTCTGCCTTCTCCAAGCTGGATAAAGAGGCTAAGAAAATGGGTTTGGCGGTCAACGAGGACAAGACGAAGTACCTCCTGTCATCACACAAAGAAACAGCACGCCTTGGCAGCCACGTCAATGTTGATAGCTACAAATTCGAAACTGTTAAGGACTTCGTCTATCTGGGAACCAGCATTAACACCAAGAATGATGTCAGCACGGAGATCCAACGAAGAATCACGCTTGCCAATAAATGCTACTTCGGACTAAGTAGGCAACTTAAAAGTAAAGTCCTCTCTCGACAAACAAAAATCACACTCTACAGGACGCTCATCGTTCCAGTCCTCATGTACGGCGCAGAAGCATGGACAATTTCAAAATCAGATGAGATGGCACTTGGAGTATTCGAGAGAAAAGTTCTTCGTAAGATTTATGGACCTTTGCGCGTTGGCGTGAGCGGGTATCGACGGAGATTTAACGATGAGCTGTACGAGCTTTACACAGACATCGACATTGTTCAGAATAAAGATCCAGCGGCTGCGTTGGGCAGGTCATGTCGTGAGAATGGACGAAGGCGCTCCGGCCAAGAAAGCATTTCTATCGAAACCCGCTGAACGCAAAAGAAAAGGGAGACCTCCACTGCGTTGGGAAAATCAGGTGGACAGCGATGCTGCCTCCCTAGGTGTTCCCAAGTGGCGCCATGCTGCACGAAACAGAAGCAATTGGCGCGCTCTGTTGGACTCGGCCAGAATCGTCTAGACGGTTAAGCGCCAATCAAGAAGAAGAAGAGGTACGAGTATATGATGGAAGCTATTTTTTGGACAATCATAGGTGTAACATATGCAGAAAATCACCAAAGAATAACCAAAGTACTTAGTCATATCCCTCATTATTTATCCTCTCTCTAAAATCGCGAAATGCAGATATTTTTTATTCAATTAATTTTTTTCCTATTAATCACTGTTTTCAGAGATATTGTGCATTTCAAAATACGTATTAAATGGAATGAAATAATCTTGAGTATTACTCCTTAATAAAGTTTTATGAATAAACCCAATTTCGTTGTTGAAATTTTACTCTTCCGAAAAATTTGTGGTTAAGGACTTTCAACAAAAATAGGTACATAAATATAAAAAACGGTACATCTGATTATTGCACAATTAGTCTTAAACTGTTCAAAATCAAATTCTCTCTAGGATAGGGGGACTAGCTTTTTTGTCCCAGATACAATTTTTCCGAATTTAGGACAGTTGAATCTGAAATTTCTTTAAAAAAATTCGATTTTTTTTCAAATTTTTTTTTTCATTATTTTTGCCATTGTGACCAAACTACTTGATCAATTTTAGAGTGTGAAGGCAAAAAATGTTTTTAGGAGATCCCTCTACCAGAACTTCCTAGATGCCAAATCTCCACGATGTCTAATAAAACTTTTTGATGCACTTATGTGATGCAATGTCTTGCATATATGGCGTTTTCCACAATTTTACCAATATCTCAAAAACTGGGTCTGCCACAAAAAAAGGAGATGATATTCGGAATAAGCGTAAAATTTCGTTTTAGAAAAGTATTACTTTATTCTTGGTGATTTTTGGTGTCGAGTAGTGTAATCCGTGATAAATATCGAGATCTCGGTTACTTTCGAGCATCACCTACATTAATCAAGATATGCGTTAGAAATATAAACATTAAAATCAAATATAAAACACAAAAAAGAAAATTATTGTAGGTACATATGAAAAACCCCTGTATCTAGTAGTGAAGTGCGGCTTTGTGCACCGTGGCAAAAATTGAGTGTTGTTGTCTTTTGCATTCTTTGTACAAAAAATTTGTCTGGACAGACCTTTAGTGAAATTTTATGGCGAATAAGTTTCTAGAACATTTAAAACCCTTAACGCCCTTCAAACTACTATTTTTTCGGACTTAAAAAAAGGGGTCAAAACAACCTGTTTGTGAAGGTGTTAGCGGGCTAAAGTATTCCACGAAATTAAAGATCGAGCAATTTTGCTTAACCCAAATTATTGAAATTCAGCGAATTGATAACCGCCTGAATTTTTTAAGCACATACATATCTATGCATCTTCTCGCCAACATGCGCCCCGGTGTCCCGCAGCTAAGCCAACTGCCGTAAGATTCCAAACATGCCTATGGCAACCCAAAAAAACTTCAGCAGAAAAAAAAGTCACTAACTACTTTGGTGTTGGTGGTATAAAAAGGTCAATGCAGAATAATGTAAGAACTTAATTTCGCTTGAATGCCTTTTTGTTTGTAGCACAACGCAAAAATATTGCATCTTTTTTTGGTCAACCTTTTTGCGCTTTTTTCGCTTTTTTTGTTGCTCGGCTGCATAAGTAACAAACATTTCTATTTCAGACGCGAAGCGTGTTCTGCTTTCTTCTGCTGATCTGTTGGCGCCTGTTTTTCTTTTATATTAAGGGAAGTTTTGCTTTTGTTGGCGTGGCCAATATAATTTCGCACGATTGCGCCGTGTCCATGCTACGAATGTTGTTGTAAACAAGCAAGTGGTGGCCTTCAGCTAGTAGCCAAACCGCATTTTCTTCCGGTTTTACGGTTTTTCTTTCAAATTTTTTCTTTGTCGTCTCTGCAATTTTTTTAAAGCTTCTGCTGTTTTTGCCGTCATTTTTGTTGAATTGCTTGCTTCCTTTTTTCGTCGTGTTGGCTTTTGTGGCTGGTTTCCTGCCTTTTTTTGCATTAACAAGCGCTTTATTTCTATTTACGTCCCTTTGATGCGCTACTTACCGTAGTACAAGAACAACGGCAACAGCAAAAAATATGAAATGAAAAGTAACCATCTACATTTCACATGCGACCTTCGTCTTCAAACGCCGCGGCCGCTCCTCACACGCCTGTTCAACACTTCTAGAGATGTTGGTGGGGAGCGGAAGGAGGTTGAAGAGTAGCAAAAATATGTTGTAAAAATGCGGTCAAAGTGATTTGGAATGGATGCCGTTTGTTTTGTTTTAATTAAAAACTTTTACTACTCAAACCCTGCAAACTCCTGACGCAAACACTGACACAGCGCAGAGCAGCCAGTCTACAGCTACAGCCATGTGGTTTGTCCGCAGCGAGCAGAGCAGACATAAAGTTCATTGGTTTGTTGGAAGGTAACACAAACACGCCTAATTATTTCAAATGGATTTCTATGGGTTCGTTATGCCGGCACATTTCGGCGCGTTAGCATGTGCGCATGTTTGTGTACAGAATTTGTTTTTTTTTTTTTTTGTTAATGCAAATAAGAGCATCACTTGTAGTGCTCTCCAAAAACATGGTTGGTATATGTATATGTTTGTACATACATATATATATATATATATATATATATATAATAATCAGCACGGCATGTACGTTTGGCTGTACATACACTCAGGGAAAAAAATTATAGAAACATATGAAAACGTGCTTAAAATGGGCAAAAACGTATTTAAAAGTGATATAAATACCAACAATTTTACTTTAAAAATGTTCATATTTAAATCAAGAAAAAAGATTTTAAATTTAATAGTGTTTATTTTTATTTTAAGCACTATGAGGAAAAAACGCTGCAGAGTTCTCTATATCATTTTCTCTTCCGGATTCGGAATTGTATCCAACGGCATTATCCTCATCTTCTCTCAATCCGAGTCCCAACTACAAAAATATAGCCTCCCCTTGTTCTCCTCTTCTTTTCTACTTCGCCTTAACTGTTTGCTATCTTTATTTCTTATTCTCCTTATTCTAATTTTTCTTCTTTATTTTATATTCTCCTCCGGATTCGAATAATGACATCAACCTGAAATTCTATCCAATCATCACATAGTGGAACATTCGCCATTATATTGAATTGTAGTAACCTATTTATACTTCCCTTTTCCTAAAAACGAAGACATGAATTACATGAATCATTGTAAAAACAAAATTTAAAAAAAATCGATTCTCATTATTGTGTTTGTTGGATTTCCCACAAAAAAAATATTTTCTCACAAAAAAAAAATTTGAACAAAGAGCGAGTTTTTGAATCAACATTCATTTTCATTTTTAATTTAAGTATGTTTCTTTTTAAATCCAAAATGCATTGTTACTTCAAAAATTTCAATCTTAATTCAAAAATTTCATTTTTAATTTAAAAATTTTCATTGTTAAAATAAAAATGGTTTGGTTTAAAACGTGCATTATGAAAACAGAAATTTTATTTTTGATTTTAAAATGCTGTTTTTCCCTGAGTGTATGTACACCGAAGTCAAGTAATTCTCAATGCATTTTGAATAGCTTCGCACGATTTCCCTCTGCTAATACTCATTTAAATCCGGTTTCATAATTTTTGTATGTGCAATGTTTGAGGTTTCATTAATTTAACGCGAATTCACTTAGATATTTTAAATGAATCAGCAGCACAAATATGTATGTTAAAAAAGTTTTAATAAAGACACAGAAAATAAAGTAAAATAAAAGAGCTGTATGTGCGTACGAACTGGCTTTTTTTTTTTTTTTTTTTTTTTTATTCAAGTTGAAAGTTCGCAGGTCAGAGGTGAATGAATGTCCAAATTTGAACTCAAGTAGACCATGTTTCGTCATGCATACACACAATCATACATAAATAAATTACATTACATGAACGCATACGTAGGTGTATACATAAAAAATAATGTTTGACTTGCAGTTTGTTGGAAAATAAGTATGTAATAAATATAATATAAGTACTTAATAACCGTGAAATCCAGCAGTCGTTGAAATGTACATATGTATGTATGCATGAATCAAATATTTACAAATCTGTATTACAACTTTGCACTCTTAACTAGTGATATCTGCATAAATATTCAGTGTACATATGTGCAAATCAATGGCGGATGCTTCATATAAGCTGAAAAGCCCGGCCTGCCTAAATATATACGATCATTTCACTTTACCTTTAACTTGCGACGTGGGGGTAATTTTTACACCAACTTACAGTTTCTTTAAATACCTCTTTTAACTTATCGTCCAGCAAGTTTACTCTCTTAGCATATTCCCATCTCGTTGTAATTATCGACCGGTTTTGCTTTTATGGAGGAAGGTGTAACATTTGACAAGAAATGATGATGGTGGTGTAAAAATTACCCCAAGTCTAGGGTAACGTTAGTTTTTCTTCGAATGCAATCTTTTGAAATTTTCTACTTCTCGCTTCTCTGAAGCATTTAGATGCTTTTAGAATCTCCTCATGTCATCATAATTATCGATCAGTATAGTTTCTATGGTGGAAGGTCTCAAATAACGGATAAATTATGATATCGGTGTAAAAATTACCACACCTCAACGTTACCGTAACTTTTTCTTCAAAAATAATTTATTTCCATTTAAAGCTTCTCTCACTGGCAATTTGACTAACATGGATTATTAATTTTACCACTTTTTCAAATGATTATTGGAAGAAAAATTTAAAAATTCGTTTCGTGGTTAATTTTATACGCTCACGTTATCATGAAAAAAACTTCAAGAAGAGTGGCCAGCATTTTCTACAAAATTTTTTTTTTTAAATTCCTATTATATATTTAAAAATATATATTTTTTTATGAAAAACCTGTCTCCGAAGTTTAAAGAAAGTTTTTGTTTTAACTTTTATCTATAAGGTTCTCATGTGATGTTTCCGCTATTTTGAAAGAACAAGGTCTTGTGAATTATAGTAAAAACTTTGTTGATTTAAAAAATTTAATTAACTTTTTTTATCAATTTAATTTGAAAAGGACTGGCTGTTTTCCAATGCAAAAATCATTATAAAAAAATTTATTTTTTATTGAGAGTTTTAAGTAAAATGCCTAGAAAAAAATTTACCACCACGTCGTAGACTATGTGAAAAATATTTAACCTCGTCACTTAAAGGTTTACGAATCTCTTTAAAATGTGGTTATTATACGCTTAAAATGTGTTTAGGTACTACTAAAGTTTTCACGGTGCGTTAGCCCACTAACAACATGCACATGTATTTTGTTTTTACAGCCACTCACAGCACAGCTTGAATTAGTTAGCATTAATTGTTCCACACATAGGCTCTTCAAAGGCTTCCAAAAAAAAAAAATAACATAGCTGCTGTTCTCGCTATCTCTAAGGAGTTAAATTGAAAAAAAAAGTAGTTCACCACTTTTTTATTTTTTAAATCAATTTTTTATGTCAATGAGAAGCTGGCTTTGGCATTCTTGACTTTATGTTCAACAGTCCTGTTCACAGTCTAATATTTGATATCAGACAGATAGACAGGCAGGTAGACAGAGAGACGGACATGACTTTGAAGACTCAGCTCATGATCCTTATCATATCTGGTACTTAAAACTTTCGTGTTTCCGTAAAAGGCTATAATACCATTTCATGTTCATAAAGGTATAAAAATGTAAGTTGCAATGTTTCGTATCTATTTATTATATTAAATCGTCGGCCTCCTGCCAGAAACACGAATGTAAAAATTTTTTTAACCCTAATCCTCTAAAGTGAGCCTCTCAGTCTCACTTTAAAGTTTAAAAGCGGATTATTCCTAAACCAAAAAAGCTTTTTGCCTGATATTTTGGGTATTCCTTCATTTGTGTTCATAAATTATAAAATAATTTCGATCTTTGGGCTATTTATTTATTTTAACCAATTTTTTTGCAATCGTATAAAATTGTTACGAAAAACCGAAAGTGAGCCTCAAAGACTCACCTTAAGTATCTTTATAGTAATAAGCTTACATTTCTAGAATTCAACTAAATTTTGAATCCGTTGTTTACAAGGTTTATCCAGTGAGGTTTTTACATTGTGAACTCACCACACTTCCCCCGGATTTTGGTGAATTCGTCGTATTTCACCATAGATCTTTAGATCATATGATGTCACAAAATTATGGAGAACGGTAAAGTCAGCAATTTCAAAAGCATTAAAATCTTATAATTTTCTGTTTACTGAGATTCTAAATTACGGAAAAAATGCGTTCAGATAGAGAAACGAACGATGAGCTGCTTTTATGCGTAAGTATTTCCACCACGAACGTCGCGTTTTAAAAATTTGGAATTTGGTTGCGGAAAATATATATTAGGGGCGATCATATGAAAAAATTATTCATATTCATTTGATTCGTAGTTTTTCTCATTGTGTGCACAAAAACAAATTTACAACAGATGTAATAAAACCATTTGTTATGAACATTCAACAACTGCAAAAATGTGTGAAAATTGCAGTTCATTAATATGCCCTATTTTATGAAATTACTTTTTCATCTTTATATACTAAAAAAATTGTCATAAACCGTTATAAGAATGTATAAAAATGCTTCTGCATTCATTACTGCATAAATAAAAGTAAAAAACAAATACCAAAATAATGTTGTGGAATCTTCCACCATTTATTTAGTAAATATAAATAGGAATATGTAGACAAATAAGAGATAAAGACTGGGTGAGTGATTATCTCTTGTTACAGTCTTTGTTAATATTAGGAATATAAGAATTAATATGCTGATATGATGTACATACACGCATACATGTATGACACATACATATATATATAACAATAGATATTTGGGAAACGTATTTCTTATCAGAGAATTGAAACACATAAGAAATACGTCGCCATTTAAAATGATATGTAAGGGACAATGCTGATGCTTGTTATTTAGGAGCATTGTTGTTGAAATACATTGCATTGTCAATTGCTATCGTTTCCTAATATTTACTTAGGATAATAGGGACGCGCTTCTTATCTGTGGAGCGTTACCATTAGTTATAAGTGTACATATAAGTATTTACATTTGTATATTTACACACTGGACGAACTGCGTTCGTTCAGATAGAGATAAGCATAGGTTAATTTTAGTATAAATAAAGAGCTCCGTGCAACGGAGCGTCAGTGTTCTTTCAACTATCAACATTGGTGACCCCGAGGAACAGCATTTCTGTAAGTATTAAATTTTTTTCAGTGAAATTGAAAAACTAAAATCTTGTTTAAAGTGAAAAATAAAGCCAGGAACCTTAGTTTTATTAAAAGAAGATAATGTTCCACCTCTTAATTGGAAAAGAGGTAGAGTCATTGAGGTCAAGTTAGGTGCAGATAATTTAGTCAGGCTGCTAACGATTAAAACGGCTCTGGGCATAACTCAGAGGGCCGTGCAAACCATATGTCCATTTCCGGCAGATTTATTTAAAAAAGAGGAAAATGAATTTGACACTAGCATTAAGAAATCAAATGTAATATGTGCAAATTCAGCACTAGCTAAGAAAAATAAATTAAATAAAACTTATGAAAATGATTGTACAAAACCAAAAAGAAAACGTCAAACAAACCTTCAATTTAATTTACCGTTAATTTTAGTAATGATGTTATTTATTCCTCTCATATCTTGTACTTCCAATGTAAAAGTTACATATTTTAAGGAAACGTCAGGTATTTTTTTTGAAAATAGGGGAGCTGTTGGGTTAACAAGATCTTCGTGGAACATCATCGTTCATATGGACCTAGAACCTTATCAACAAAGCAAGATCGGAATACTGACCCACATACAATTTTTGTCAGCAGCAATCGACGGTCTGAAAAGGGAAGGCATTGATGAATCATCATTACTTTTACAATTGAAATCCAAGTTTGCGCAAATCGAACTAAACGATAAATTAATAGTGGGAAACAACCCACGGCGGGGAAGAACCAAGCGGGCACCGCTTGAGTTTGTAGGAAGCATATACCATGCCATGTTTGGAATCATGGATGCGGAACACGCAGATATTCTGGCGAGGAAAGTTAAGGCCAGTAAAGTGAGAGATGAGTATGTGCTTGAGCTAATCAAAAACATGACAACAATTGAAGATGCCACCTCCAACGTTATTAGAAACCAGACTGATGGTATCAACAAAAACTTAAGAGCAATAAATCAATCGCTCTACACAATAGAAAGACAAATAAATAATGGGCTACATCACTCTCAAATACAAGATGAAGCTGTCACTGTATTCATGATGATGGAAGCATTCCAAAAAATGCAAGAAGAAATAAAAAATTGCATTTTTAACAAGCTCAACATCATTCCCGACAATGTGCTCTCAGTCTCAACACTTGCCAAGCATATAAATATTATGCTCAATCATTTACCACATCATATGTCATTACCAGATCGAAGTCCAATAGAACTTATCAAGATCACATCAATGATGACCAGAGTAATTGAAGAAAGCATATTGTTCCAGTTAAAAATACCGCTTATTAGTTCAGAAATATTTCAATCTTACCAATTATTCCCATATCCCACTATGCACTATGGTAATTTCATTCATATCAAGGCATCTAACAACATACTATTTGTCAGTGAAGGAAAACATCATTATTACTCTAGTAATGAACACCAGTTTCTTCGGTGCACAAAATTGAAAAAGCTGTGGCTTTGCCCTCAATTACATCCCATCTATCGCTCTTCAGGAAAACCTAATTGTGAGGTAGATATCCTTTTACGAAAGACCAATTTGTCTGCAGCGTGCGAAATTAGCATTAGCAAACCTAAAGCATTTTGGGAGCAACTTAATGCCAGAAATATGTGGATATTTTCCCTTCCGAAACCGCAAACTTTGGAAGTAAACTGCAACAACAACATTTCAGAAATAGAACTCCGTCAACAGGGAATTATTGAAGTACAACAGGGCTGCCGAGTTGATTCTGCCGAAGTAACGCTATGGACAGTGGACGAACCATCTGAGGATATATGGTACATCAATCCTAGCTTTAATTTGTCATCCAAATTACCTGAGCTGAAATGGTTAAAAATTAAAGAAGCAATCACTTCAATTCAATTGGGAGATATTCCAAAGATGACAACAGACTTCAAATTTGACCGTGGGTTCAGTTTTGATGACTTAAGTCTAGATGACATGCTGCGAGAACAGAGTTGGAAGTCAATTACGATAATCATCGCGACTATCTTGCTAATGATTTTAATGCTAAAGGTAATTATCCAGTTGCTGACACCAAGACGGCCCAACTTTAGCTTGTAACCCACAGTTTTTCAATAGGGGGGAGAATGTGGAATCTTCCACCATTTATTTAGTAAATATAAATAGGAATATGTAGACAAATAAGAGAGAAAGACTGGGTGAGTGATTATCTCTTGTTACAGTCTTTGTTAATATTAGGAATATAAGAATTAATATGCTGATATGATGTACATACACGCATACATGTATGACACATACATATATATATAACAATAGATATTTGGGAAACGTATTTCTTATCAGAGAATTGAAACACATAAGAAATACGTCGCCATTTAAAATGATATGTAAGGGACAATGCTGATGCTTGTTATTTAGGAGCATTGTTGTTGAAATACATTGCATTGTCAATTGCTATCGTTTCCTAATATTTACTTAGGATAATAGGGACGCGCTTCTTATCTGTGGAGCGTTACCATTAGTTATAAGTGTACATATAAGTATTTACATTTGTATATTTACACACTGGACGAACTGCGTTCGTTCAGATAGAGATAAGGATAGGTTAATTTTAGTATAAATAAAGAGCTCCGTGCAACGGAGCGTCAGTGTTCTTTCAACTATCAACAAATGTGTTTCAAAATTTCCCCATAGGTGGGCCTCAGAGCCTCACTTTCGGTTTTACGTAACTTTTCAAAATTCGGTGATTAGGGTTAAGTGCGATGTCTGCGCTTTATAGGGTATATATTAATATAATAACAACTAATATTTGTATAAATGCTTGTGTAAACATGTATGTACGTGTATGTACATAAGTATATATACAAATATTAATTGTTATTATATCAATATAAACCCGATAAAGGGCAGACATCGCACTTAAAAAAATTTGCACATTCGGGTTTCTGGCAGGAGGCCGACGAAATATTTTATGCTGTTATCATATAGTAATTCAGATTCTAATTGGTGTTTTATAAATATCCCTTTTTCTGCTCACATAATTTACCAAACTTAATAAGTAAGGCATCGTTTTAAAGGTATTAATTAGCTATGCATGCGAAACGGTGTTTTATTGGGCGTGGTACTTTATATGTAAAGTAAGGGGGGTAAAATGGGGGTTGACCCCCGCAGCGGGGAGTGTTATGGAACCCACATAAAATGTATATCAAATTAAAGGGAATCAAAATACCTATCCAATGGTATACGAATATTCGAAATCGGTTAAGTAGTTTTTAAGTAATTGCAATTTAAAAAATGCATAATATAAATTTTGACCATTTAATAACTTTTGTTGTTATTGTTTCCAAAAAAAAAAAAAATTCACTTTAATACTCAACTTAGGCTGTTTATCAATCCTCATACTTCGTTTTTTTGATTTCATAATTTTAGAAATTTCACATTTGTACCAGATCGTGCTATTTTTTTCAACTTTGTGGGGCTGGGGGCACCTCCAAACATGCGAGTAGGTCAATAAAATTTTAAAGGCTTATTACTGGGCTAGAAAGGTGCCGTTCTGGCTTTGGAGCAAATTGAATTTCCAAAAAAAAATTTTCACTCCACCTTAATATATGCGAGTATATCAAAATGATCAGGATGAAAAAAATGATTGAACCATGTTCGTCCGTCCGGCCGTATACACTCTAACTTGCGCAAAAATAGAAATATTTTAATGAAATTTGGTACACAGATTCTAATGGGAACAGAGAAAGTTGGGGTTGAAAATAAGGCATATGTATGTATTTCGAAAAACACGTAAAACATGATAATTCAGTCATTAATAAAGCCCGAGTGATGAAATGACGTTATGCCGTTATGAGGAAACGTGCTGAAATTTTGAAAAATGGGCCAAGAGGAGCAAATTTTCAAAGATTTATAAGTAAAAACTCAAGAACTGTAACAGATAAATCGAGTAAGCTTGGACTACTGATTTGCTTGCCAAGGCAAACGTGTGGAAAAAAAGATTACCCAAGTCGACAGGGACCACGTATGTACATCTGTATATATAAAAATATATGTAAAATATATAAAAATATAATACACATGCATATATATATGTAGGTATAATAGAACATATTATGCGATATGTTTGTCAAACATATACATAAGTAATTCATTGAAAATTCCATAAGTTCCACTGTAGACATAAAACCAAATAAATATAAGTTTTTTAAAATGGGCGTGAGAGCAGAAACTATATCGACTGGCGCCGTATGTTTTATTATTTTTTGCGCAAGATGCGCACGGGTCCAGCTAGTTATATAGTAATTCAGATTGCTATATGGGTAGGCTTGCCATACGTCAGGCATTTGGCCTGATTGTCAGGCATTACATACTTTGTCAGGCAATCAGGCGCCTATCGAATTTTGTCAGGCATTTTGAAAAGTTTTTTTGTGTACATTGATATTTTATATAAATTTAATTTCGTTTTATTCAAAGCCGTATGATATGTAATCTTGCCGAGTGTAAACACAGCGTAAGTTTAAGTCTTGTGCGTTTACACTGGTCGACAAAATTTCAATAAATGTTACATGAATAAAATCCTACTTTTCTAATGGATTTCGGCGCGCTGAATCCGAGTCTGAAGTCAGATTTTCGCTAATACGTACAGTTTTTGAGATATTCATGCCCAAAAAAGGGAACTATAAAGTGGCCTAATAAAAACATTTTAAGCCATATCTCTGTCAAATATAAAGATATATCACTGAAATTTTGTCGCATGAGTCCAGCTATGGACATAAAACGAAAAACACAAAAATTTTGGAAAATGGGCGTGGCACCGCCTATTTTCAGAAGCAGGAATATACGAGATTTCTGAGCCCATAACTCGGCAAATAAATTATATATAATGACGAAACTTGGTGTGTACACTTTTATTACTTGTGGTCAGGGTTTGAAATTGCTTAGCTACTTTTGCTGCATTTGCCTTTGCTTTGCTTTTGCTAACGAAAAGTAAATTAGCAAACTCGGCCAGCCAAGTATTCAGCTGAGCCGTGTTTGCTTGTATAGTTAAGCAAAGCAACGCGATTTGGGGGATTTCATTTTACTTCCTGCAATTAGTTGTGTCTTTGCATTTTTTCTGCTTTTGCTTATTTTGCTGAAACGATTTGTTTACGCATATTTCGATTTTTTATACATATTTACTTATGTGTATGTATGTATGTACACATAATATGTATGTATGTCCATTTGTAAACATCTTTTCATGTTGAATTTTGCTTAAAAACTAGTTTCAGCAAAATAAGCAACTGTTAGCAAAAATTTACCACTCAACTAATTGCTGGTAGTAAAAGCAACCCTCTCAAATTGAGTTGCTTGGCTTAACTATACAAGCAAACACGACTCAGCTGAAAACTGAAGCGAATGATTCGTGTTTTCGTTTTTGGCTCGGCTGAATTCAGCAATAAGCAAAAAACATCGGCTATTGCTGTTTTGCAGCAAGCAAATTCAAACCCTGCTTGTGGTAATACATGTTCAAAATTTTAGCGAAATCGGTTGACGACCACGCCCAATTTTATACATGGGAACTATAAAGTGGCCTAATAAAAACATTTTAAGCGATATCTTTGTCAAATATAAAGATAATTCATTTAAATTTTATTTAAATTTTGTGACATGAGCTCCACAATAGACCGGAAACAAAAAATATAAAAATTTTGGAAAATGGGCGTGGCACCGCCTCTTTTTAGGCAAAGGAATATACGAGATTTCTTAGCCTATAACTCGACAAATAATTGAGATATTATGACGAAACTTGGTTTATACACTTTTATAACTTGTGTTAATAGACATGCAAAAATTTATTCAAATCGGTTTATGACCACGCCTACTTTTTAACAAAGATATTTCTGAAACATCCTTTAGGAATTTGTAACGTGACATCTTTGTAACTATAAGTCATAAAGAAATGAAATTTTGCACAAAGAATAATATTCATATGCTTAGTTGGATGACTGATAAAAATGTTGAAAATGGGCGTGGCTACGCCCACTTTATGCAGCACTCGCTTTATATTAAGTACACCGTGATTCTATCAAACGCATACAAACAATGAAAGCATACAGCTGAGTATCTAATGTTCGATTCCACTCGAACTTAGGCTTCCTTACTAGTTTTCATTTATACTTGTGCTTTTGGTGCTATTTATTTCAAAATAATTTAGGTAAGTCATCAACAGAAGAATCTAATAGAATTAATAAGCATAAAAACGACAAATTCATAGCCCATATTTGGCAAAAAAATATCAGTGAATTGTGAATTGTTTTTTAAATGTAATAAATTTAGATATATATGGCGTTTTCGATTCGCCATCACACAAGCGAGGTCGGATCGAACAAAAATGTTTGAACCCATAATGAGCGGTAGCCACACTCGCTAACTGGTCGATAAAAATTTCCCTCTGCTCGCTGTCATTCATATATAAATTTGACAGAAGGAAATTTATAGCCAGCAGAGAAATTGTGAATCGAAAGC
The DNA here is from genome assembly GCA_960531455.1 of Urophora cardui. NCBI lineage: Eukaryota > Metazoa > Arthropoda > Insecta > Diptera > Tephritidae > Urophora > Urophora cardui. The sequence continues at coordinate 100,068,919 of OY482671.1, forward strand.
GGCTATAACCTAGTAATTCTTAGACTGCTAAATATACTTGAATGAATTTTATGCTTTTCTAACTTTAGGCTGTTTTCATTTCGCTTTAGTCAGGCATTGGGGTGAAAAAATTATGGCAAGCCAATGGCCCATATATAAGGATAAGAATAAGTGGAAGCAGAAGAAGAAGAAGAAGAAGAAGAAGAAGAAGAAGAAGAAGAAGAATAAGAATAAGAAGAAGAAAAAGGAGAAAAACAAGAAGATGAAGAAGAATAAGAAGAAGAAGGAGAAGAAGAAGAATAAGAAAAAGAAGAAGTAGTAGGAGAAGAACAAGAAGAAGAAGAAGGAGAAGAAGAAAATGTAGAAAAAAAGCAAAAAACTCTCCGTTGTCTAATTAAATGAGTAAAAAAAGAAAATTAATTAAATGAAATGTACTTAACCCACAATTCCCTAGGTAAAACTTTATTTCTCAATTCGAATTGAATATGGAGCACAAGCGATGGTGAAAACTCATTCCAAACTACATCCTGAAAGCCACGTAATCGCAAATTGCGCAAACAAAGAACGTGTTCCACCAAATTAACTTAACTCTCCAGCGGATTAATGTCATTTAAATTTATTTGTTTAAATTAGATGAAATTGAAGTAGATCACTTGTATTATAGAATAATTTTCATTATTTACACAATTCGAATGCAAAGCACAACACGCAGGTAGTAATTAAATTAAATTAGACACATTCTCTAACGCAAATTTATTGCCGATGGTCGCAGGTAAGAAATTTCATTGGACAAATGGGGAAAATGAAAGAGCAAATTACCAGCACAAGTGTACGGTGAGGTAGTGGCTTAAACGGATTTGGCTTTCGCTTGGCTTTGCTGTTTACAAAGTTGCAAGTTGTTTTAATTGTTCCTTTTTTTAATACACTTTTCTGCTATTCTAAATTAACCAAAAGCTTATTACGTTGGAGCAACGCAAAAACCGCCAATGAAAATAAAATATGCAACGAGCTAAACACAAAAAAACACACAGTTGTGTTTGAGTGTACAAATATGCATTCTTTATAAATAAGCCGCGCTGTAGATGTGTCCAGGATGCACAAGCAAAACCGCAGATATACACATACATATGTATGTATGTATATAAATATACTTCAAAACCAAAAAGAAACACATACAAAGACAGGTGCATAAACCAAATTAAAAAGGAGCAACAATCCCAACCGACAAAGTAATCCATGAGTGGTGGTCACATGGTTTTGCAAGTAAGTAGTAACATAATTATCTACGAACAGTGGCCAAAAAGGGACGTGCTCTTACAATTAAACATTCAGCAAAACCTAACCTGAAAAGCCAAAGCAAATGAGTGAAAGTATTTGTATGCATTATTTGTAGAATTTACTTACCTATGTGTTTGCAAGCTTGTGCAACTGTTTGTGTGTAAGTGTTAAACAAGGCCTACCAACGACACTCCAGTTTATAAGAACCGTAGATGACTTTTCGGAGGTTGGCAACACCAACAAAGGCGCACAATCGATGACAGTGTGCACAGGCAGAGGCAAGCAAAATCAAAAATGGAATAGAGGGACTGTAGGTACTTCTACACGTTTAACAGTGAAAGTAAAAAGCTTTAGTTTAATGAAAAACAAAAAAACAACAATAAAAACTGAAACTCCAAAACTAAATTGCCGAAGCGCTAAATTAAATGAATTTTATTTACAAACTACATATAAATCTTGCCAAAAGAAAAAACATGTGTTGCTCACGCCACAAATGCTACGACTTTCAGTGCAAGCCGCTATACATATTTTTGTTTGTTGCGCATACCCATCAAAAATCTCGATGGCCGTGGAATTAAGAGGGTAATCCAGAAAAACTCTGGCAAATGCTTCCACATTCGTTGACAAAGTGCCTCACATTAGTATGGGCTTGTCATTGGAGGGAAGGACTTGCCCACTGCATTACCGCCGACGAATAAAACACGCATTACCGCAAGGATTCGAGCGAATCAAATAAAGAATACCTTACAGGTAATTCATTTTTCGCGATCCATTCTACTTTGTATTACGTGGAAAGCGTAATGGAAGCTCATTCCACCCTGCATTACTGGCAATACATTAAAGAAGTGATGAACTCGTCAGATGTTCCATGGCTAGGCCTTCTGTCATGCCTGACAGGTAATAGCGATGACCAGATTTTTTCTGGGTACATACATACGTGGACATGTACACTGAGAGAAAAAAAATATATGGAGGGGTCAAAGAAATTGTTTACCTATTTTGAACACTGCTTTCTTTGTTTTGAGTAAATTTTCTTTAAAACATGTTAAAAGGTTTATAAAATATTGTTGTTACATGCGTTACCATGGTTTCATATACTTGTTTTGAAAAAATTCATACATTAAAATAATGAAAAATTCTTTAAGCGCCATTCCATTCCCAACTTTCCTTGTTTTGAAGACTTGATTTCTTTAATTTTTAGAAATTAAATTCCCATACAAATCCCCATGGCAACGAATTTGTTTGAATGTTTTTTATGTTTTTTCCACATTTTTGAGAAAATTTACACAAAACAAAGAAAATTTTGTATTGGGACGCGTGTTCAAAATAAGGAAAATTATGTCTTTGATCGAGAGAAATTTTTTTTTTGAGTGTATGTTTACCAGGGCGTCTCGCCTTATATGGTAAAAAAAAGGCCACGGTACGCCCCCGAATATGGTGTCCTTTTGGAAAAAAATTTCCGGAAAAAAATTTTATATATTTTTTGTGACGCCGCTAGATGTCGCTAAAATATATATTTCTTTCATATCTTCGGTATTTATAGTCCGATTTATAAATTTAATACACCAATGTCTTTGACCAGAGAGGAAGGTTTCGACTTTGTAATCGTATTAACCCTTTGTGCACTATTGGGGACACTACCACCCACCACTCAGTGTATGCCACCATAATGTACATTTGTTTGAATTGCATTTTAAACGTCGTAAAAAATCATTAATACCGTGCAAAAGAAGCATTTCGATCGCTTCAGTAGAACCTGAAATAAAACAAATCTTCTGGCGAATATATGCCTTTCGCTTCTTGTGGCCTTTTAGGTTCATTTTACAAAGATTTTTTCTGAGGAGACCCCTAATGAAATTTTATGGCAAATAATTTTACAGAAAATTTTAAGCCCATAGCGGCCTCAAATATACTATTTTTTCACGAATTTCTGAAAAAGGGGTCAAAATAACACTTTCGTGGGAAGAGCGTATGGCGAACTTTTTTTTTTTTGCGATACAGTCTAATGTATGTATATTAGCTATACACTTTCATATACATATACAGCACAAAATATCATAACATAGCATAGCATTACAAAAAAAGTTCATATTTAAGGCTGCTTGCTTACCATTTGAGTGTAACTTTTATTGCTGTGACGGCAACTGAATGCTTGAATCCACGAACAGGAGCCCCCAAAATGTAGAAAAGTATACACAAATAAAAAGAAAATAAGAAGCTGGAAAGTTCATATAACTCGCTGAGTAGAAGTACTAATATGATAGCATAACAACAACAACAACACATTACACAAGTGCGCCGCTTCAATATTTCCACCCGCTTCATGCCCGATTTGACTCCTTTACGTCCTTGCTCTTGTCACTTAGCCTTGCTGCGCTTGCAAGCGCCTTTGCTACCGCCACAGCTACATATATCAACACCCGCATTTTCCACACTGTTCACTAGTATTCTTTTGGTGTTCTTTTTATTTGCAACATGAATTTTCGAGTAGTGTATTTTAGTTTATGAACATGACGTGCCGCAGCACAACTCTACCTCCATCAACAGCCAACAAACAACAACAACAGCAACTACACTACATAGCATACCAAATTGTAAAAATATCTAACTACTTTGGCTTAGCTTTGTGTGTGTCCTCTTGCCGCATCTCGCATTCATACACTTGCCTTTTTTGTCATAAATATCTTATGAGACACACGAAGCACAGAAGTACCCCGAAATTACAGAAAAGCGAGAAAAAACTATGACACGAAGCAAACCCTTCAAATAGCAACAGCGACAACAACGACAACAGTCATCGAGAAACACAATAAAATGTGTGGCTGAAATAAAAGTAAAGTGGAATAAAATTATGTTGTCATGTAATGTAGAGCAGCACAAAGAGTGCTCAAGCCGACACACACTCCACGGACGGACGGACACTCAGCGGAGGTGGCGTGTCGACTGCGCCGACAAGCCTTGGAAGGCAAATGAAATGCAGCGGGGAGGGCAAAACAAGCAAATGCAGCGATGAGTCCCTTCGGAGTCATTCTTACATGCATATGTACATATGTATGTATTTATTTCGCATGTGTTTCACTTACTCACAACAAGCAGGCAGGCTAAGAGGCAGGCTTTTAGCCGCTTGTGAGCAATATCATTACATGACCAAGGCATTTTATTTGACTCTGTGAGCGGCTTGTAGCTGTTGTTTGTGGCTGCGCTTGGGAGCACAAGCCGTTTGTGCTTTGTTTTGGGCTGCCGCTTGAAGCAGCGTCGATGTGTATGACCAGCGGGCTCAGCAGCCGACCAGCTCAGCAGCTTTACCAAGCCCGGGAGACATCATGGTATGCGAATTTTATGCCACACAACGCCAACCGGGACAGATTTGTTGAAATGCAAGAAGCAGAAATTATATTTACAAATGAAAGAACGCCAGCTGTTTTCTGCAGCTGCCGCCCCTCTGCCGCCGTTGCTTGTCGCTTGCTTCTTACTCTTGCCTTTTGGCAGCTGCATTGCTGTTGTTGCTGCTGTTTCAGCCGCCTTTCAGCTCTGTGGAATGGAATTTTTAGCTTACTCTAGCCTTTTGTAGAATGCACAAAATTTTTTTGATTTTTGAAAGTGTGCATGTACATACATACAGTATGTATGTGAGTCTGTTTTGTGCGCTCACTGCAAAAGCAATTTATGGCTTGGAGCGCCTAAAGGCACACGCTATAGTTATATAGTAAAACAACATACATACAAACAAACAAAGCTATACAAAAATATTCATTTAATGCTTAGCGCTCAGCTTAAGCATTCCCTTTGCTGTGCGCAACTAAGAAATAAGCAAAAGCAGAAACAAAATAACAACTAAAGGTTGGATAATAATTACTCGAAGCTAAACTGCAAGGGATTCCTTTTGATAGCACCGGCTGCTTGCTGCTGACAAAGCGTATAATTGAAAACAAAGAAAACTCAAAAACAAATAAAAAAATTATGCAACAGCTCAAAATTTCACCTGTGGCTCTCTCTCTCTCTCTAGCTAGCTAGCAGTGCTTAGCGCAAAGTACTAAGTAAGCTTAACTTTACTCAGCTACGAATTTTGCGAATTTTAATCAAATCTAACTGGTTTTGTAGCCAACGCCAAGGCTTACATTGCGCCTTACAACTTTTTTTTTTTTTTTTTTTTTTTTGCTAAGAATAATTTATTTATATCTTAAATCGCTTTTAAGGCTGCTTCTGTGCACACAACTTGCTTGGCTGCTCTGTGCAATCATCTTGTGAAATCCATTTCGAATTTGTTCAGCCGCTTCACATTGTGTCCAGGCGATGACAAGTGTAAGCCGTAAAATCTCTTTCAACTGAAAGTGATTAATAAATAATTTTACATGCATACATAATAGATTCAATCAATCAAGCAAAACAGAGTTATAACTTTCAAGCACTTCTACATGCATAGGTGCATATACACTCTAATAAATTTTGGTATAAATTTAAAAATATTTTGGTCGATATATAGAACACGACCGAAAAATTATTAAAATTTCAACTTTGAAAAGTTTAAAAGATTTTTAAACTTTTAAGGTTTAAATTATTCCAAATTAAAATTTATTTTAAGACTTTCAAAAGTTTAAAATTTAAATATTTTTTGGTTTAAATAAAAAAAAAAATATGTCTGCTCCCAAATCCTCTTCATGCTTTTCCCTATTGTATCTTCTTTCCTATACTTTCTTCTCCTTTTCTTCCATATTTTTCTCCCCCCAACATCCTCTTAATCCTTTTCCATATTGCAATTTTTTCCTATCCTCTTCTTCTCCTTCTCTTCCTTCTTCATTTTATCTGTTTCGATATTTATTTTGTATTTGTTTGTTTCATCCAACGCCACACAGTCATTCATTCAAATTGTCTAATAACTATAAATGAGCTTTTTATATTGTTCATTTCTCGAAAAAGAAAGTGGGAATTTCAAATCAAAAATTAAAATTTTTTTGTTGAAACCAAATTTTACGACCAATGAAAGTTTAAATGATAAAAAGTGTAAGTAAGATTTAAACCAAAAAAGTATGAAATTTATTCCAAAAAATACTTTGAAATATTTGAACTTTTGTAAGTTTGAATTTTAAACCAAAAAGTAATAAGAAACTTTTAAACTTTCGAAGATTCAAAATTTAACCCAAAAAAAGTTTTAAATTTCTTTCAAACCAAATCAAGGTTTAAAAAATTTTCCAATATTTATAACAGTGTATGTACATATATAAAAACATAAAGGAATTCGGACATAAATAGATATCGAAAGAGACCGCAAAAGAATGCTGAATATATAGTTCAATTAACAATCAACAATTCGAGCCGCAAAAAGTTTCCTTTCACGCCAACATCTCCTCCGCATAAACGGGCAGAACACAGCCGGCGTATTTCTTCACTTACTGCCATGTTAACATACATACATAGATGTCGCAAAGCGCACCAACACTCAGAGAAAAAAACATTATAAAAACACATGAACACAAGCTTAAACTGGGCAAAAACTTATTTAAAAATGATTTAAATACAATTTTAAAGTCAGGCGCTATGAGATTTTGAACCCAAAACTTTCGTTTTTATTCCATTCATTTTCAGTTTTAATTTAAATATGTTTTTGTTTATTTTCAATCCAAAATACAATTAAATTACAAAAATTTAATTTCTAATTTAAAAAATTTTAATTTCTAAAATTAAAAGGATCTGGTTCAAAACGTGTATTATAAAAATAAGAATTTTACTTTTTAGTCGTTTTTATTTTCATAACTACTTCTTTATTGAGCTCTCACGACCATTCAGACTTCTTCATCAGACTTCTTTTTAACATTTTTATTCTTTGGCGTCCCAATTTTTCTTTAAAAAAAAAAAAAAAAAAATGGTCTTAAGAGCTCAATACAGAAGTAGTTATAAAAATTTTATTTTTGATTCCTTTTCTCAGAGTGTACGCTATCAATTGCTAAGTACTCTGAAAAAAAAAATGTTGTAAATCTAAAGACTTTCGCTGTTAAATCAACTACTTTCCGCAGCTGAAATTTGCCCGCTCCGTTGTTGTTTCAAAGGTGCAAGCGTTGTTGATTTAAGTCAACCACGGAACCTGTTGGATCAAATAATTTTGCCGTTAAGTTAAGTTTTTCGAAAAAATTTTCACCTAAAAATATTTTTTTTTGCATTTTACTCTTCATTTTCTCTCCACCCGTGTCCCAACTGCAAATACCCGCAAGCAACCGCTTGTTCTTCTCTTCTTCTTATCATTCACTGGTTGCTATCTTTATTTCTTATTCTGCGTTTTCTTCTTTATTCTATATTCTCCTCCGCATTCGAACCATGACATCAACCTGAAATTCTATCCAATCATCACATAGTGGAACATTCAACATTATATTGAATTGTAGTAACCTATTTATACTTCCCTTTTCAGAGTACTTAAATAACTGAGTTTTTAAATTTTAAAAAACTTAAAACGCTGTGCAACAGCACTTCACATTAATTCACACACAGAACGAAACAACACTCTCCATATAGTAAATATCCCAAACAGTTTTTCGGCCTGAGGTAAATACGTGTTTTTTGTTTTTTTGTTGCCATTTTAAATTTGCGAAATTTCGTCTGAGTAATTTTTAAATAAAGGAAAACAGTGTTAAAACACATATCGTATAGAAATATGTTGTTAGAGAACCTATAGTAAAATGGTACGAGCTATAATTTCGTAGAATACTTTAATCCGCTAACACCTCCGCGAAGAGCTCGTTTTGGCAGCTTTTTATGATCACAAGCGCTTCCAACAATGTTCAAATAATTACTATAAATTATTGACGTTGTACCAGTTGGATGAAGAAAATATTGCAAAATTGTTGAACACCGTTGATTATGGACGTTTATATGCGTTGTTGTTAATTGTGTTGCTGTGCAATATATATTGGCGTTGCAAATGTTGTAGCTGCTATTCTCACATCTCCGCAGCAATTTAAAACTAATTTTTAATGTAGGTATATTAATATCTGATCACAGGCAGGCTCGCCAATTATAGTACTTTTAAATATCAAAAATTGTATTCTAAATATTTATTTAAAAATAGTTCAAACGTTACGGTTCAAGTAACAACAATTGAATAAAAAATATGAAAATTTTTGAAACATCCAAAATCAAAAATTGAAATATAAATTCATTGTTACATTTTTAACAACATGAAATTCTTAAGTAATAAATAGGGCAACATAAGATATGCAAATGCATATTTTTCTGTTGCAGTCCCATTTACGTATGATAAATATATATCGGCGTTTTAGCTCAAGACGAAGAGAATAAGCCTAACTTGTTAGGGCATATTTTCGCATATTTAGGTCAAAAGGCTTATTTTTGCATATCTTGACTTATTTGCATATTTTTGGCATATTTTGCTACAAATTCATATTTTAGCATAGTATTTCGTCGTATTTTTCCATCTCGCTCGTAAAATTGTTTTTATTAAAATTTTGTACTCTGGCAATTTTTTTTTTGTATATGCGCATACTATTTGCCATTCCTCTTTGTCTGACAAGTTCAAGGCGAATTTAATATTTTCGCAATGTTTCATTCAAATGTGCTACACGAATCAGCTGGGTATCTACATCGGCGATCGGCAGCTGGGCCACTCGTTTCTCATGTATAGATCGTGTGTGCACTGCTAGCAAGCTATCGCTGAGCTGGCCGCGAACCAGTTTGCACTTGTACGTTGAAAGGTGCGGATGGTATGCGGATAAATGTTTTTTCAGTGCTCTGCTTTTGCACGCACACTACCACAAATATTTTGCGAGTGTGTTGGTTGCTCTGCCAGCGGTGCCGATCGCTGATCTACATACATAGCATACGTCAGACGGTCAATATATATTGATGAAATCCGTGGATCGTGATTCATATTGATAGTGTAGCATCGAGTATTGATGGCTCGCGATTCTGGATCGCAAAATTTTGAAATCCGTGATCCGGATCGCAATATTGGCAATAAAAGAATTGAAAGCGAAAGTGCGAAAAGGACGCAAGTAAAATATCTTGAACCTCAGAGCGAGAAAAATATCGCAATATTCATATTGAACGTGTAGCACTACACGCTACACAGTGACTGAAATTCTTGCTTTGAAATACGCCCCGAAATCTTCAGTTGACGTGGAAAGATCTTTTTCTACGTTTAAAAACTTACCGCGACAATCTACATAGTTTTCTAATTGAAAATTTATCGCAAAATTTTTAAATTTACAGCAATAGCAATTTGAATAAATAAGTATGCAATTTGATTATTTTTTAGGGAAATACATTAATTTTCCAAACACCTTCTTTAGAATTTCTCCCAATTATTTTATGTTACAACAGGTATATCTTAAAAGTTTGAAATATCTAAGTGAAACGCCGAAACACGTCAACTTAATTTTTGCCTGTAGAATACAATGACGTATTCAGAATATCCGTAATAAATTTTGATTTCGAGATATTTAGGAAAGAAGTTTAAGATCTCTGATAGTGAATTCTTCGTCGTTTGTAAACTTTACCCAAATTGATTAAATTTTGTGATAATGTGTCGGCCGACGGATGGGTTCAACTCAAATAAATCTCAAAATTTAATTTGAGTATCTTCAACTACATTACTTCGACTACAAAATGTCGTAGCGTAACAACCGATTTGTGGGGAAGAACGGAGACTTGCCACAACGCCAAACCGGAAGAGTTTATGCAACATACACACACACAACAGCAAATAATATCAAACAAACAAAAAAGTTAAAACATGCAACAAGCTTTAGAATGAAACTCGCATAGCCAAACGCGTCAACTGCACATACCGCACCAAATGTTACGTATACGCCACGGTCGCCTACAATGCAACGTTAAGCCACAAACGCAAAGGTAGTTGACATTACACGATTACAAACGCATAACCGCAAATGCATTGGAAATGGCAAGTGCCATAGTTACGTGACTCTAAGCTAAACCAAATCACCAAAAAAAAGCACAAACAAATCAGCTTTTGATTTGCAAAATACAAGCGCCGCCAGAGGCCAGAGGTGTATTTATGAATGACCGCTACTAACTAGGTTGAGGAAGAGCAAACAAGAGTAAACAAGATAAATGTAAATTTATAATAGATTTTTAAAGACGTTTTACAAAGGTAGATTTTCAAGTTTTATGCGGCCAAAAATATTTTATTGTCTACATCTATTCCACATTGCTTGTTTAATGCAAAATTTTAATAATTTGTGTTAAAAGTCGATTTTATTGAAAAATATATACAGTGACTCCAAAAAAATATATCTTTCTTATTTTCGTATAAAAATATGGAAAAAATACGAAAAATCGTAGAAATTTCTGAAATTGGATTAAAAATTTCAAAGCGAGGCCAGAATATATAGAAGATTTTGAGGAGATTTCTAAGTATACTGTTATGTATCCAACCAATTTTAGTGTAAAAAGTGCAATTCTCAATGCTGTGAAAAATTCCGTCGATTTTATAAATTTTTTTCTGTAGGGTGTTAGCCATATATGAACGTGAGACCGTTCCAATTAAAATTTCTGAAAAGCCAATGAAAGTTTTCAAAGAAATGAATGTTGCATATTATTATATTAGAATTGAATGAGCTGCAAAATTGCGTACTCAAAAATCTTCTAAAAAAAATGTAGCTTTAGAATTCTTAGCCCTTTTTTATGATAGTATTTCCTTGACTTTAAAAAATTGGAAATACTAAAAATATTGCCTAAAAAGTAAACAATAATCGGTGATAAATATCTCGTTTACTTAGAGCTTCACCTACATTAACCAAAATACGCGTTAGGAATATCAACAATAAAATCAAATTTAAAACACAACAAGTAAGGAAGCCTAAGTTCGTGTGGAATCGAACATTAGATACTCAGCTGTATGTTTTCATTGTTTGTTTGCGTTTGATGGATTTTATATAAAGCGAGTGCTGCATAAAGTGGGCGTAGCCATGCCCATTTTCAACATTTTTATCAGTCATCCAACTAAGCATATGAATATTATTCTTTGTGCAAAATTTCATTCCTTTTTGACTTCTAGTTACAAAGATGTCACGTTACAAATTTCCAAAGCGTGTTCCAGAAATATCTTTGCTAAAAAATAGGCGTGGTCATAAACCGATTTCAATAAATTTTTGCGTGTCTATTAATACAAGTTATAAAAGTGTATAAACCAAGTTTCATCATAATATCTCAATTATTTGTCGAGTTATGGGCTCCGAAATCTCGTAGATTCCTTTGTCTAAAAGGAGGCGGTGCCACGCCCATTTTCCAAAATTTTTCTATTTTTTGTTTCCGGCCTATTGTAGAAATCATACCACAAAATTTCAATGAATTATCTTTACATTTGACAAAGATATCGCTTAAAATGTTTTCATTAAGTCACTTTATAGTTCCCATATATAAAAGTGGGCGTGGCCGTCAACCGGTTTCTCTAAAATTATGAACATGTATTACCACAAGTAATAAAAGTGTACACACCAAGTTTCGTCATTATATATAAATTATTTGTCGAGTTATAGGCTAAGAAATCTCGTATATTTCTGCTTCTAAAAAGAGGCGGTGCCACGCCCATTTTCCAAAATTTTTACGGTTTTTGTCTTATGTTCATAGTTAGACTTCTGCCATAAAATTTTAATGATATATCTTTATATTTGACAGAGATATCGCTTAAAATGTTTTTATTAGGTCACTTTATAATACACATATATAAAAGTGGGCGTGGCCGTCAACCGATTTTAACTATTTTCCGTCCAAACATTTGCCTAAGTAATTATATCACGCATACCAAATTTCATCGATATATCTTCAACGGTTTCTGAGTTATGACATATAAAACTTTCAATGTTTGACCCTTAATAAGTGGGCGTGGCAAAGCCCATTTTCTAAAATTTCACCAAATTTCTTCATAGGGGCCTGAGCTCAACACGTGGGTAAAATTTCATCACTCTAGCTATATTAGGGACTGAGATACCAAATTTCCGATTTTTTCTATATAGGAAAAGTGGGCGTGGTCATGGTCCGATTTCGCCCATTTTCAATACCAACCGTCCCAGTCTCGATACCAACTTGCATTCCAAATTTCATAAAAATATCTCAATTTTTGCGCGAGTTAGAGTATTTAAAGACGGACAGACGGACAGACGGACGGACGGACGGACAGACGGACGGACGGACGGACATGGCTCAATCGATTTCTCGTTTCACCCTGATCATTTTGATATATATAAGTCTATATCTATCTCGATTACAATCCACCGTTATGTGATTAAAACTATAATACTCTGTGTACTAGTACAGCTGAGTATAAAAAAGAAAATTATTGTAGGTACATATGAAAAACCCTGTATCTAGTAGTAAAAGATACTAATTGTACTAGATATCATGTCCGAGGGTTAATTTGACTGAGTCTGACAGAGCAACATAACAAAATCAATTTTGAACACGAAAAATAGTGAAAATTTTTTTTTAAATATCCCAACTTTAAAAGCTTAAAACTATAAACTTAGAATTATGGGAAAACAAGGATATTATTGAAATGTGTTTATAATTACTTGAAGATTTAGGATCCATCACGATTACTTAAATGAAATGCTTTAAATAATAAATATTCACGTTGAACAAAATATGTAAAAAAAATTAAAATTTTAACTTTAGATATGCTAAGTTTCGACCATCTGGGAGAAAGTGTAGAGTATGGGTCGGGAAAAAAGCGATGAATTATTGTTCCCCAATCTATTTCCAATATATTGGTATGTTTTTTCTGTAATTTTAACATGTTCACAAAATTCAATTTTGGCCGTATAAAACTTGAAAATCTACCTATGTGCGTTGATCACTAAGCTATTTTTATACTCAGCTGTACTAGTACACAGAGTATTATAGTTTTAATCACATAACGGTGGATTGTAACAGAATGAAATAATCGAGATAGATATAGACTTATATATATCAAAATGATCAGGGTGAAAAGAGAAATCGATTGAGCCATGTCCGTCCGTCCGTCCGTCTGTCCGTCTGTCCGTCTTTAAATACTCTAACTCGCGCAAAAATTGAGATATTTCGATGAAATTTGAAATGCAAGTTGGTATCGAGACTGGGACGCTTGGTATTGAAAATGGGCGAAATCGGACTGTTCAGGCGACATGCCTATAGTGAGTTGAGTTAGTTGCCAATTGACCAGCAAGCGGTGCGGTTGCTTGACGGTCGCAACATTTGGTCCATCGAGCCGAAGGGTTCCTTGGCTACAGTCCGCGCGTCTGAAAGAGCATAACGTGTTTGTGTAATTTAAGCGCGAGTGAATAGCATACGAGTGCGAATGTGCAAAAAAAAAAACTGTTTGGTATCATGCATGCATGTTAGGGTGGTCCAAGAAAAAAAAAAAAAATAAAGTCTGTATTATCACTGATGTAAAAGGAGAAAGAAATTTGGAAGCATTTGTGCGACCTCTAAGCTTTAATATATTAAGAATCTTCGGTATAGATTTGCGCAGTGCAGTCGCATGAATTCCGGTTTTTTTCGGCGGATTTCGGGAGAATTTTGTTTTATTCATACAGTTTGGACCACCCTGATACATATGTATGTTCATAGAATGTGGATACATAAATGTTTATATGCAGTTGTGTGAATTGCGGGATAGTACAGCGAGGGTGCATAGACGTATGTATGTATGTGGATATTTTGGTATATCACCGGCTTGTTCTATCACTGCTGTGTATGGTGCTTATGTACATACATTGGATAATGTACAGCGAATCTGCTTACAGATATATACATACATACATACATGCATGCGTATATGCATGTTTGTGTGGATACATACCCAGAAAAAATCTATGCCTTATTTAACCATTATTACAGACTATATACATCATTGGATGTATATATGCTGCGCTCTATGCTCATGTATGTAGTACATGATTATATATCGTTGGAGTTAATTGAGCACTGCTGCGCTCTATGCTCATGTATGTAGTACATGATTATATATCGTTGGAGTTAATTGAGCACTGCTGCGCTCTATGCTCATGTATGTAGTACATGATTATATATATCGTTGGAGTTAATTGAGCACTGCTGCGCTCTATGCTCATGTATGTAGTACATGATTATATATATCGTTGGAGTTAATTGAGCACTGCTGCGCTCTATGCTCATGTATGTAGTACATGATTATATATATCGTTGGAGTTAATTGAGCACTGCTGCGCTCTATGCTCATGTATGTAGTACATGATTATATATATCGTTGGAGTTAATTGAGCACTGCTGCGCTCTATGCTCATGTATGTAGTACATGATTATATATATCGTTGGAGTTAATTGAGCACTGCTGCGCTCTATGCTCATGTATGTAGTACATGATTATATATATCGTTGGAGTTAATTGAGCACTGCTGCGCTCTATGCTCATGTATGTAGTACATGATTATATATATCGTTGGAGTTAATTGAGCACTGCTGCGCTCTATGCTCATGTATGTAGTATATGATTATATATATCGTTGGAGTTAATTGAGCACTGCTGCGCTCTATGCTCATGTATGTAGTACATGATTATATATATCGTTGGAGTTAATTGAGCACTGCTGCGCTCTATGCTCATGTATGTAGTACATGATTATATATATCGTTGGAGTTAATTGAGCACTGCTGCGCTCTATGCTCATGTATGTAGTACATGATTATATATATCGTTGGAGTTAATTGAGCACTGCTGCGCTCTATGCTCATGTATGTAGTACATGATTATATATATCGTTGGAGTTAATTGAGCACTGCTGCGCTCTATGCTCATGTATGTAGTACATGATTATATATATCGTTGGAGTTAATTGAGCACTGCTGCGCTCTATGCTCATGTATGTAGTACATGATTATATATATCGTTGGAGTTAATTGAGCACTGCTGCGCTCTATGCTCATGTATGTAGTACATGATTATATATATCGTTGGAGTTAATTGAGCACTGCTGCGCTCTATGCTCATGTATGTAGTACATGATTATATATATCGTTGGATTTAATTGAGCACTGCTGCGCTCTATGCTCATGTATGTAGTACATGATTATATATATCGTTGGAGTTAATTGAGCACTGCTGCGCTCTATGCTCATGTATGTAGTATATGATTATATATATCGTTGGAGTTAATTGAGCACTGCTGCGCTCTATGCTCATGTATGTAGTACATGATTATATATATCGTTGGAGTTAATTGAGCACTGCTGCGCTCTATGCTCATGTATGTAGTACATGATTATATATATCGTTGGAGTTAATTGAGCACTGCTGCGCTCTATGCTCATGTATGTAGTACATGATTATATATATCGTTGGAGTTAATTGAGCACTTGCTGCGCTCTATGCTCATGTATGTAGTACATGATTATATATATCGTTGGATTTAATTGAGCACTGCTGCGCTCTATGCTCATGTATGTAGTACATGATTATATATATCGTTGGAGTTAATTGAGCACTGCTGCGCTCTATGCTCATGTATGTAGTACATGATTATATATATCGTTGGAGTTAATTGAGCACTGCTGCGCTCTATGCTCATGTATGTAGTACATGATTATATATATCGTTGGATTTAATTGAGCACTGCTGCGCTCTATGCTCATGTATGTAGTACATGATTATATATATCGTTGGAGTTAATTGAGCACTGCTGCGCTCTATGCTCATGTATGTAGTACATGATTATATATATCGTTGGAGTTAATTGAGCACTGCTGCGCTCTATGCTCATGTATGTAGTACATGATTATATATATCGTTGGATTTAATTGAACACTGCTGCGCTCTATGCTCATGTATGTAGTACATGATTATATATATCGTTGGAGTTAATTGAGCACTGCTGCGCTCTATGCTCATGTATGTAGTACATGATTATATATATCGTTGGAGTTAATTGAGCACTGCTGCGCTCTATGCTCATGTATGTAGTACATGATTATAT
This sequence comes from Urophora cardui, assembly GCA_960531455.1. Classification (NCBI taxonomy): domain Eukaryota; kingdom Metazoa; phylum Arthropoda; class Insecta; order Diptera; family Tephritidae; genus Urophora; species Urophora cardui. Next base: position 100,085,136 of record OY482671.1, read on the forward strand.
ATATCGTTGGATTTAATTGAGCACTGCTGCGCTCTATGCTCATGTATGTAGTACATGATTATATATATCGTTGGAGTTAATTGAGTACTGCTGCGCTCTATGCTCATGTATGTAGTACATGATTATATATATCGTTGGAGTTAATTGAGCACTGCTGCGCTCTATGCTCATGTATGTAGTACATGATTATATATATCGTTGGAGTTAATTGAGCACTGCTGCGCTCTATGCTCATGTATGTAGTACATGATTATATATATCGTTGGAGTTAATTGAGCACTGCTGCGCTCTATGCTCATGTATGTAGTACATGATTATATATATCGTTGGATTTAATTGAGCACTGCTGCGCTCTATGCTCATGTATGTAGTACATGATTATATATATCGTTGGAGTTAATTGAGCACTGCTGCGCTCTATGCTCATGTATGTAGTACATGATTATATATATCGTTGGATTTAATTGAGCACTGCTGCGCTCTATGCTCATGTATGTAGTACATGATTATATATATCGTTGGAGTTAATTGAGCACTGCTGCGCTCTATGCTCATGTATGTAGTACATGATTATATATATCGTTGGAGTTAATTGAGCACTGCTGCGCTCTATGCTCATGTATGTAGTACATGATTATATATATCGTTGGAGTTAATTGAGCACTGCTGCGCTCTATGCTCATGTATGTAGTACATGATTATATATATCGTTGGATTTAATTGAGCACTGCTGCGCTCTATGCTCATGTATGTAGTACATGATTATATATATCGTTGGAGTTAATTGAGCACTGCTGCGCTCTATGCTCATGTATGTAGTACATGATTATATATATCGTTGAGTTAATTGAGCACTGCTGCGCTCTATGCTCATGTATGTAGTACATGATTATATATATCGTTGGAGTTAATTGAGCACTGCTGCGCTCTATGCTCATGTATGTAGTACATGATTATATATATCGTTGGAGTTAATTGAGCACTGCTGCGCTCTATGCTCATGTATGTAGTACATGATTATATATATCGTTGGATTTAATTGAGCACTGCTGCGCTCTATGCTCATGTATGTAGTACATGATTATATATATCGTTGGAGTTAATTGAGCACTGCTGCGCTCTATGCTCATGTATGTAGTACATGATTATATATATCGTTGGAGTTAATTGAGCACTGCTGCGCTCTATGCTCATGTATGTAGTACATGATTATATATATCGTTGGAGTTAATTGAGCACTGCTGCGCTCTATGCTCATGTATGTAGTACATGATTATATATATCGTTGGAGTTAATTGAGCACTGCTGCGCTCTATGCTCATGTATGTAGTACATGATTATATATATCGTTGGATTTAATTGAGCACTGCTGCGCTCTATGCTCATGTATGTAGTACATGATTATATATATCGTTGGAGTTAATTGAGCACTGCTGCGCTCTATGCTCATGTATGTAGTACATGATTATATATATCGTTGGAGTTAATTGAGCACTGCTGCGCTCTATGCTCATGTATGTAGTACATGATTATATATATCGTTGGATTTAATTGAGCACTGCTGCGCTCTATGCTCATGTATGTTGTACATGATTATATATATCGTTGGAGTTAATTGAGCACTGCTGCGCTTTATGCTCATGTATGTAGTACATGATTATATATATCGTTGGAGTTAATTGAGCACTGCTGCGCTCTATGCTCATGTATGTAGTACATGATTATATATATCGTTGGAGTTAATTGAGCACTGCTGCGCTCTATGCTCATGTATGTAGTACATGATTATATATATCGTTGGAGTTAATTGAGCACTGCTGCGCTCTATGCTCATGTATGTTGTACATGATTATATATATCGTTGGAGTTAATTGAGCACTGCTGCGCTCTATGCTCATGTATGTAGTACATGATTATATATATCGTTGGAGTTAATTGAGCACTGCTGCGCTCTATGCTCATGTATGTAGTACATGATTATATATATCGTTGGAGTTAATTGAGCACTGCTGCGCTCTATGCTCATGTATGTAGTACATGATTATATATATCGTTGGATTTAATTGAGCACTGCTGCGCTCTATGCTCATGTATGTAGTACATGATTATATATATCGTTGGAGTTAATTGAGCACTGCTGCGCTCTATGCTCATGTATGTAGTACATGATTATATATATCGTTGGAGTTAATTGAGCACTGCTGCGCTCTATGCTCATGTATGTAGTACATGATTATATATATCGTTGGAGTTAATTGAGCACTGCTGCGCTCTATGCTCATGTATGTAGTACATGATTATATATATCGTTGGAGTTAATTGAGCACTGCTGCGCTCTATGCTCATGTAAGTAGTACATGATTATATATATCGTTGGAGTTAATTGAGCACTGCTGCGCTCTATGCTCATGTATGTAGTACATGATTATATATATCGTTGGAGTTAATTGAGCACTGCTGCGCTCTATGCTCATGTATGTAGTACATGATTATATATATCGTTGGAGTTAATTGAGCACTGCTGCGCTCTATGCTCATGTATGTAGTACATGATTATATATATCGTTGATTTAATTGAGCACTGCTGCGCTCTATGCTCATGTATGTAGTACATGATTATATATATCGTTGGAGTTAATTGAGCACTGCTGCGCTCTATGCTCATGTATGTAGTACATGATTATATATATCGTTGGAGTTAATTGAGCACTGCTGCGCTCTATGCTCATGTATGTAGTACATGATTATATATATCGTTGGATTTAATTGAGCACTGCTGCGCTCTATGCTCATGTATGTAGTACATGATTATATATATCGTTGGAGTTAATTGAGCACTGCTGCGCTCTATGCTCATGTATGTAGTACATGATTATATATATCGTTGGAGTTAATTGAGCACTGCTGCGCTCTATGCTCATGTATGTAGTACATGATTATATATATCGTTGGATTTAATTGAGCACTGCTGCGCTCTATGCTCATGTATGTAGTACATGATTATATATATCGTTGGAGTTAATTGAGCACTGCTGCGCTCTATGCTCATGTATGTAGTACATGATTATATATATCGTTGGATTAATTGAGCACTGCTGCGCTCTATGCTCATGTATGTAGTACATGATTATATATATCGTTGGAGTTAATTGAGCACTGCTGCGCTCTATGCTCATGTATGTAGTACATGATTATATATATCGTTGGAGTTAATTGAGCACTGCTGCGCTCTATGCTCATGTATGTAGTACATGATTATATATATCGTTGGAGTTAATTGAGCACTGCTGCGCTCTATGCTCATGTATGTAGTACATGATTATATATATCGTTGGAGTTAATTGAGCACTGCTGCGCTCTATGCTCATGTATGTAGTACATGATTATATATATCGTTGGATTTAATTGAGCACTGCTGCGCTCTATGCTCATGTATGTAGTACATGATTATATATATCGTTGGAGTTAATTGAGCACTGCTGCGCTCTATGCTCATGTATGTAGTACATGATTATATATATCGTTGGAGTTAATTGAGCACTGCTGCGCTCTATGCTCATGTATGTAGTACATGATTATATATATCGTTGGAGTTAATTGAGCACTGCTGCGCTCTATGCTCATGTATGTAGTACATGATTATATATATCGTTGGATTTAATTGAGCACTGCTGCGCTCTATGCTCATGTATGTAGTACATGATTATATATATCGTTGGAGTTAATTGAGCACTGCTGCGCTCTATGCTCATGTATGTAGTACATGATTATATATATCGTTGGAGTTAATTGAGCACTGCTGCGCTCTATGCTCATGTATGTAGTACATGATTATATATATCGTTGGAGTTAATTGAGCACTGCTGCGCTCTATGCTCATGTATGTAGTACATGATTATATATATCGTTGGATTTAATTGAGCACTGCTGCGCTCTATGCTCATGTATGTAGTACATGATTATATATATCGTTGGAGTTAATTGAGCACTGCTGCGCTCTATGCTCATGTATGTAGTACATGATTATATATATCGTTGGAGTTAATTGAGCACTGCTGCGCTCTATGCTCATGTATGTAGTACATGATTATATATATCGTTGGAGTTAATTGAGCACTGCTGCGCTCTATGCTCATGTATGTAGTACATGATTATATATATCGTTGGAGTTAATTGAGCACTGCTGCGCTCTATGCTCATGTATGTAGTACATGATTATATATATCGTTGGATTTAATTGAGCACTGCTGCGCTCTATGCTCATGTATGTAGTACATGATTATATATATCGTTGGAGTTAATTGAGCACTGCTGCGCTCTATGCTCATGTATGTAGTACATGATTATATATATCGTTGGAGTTAATTGAGCACTGCTGCGCTCTATGCTCATGTATGTAGTACATGATTATATATATCGTTGGAGTTAATTGAGCACTGCTGCGCTCTATGCTCATGTATGTAGTACATGATTATATATATCGTTGGAGTTAATTGAGCACTGCTGCGCTCTATGCTCATGTATGTAGTACATGATTATATATATCGTTGGAGTTAACTGAGCACTGCTGCGCTCTATGCTCATGTATGTAGTACATGATTATATATATCGTTGGAGTTAATTGAGCACTGCTGCGCTCTATGCTCATGTATGTAGTACATGATTATATATATCGTTGGAGTTAATTGAGCACTGCTGCGCTCTATGCTCATGTATGTAGTACATGATTATATATTTCGTTGGAGTTAATTGAGCACTGCTGCGCTCTATGCTCATGTATGTAGTACATGATTATATATATCGTTGGAGTTAATTGAGCACTGCTGCGCTCTATGCTCATGTATGTAGTACATGATTATATATTTCGTTGGAGTTAATTGAGCACTGCTGCGCTCTATGCTCATGTATGTAGTACATGATTATATATTTCGTTGGAGTTAATTGAGCACTGCTGCGCTCTATGCTCATGTATGTAGTACATGATTATATATATCGTTGGAGTTAATTGAGCACTGCTGCGCTCTATGCTCATGTATGTAGTACATGATTATATATATCGTTGGAGTTAATTGAGCACTGCTGCGCTCTATGCTCATGTATGTAGTACATGATTATATATATCGTTGGAGTTAATTGAGCACTGCTGCGCTCTATGCTCATGTATGTAGTACATGATTATATATATCGTTGGAGTTAATTGAGCACTGCTGCGCTCTATGCTCATGTATGTAGTACATGATTATATATATCGTTGGAGTTAATTGAGCACTGCTGCGCTCTATGCTCATGTATGTAGTACATGATTATATATATCGTTGGAGTTAATTGAGCACTGCTGCGCTCTATGCTCATGTATGTAGTACATGATTATATATATCGTTGGAGTTAATTGAGCACTGCTGCGCTCTATGCTCATGTATGTAGTACATGATTATATATATCGTTGGAGTTAATTGAGCACTGCTGCGCTCTATGCTCATGTATGTAGTACATGATTATATATTTCGTTGGAGTTAATTGAGCACTGCTGCGCTCTATGCTCATGTATGTAGTACATGATTATATATATCGTTGGAGTTAATTGAGCACTGCTGCGCTCTATGCTCATGTATGTAGTACATGATTATATATATCGTTGGAGTTAATTGAGCACTGCTGCGCTCTATGCTCATGTATGTAGTACATGATTATATATATCGTTGGAGTTAATTGAGCACTGCTGCGCTCTATGCTCATGTATGTAGTACATGATTATATATATCGTTGGAGTTAATTGAGCACTGCTGCGCTCTATGCTCATGTATGTAGTACATGATTATATATATCGTTGGAGTTAATTGAGCACTGCTGCGCTCTATGCTCATGTATGTAGTACATGATTATATATATCGTTGGATTTAATTGAGCACTGCTGCGCTCTATGCTCATGTATGTAGTACATGATTATATATATCGTTGGAGTTAATTGAGCACTGCTGCGCTCTATGCTCATGTATGTAGTACATGATTATATATATCGTTGGAGTTAATTGAGCACTGCTGCGCTCTATGCTCATGTATGTAGTACATGATTATATATATCGTTGGAGTTAATTGAGCACTGCTGCGCTCTATGCTCATGTATGTAGTACATGATTATATATATCGTTGGATTTAATTGAGCACTGCTGCGCTCTATGCTCATGTATGTAGTACATGATTATATATATCGTTGGAGTTAATTGAGCACTGCTGCGCTCTATGCTCATGTATGTAGTACATGATTATATATATCGTTGGAGTTAATTGAGCACTGCTGCGCTCTATGCTCATGTATGTAGTACATGATTATATATATCGTTGGAGTTAATTGAGCACTGCTGCGCTCTATGCTCATGTATGTAGTACATGATTATATATATCGTTGGATTTAATTGAGCACTGCTGCGCTCTATGCTCATGTATGTAGTACATGATTATATATATCGTTGGAGTTAATTGAGCACTGCTGCGCTCTATGCTCATGTATGTAGTACATGATTATATATATCGTTGGAGTTAATTGAGCACTGCTGCGCTCTATGCTCATGTATGTAGTACATGATTATATATATCGTTGGAGTTAATTGAGCACTGCTGCGCTCTATGCTCATGTATGTAGTACATGATTATATATATCGTTGGAGTTAATTGAGCACTGCTGCGCTCTATGCTCATGTATGTAGTACATGATTATATATATCGTTGGAGTTAATTGAGCACTGCTGCGCTCTATTCTCATGTATGTAGCAAGGCTGCTCAACGAAATGAACAAAATAATTTTGTTTCAAAAAATATCAATAAAAAATATCCAAAAATTATTTTGTTTTGCTAATTAACAGAAACAAAATTTTTTCGTTTCAAAAATTATCAATAAATCTTTAATCAGAATAATTTTGTTTCGTTGATATCAAAAAAATTAACAAAAATTGTATTTGTTTTTATTTATGTACGTATGTACATACATACAAACATATGTAAAATTTATTTTCTTCATAGAAAACGAAATTATTGAAAAGTCAATTTTTTCGTTTAAATTTGAAACTATATTTTTTTGAAATAATTGTTTTGATAATTATCAAAACAAAAAAAATTTTGTTAATTTTTTTTGATAACAGTTGAAACAAAATAGATTTTGTTATGCTTTTTACGTTTATAAAATCGAATATTTCAACAGAAACAAAATTTTTTTTTGTTTATTGTTAAAAATAACGTTATTTTGCAGCCTTGGTATGTAGTACATGATTATATATATCGTTGGAGTTAATTGAGCACTGCTGCGCTCTATGCTCATGTATGTAGTACATGATTATATATATCGTTGGAGTTAATTGAGCACTGCTGCGCTCTATGCTCATGTATGTAGTACATGATTATATATATCGTTGGAGTTAATTGAGCACTGCTGCGCTCTATGCTCATGTATGTAGTACATGATTATATATATCGTTGGATTTAATTGAGCACTGCTGCGCTCTATGCTCATGTATGTAGTACATGATTATATATATCGTTGGAGTTAATTGAGCACTGCTGCGCTCTATGCTCATGTATGTAGTACATGATTATATATATCGTTGGAGTTAATTGAGCACTGCTGCGCTCTATGCTCATGTATGTAGTACATGATTATATATATCGTTGGATTTAATTGAGCACTGCTGCGCTCTATGCTCATGTATGTAGTACATGATTATATATATCGTTGGAGTTAATTGAGCACTGCTGCGCTCTATGCTCATGTATGTAGTACATGATTATATATATCGTTGGAGTTAATTGAGCACTGCTGCGCTCTATGCTCATGTATGAAGTACATAATTATATATATCGTTGGAGTTAATTGAGCACTGCTGCGCTCTATGCTCATGTATGTAGTACATGATTATATATATCGTTGGAGTTAATTGAGCACTGCTGCGCTCTATGCTCATGTATGAAGTACATAATTATATATATCGTTGGATTTAATTGAGCACTGCTGCGCTCTATGCTCATGTATGTAGTACATGATTATATATATCGTTGGAGTTAATTGAGCACTGCTGCGCTCTATGCTCATGTATGTAGTACATGATTATATATATCGTTGGAGTTAATTGAGCACTGCTGCGCTCTATGCTCATGTATGTAGTACATGATAATATATATCGTTGGAGTTAATTGAGCACTGCTGCGCTCTATGCTCATGTATGAAGTACATAATTATATATATCGTTGGATTTAATTGAGCACTGCTGCGCTCTATGCTCATGTATGTAGTACATGATTATATATATCGTTGGCTTTATCTAGCACTGCTGCGTCTTGTGCTTAGGTACATGATCGGGGCATTTCAGTTATTACATCCGGTTCTGGGTCAAGATGAATTTTTACTAAAACCATCGGGATCATTGTCATGTAAATGGCACCAACACATGCACAATGTGTGAAAGTGGTATTGTAGCATTGTACCAATCGAACAAAGCGGATCATAAAGTGAAGCAGCAATTTATTTGGTTCTACCGGACTAAAATCGTTGTTGTTGCATTTACATGTAACAATTTTATCTGGCTTAGGATCACCATAATGGAAACACGCTTAATGACAAACTGTATGTGGGTATATATATCGTCGGTGTTAGTTAGCAGTGCTGCATTTTGTGTTGACATACATACATATGTATGTATGTATATACATTGGAAAATGTACAGCAAATCTGCGTACAGATATGCATATGCCTACATATGCATATGCATATATTTATGCAGATATTTATGTACATATGTATGTATTTCGTCGGTTTGTTCTGGCTACTACTGCGTCTTATGCTAACGTACATATGTATATGCATATGTACATATGTATGTGTAATCGAGTTTCATGAATCCACCAAAAAAAAAAAAAAAAATCTAAGCCTTATTTAAGAATTGAAACGGCAGATTTGAAGGCTTACGAAATAAGGCCTGAAAATTGTAAGGGTAACAAATTTGTATGGCGTAAGGCTTAAAATAAGGCTCATTTTCCTGTGTTGATTTCATCGGGCCGTAAGGAGTACTCTCTCTTTGAGAACACACCTTGTTCCAAGGGCTTGTCCGCCACGCGAAATAAGGCCTAGAAAAGTATTAGAGAGCTAAGAACTGCCAGCGTGCTCCTTTTTTAAATCTGGTTTGTTAACAATAAGCAAAAGTTTTTGCCTGGAATGATCAGCGAATCTGCATACAGATATACATATGTATGTATGTATATTTGGGTAGAGTATACATACATATGTACATATATATATATATGTAAAGGAAGGAGACAGCGAATACGGTAATTTGATCATCATAATTTCGGCAATGCATGCTAGAAAACAAAGAAAATGAGGTATGTATGTACATATGTAGTTTTTGTTGTGTTTATTTTCACATACAAAAGGATATAAACAATCCTTTTGCTAACACGATCGCAGGGCAATGCCTAATTGAAGATTTAAGGGTACGTACCTAAATAAATATGTGCGTTTGAAGCGTACCTACATAGATATGTATGTACATTTTCAATAGAGCACAATGTTTATTTTTGTTTTAGCCAGCGACGGCGTCTATGTGCACTGCGGTGGCGCCTGCAATATATCGCAGAACACTGTAGAGCGGGCTACTACATGTCTACGCTCGTAAAAACCAAAAAAAAAGGGAAATGTAATAATAATAGTGGTTTTCTCTTGCTAACGACCTTGAAAAAAAAAAAAAAAAAAAGGCCAGTCCAATTTGCTAAAGAACTAGTTACATATTTTCTTGCTTGTTTGCAGCCCTGGTTTCGGCTAATAGAATGTTGTAAAAAAAAAAACAAGGGAAATAGATGAATAGATTAATGGATTTTGTATAAAATGCGTAAAATAGAGACATATTTTCATATGGGCTGAGCTGAGCTGCCTTAGAGGGAAGCTGAAGCAAAGGCTGCTGGCGCATAGATGCAGAGTAGGAAGAATGGAGCGTCAGATTTTAAAATAAAGCTTTAAAATACATATTCAAACGTCAGGCCGACTCACAAAAAGATGTCGTCTAAGCTTAGATGCCAGCTCCAGAGGAGCAAATATCACTTGAACGGCCGGAGAATCGGCTCAGCTACGTGCAATCTCGGCAGCGCATAACGCAAATTAGCTCCAATAGCGTCCGAAATGACGAGAGTTTCGGTGCAATAAGGAGGTTGTCGATTTGGTGGTTATCAAAATTCATGGTATACTACCGACTTTATGAGAAGGTCGACGAGTAACGTTGCATCTAGGTAGTGATGGACTAGTATGTAACGTAACTGTCTGGGCCGAGCAGGATACTAATAGTACAGACAATTTGTACCTGTGAACCAATTGAGCCTCGAGTGGCATCAAGGCTCAAGGCCGGAGGATGTTCAGGCGACATGCCTATAGTGAGTTGAGTTAGTTGCCAATTGACCAGCAAGCGGTGCGGTTGCTTGACGGTCGCAACACGGACCATGACCACGCCCACTTTCCCTATATAGAAAAAATCTGAAATTTGGTATCTCATTCATTAATATAGCTGGAGCGATGAAATTTTACCCACGTGTTGAGCTCAGGCCCCTAGGAAGAAATTTGATGACATTTTGGAAAATGGGCGGTGCCACGCCCACTTATTAAGGGTCAAACCTTGAAAGTTTTATATGTCATAACTCAGAAACCATTGAAGATATATAGATCAAATTTGGTACGCGTGATGTACTTACTTAGGCAAACGTTTGGACGGAAAATAGTTAAAATCGGTTGACGGCCACGCCCACTTTTATATATGTATATTATAAAGTGACCTAATAAAAACATTTTAAGCCATATCTCTGTGAAATATAAAGATATGTCATTGAAATTTTATAGCAGGAGTCCAACTACGGACATAAAACGAAAAACAGAAAAATTTTGGAAAATGGGCGTGGCTCCGCCTCTTTTTATAAACAGGAATGTACGAGATTTCTGAGCCGATAACTCGACAAATAATTGAGATATTATAACGAAACTTGGTTTATACACTTTTATAACTTGTGTTAATAGACACGCAAAAATTTATTGAAATCGGTTTATGACCACGCCTACTTTTTAACAAAGATGTGAAATGAAAAGGAATGTAATTTTGCACAAATAATAATATTCATATGCTTAGTTGGATGACTGATAAAAATGTTGAAAATGAGCGTGGCCACGCCCACTTTATGCGGTACCCGCTTTATATAAAATAATCCGTGTTTCCATCTAACGCAAACAAGCAATGAAAGCATACAGCTGAGTATCTAATGTTCGATTCCACACGAACTTAGGCTTCCTTACTTGTTTATATTAAAATTCGAAAAATGTTTCATAAATATAGAAGTAAGTAATTTGAAGGAATGAAAGTCTAAATTATTTAAGCAATAAAATCGAGACACATTTTAGTCGTGCATGGCTGAGCTGAAAGTTAATGAAATGTTATCGGTGCAGCATTTAAGCAAAAGCATTTCGATTGCGTTAGTTCATTGTGAGTGAGTGAGTGATTTGTTGTAAGTGGTGCGCAAATTTAATTCAATTTGTAACAAAAACCTATTATGAACAGCTACAACAACGCCAACAAATCCACAAACAATACGAAGCAAGCAAAAGCAACAGCCATGAAACGATAAAAAAATGCTAACGGCCTTATTCCGGCGTGGTAACATAATTTACTTTACTGGTTAAATAAAGAATCTGGTACTTTAAACACTTTTTTCGTATTCTGGCAGCAGAAATTAAGTTACCACCTCAATACGTGGTAACATTTTGTTACCATTTTCAGCCCGATTCCATTCCGTGCGTATGGAAATGCTTTGACAGCGTTACCATTCGTGCCAGAATACCAATTGAAAAGACGGTAACAATTTTCAGCAACATAAATTACCAGTAAAGTAATTTTCCAGTAACGCTCGGAATAGCAGTGTAAGAAAGACACTCAAACAACACTCAATGTAATGACACTTGGCGATGTCCGTCTTACAAGTATATACATACACACATATCTACATACATACATGCGTCTTCTTCTTCATTTTCCTGAATAAAAAGAAATCTCATTGAGTGTGTGAAGCACATGGACATATGTACGTATGTATGTATAAATGGCAGCGTGATTGAAATAAGAAAATGAAGTGCAGATTGTAAAACAGAATGGTAAACAAGCAGATGGTAAATAAGAAAGTGCCAAATGTAAAAATGTGACAGAAACAAAGCAAGAAGTAAACTGAATAGAGCATTCAATTCGAACGACACTGTGGACACATTTATGTTTACAAGAAGTGTGAAAAAAAATACATTGATTCATTCATACACAAACACCCACACATATAAAAATACACATACACATAAACATACACATACACATACACGAAAGTGCAATGCTTTTATGTATGTATTGGTGTGAATAAAAAACAAGTAAGGAAACCTAATTTCGAGTGGAATCGAACATTAGATACTCAGCTGTATTCTTTCATTGTTCGTTTGTGTTTGATGGAAACACGGTGTACTTTATTAAAAGCGAGTGCCGCATAAAGTGGGCGTAGCCACGCCCATATATAAAAGTGGGCATGGTCATCATGCGATTTTGGCAATTTTTCGTCCAAACATTTGCCTATGTAAGTATATCATGCGCACCAAATTTCATCTGTATAAGTATCTTCAACGGTTTCTGAGTTACGACTCATAAGACTTTCAATGTTTGTCCCTTAATAAGTGGGCGTGGCACCGCCCATTTTCCAAAATTTCACCAAATCGTGGGTGAAATTTTATCACTCTAGCTATATTAATGACTGAGATACACCATTTCCGATTTTTTCTATATACAAAAAGTGCGTGGTTATGATCCGATTTCGCCCATTTTCAATACCAACCGTCCCAGTCTCGATAAGAACTTGGATTTCAAATTTCATCAAAATATCTCAATTTTTGCGCGAGTTAGAGTGTTTACAGACGGACGGACGGACAGACGGACGGACGGACAGACGGAGGGACGGACGGATGGGCATGACTCAATCGATCTCTCTTTTCATCCTGATCATTTTGATATATTATAAGTCCATATCTATCTCGATCATTTCATTCTGTTACGATCCACCGTTATGTGATTAAAACTATAATACTCTTTGTACTAGCGGCGTCCAAAAAAAAAAATAAACACTCTTCCGGAAATGTTTTCCAAAAAGACATCATATGCGGGGGCGTACGGCGAACTTTATTTTTTGCGATACGGTCTAATGTACATACCTATGTATGCGATAAGCGAATTATAGAGCGTGTGCCTTGTTCGTCCATAGACAAGTTAAATTTTCAAGTAACACCTTTAAAGTAACACCTGTTGGGAATAGTGATCTTACTTCCTTAACTAAAAACAAAATTTTTTATCTAAGTTATGACACTCTTGCAGCATACAACCATAAATGCGATGTGTACTCAATTAACCAACAGATATTAAGTGGAAAATAGCGCAGCAAAAAAAAAACCATAACAACAACAACAAGCCAGTAACTGTACTATGCTGTACTGTTAATGGAGTGAAGTGCAATGCGGTAATTTGTAGTGCAGTATATTTGAGTAAAGTTAAGCTCAGTTGACCAACAGAGATGCGAATTCAAACCAATGGCATGCGCCATACACTACCTGGCCACCCACTACCTCACTACGCTCCCCACTTCTTCACCCACTCTTCATACACGCCGACATCCCTCCTTTTAGTTAAAGATTTAAAAGCTTTCTACCGAACGAACGTACATACATGCCCAATTGAACAAAGTTGATTGCGAATAGTTAAGGCAACAACACAATCACGCTTCAATTTCATGTAAATACATATTCATACATATGTACGTACGTATGAGAGTGTGAGCATGTGTGTATTTGTTTGTGTATACGTAATTTGTTTGCTTGTATTTAAAACTCACTCACTCGCACAACAACTCGCCGTAAATGTATGAAGTCAGTGTTCGAAATTGTGTTAGTGTCTCTCGTTTGCGTTGTGCTAATGGAATTATCACAGCACAAAATATCCGACTATTGAAAATCGGAGGAAGGAAAAAATGTGAAAAAATTGTAAAAACAACGAATAGAAAAAGTTTATAATCTATGAGAAAATAAAACAAAGTAAAAAAAATTTTTTAAAAAAGCTTTTATTTAATATTAATATAACAATTTACTAAAAAGGAAAAAAATAATTTTTTTATATTTTTGAACAAGATTTATATTAGTCCTTAGTTCATTTGGATCTTAATTTGAATCTAAACATACATTTAACGTATTTCTTCAAAGCATTTCTGTATATGTATCAACATAAATAAAAGCGCGGGTGCTCTTTACGTAATGCATATCTTACGTAATTGGAATTTAAAGTTTTTATCGCTTCCTTCCATTTCACCAATACGGTTTTATAACATGAATATGTAATGAGTACCCGCGCTTTTATTTATGTTGATACATATACAGAAATGCTTTGAAGAAATACGTTAAATGTATGTTTAGATTGAAATTAAGATCCAAATGAACTAAGGACTAATATAAATCTTGTTCAAAAATATAAAAAAATTATTTTTTTCCTTTTTAGTAAATTGTTATATTAATATTAAATAAAAGCTTTTTTAAAAAATTTTTTTTACTTTGTTTTATTTTTGCCTTTTTAGTTTTACAATGCATATTACATCTAATATCTGGTTTTACTATACTCTTTTGTGAATAGATTACTTCGTAATACGTGTTCAAAATAGGAACAAATCTGGTTCATAAATACTAATTTTCTAAATATCTTGACACTAGCGCCACCTAGCGGCGATTTATTTCCACGGTTATATTTACTTTCTCATAGGCAATATATATACCGAATATGAACAAATTCGGTCGGTAAATACGAATTTTACAAATATCTTGACACCAGCGCCACCTAGCGGCGATTCTTTTCCTCGGATGTATTTACTTTCTCATAGGCAATATATATACCGAATATGAACAAATTCGGTCGGTAAATACGAATTTTACAAATATCTTGACACCAGCGCCACCTAGCGGCGATTTTTTTCCACAGATGTATTTACTTTCTCATAGGCAATATATATACCGAATATGAACAAATTCGGTCGGTAAATACGAATTTTACAAATATCTTGACACCAGCGCCACCTAGCGGCGATTTTTTTCCTCGGATGTATTTACTTTCTCATAGGCAATATATATACCGAATATGAACAAATTCGGTCGGTAAATACGAATTTTACAAATATCTCGACACCAGCGCCATCTATCGGATTTTTTATTATTTCACATTGCATTGTCTTCGGGTCCTGAACTATGTTCCAAATTTCAAGTACCTAGCTCAACTAGAAGTATCTTAAATGTTCGTTGCAAAATTCCACGACATACATACAAAAAGTGAAGTTAAATAAAAGCTTGTAAAAATAGAAAGCTATGCAAAAGAAAATGAGAGAAGAATGCAGCAAAGCGTAAAGAAGAAGAATCATTGAGTGCAAGAACACAAACAAAAGGTGGTGTGCATCGCATCTTTGTTTACTTTATTAGAAGATATCATCACGCAATCAAGCAAATTGGGTATAATTTCAATTGGCAATTTATGCATAAATGCATCAGCACTTATCGAATTATTAAAGAAATTTCTGACTCATACGTAAAAGCAGCGAATGGGCAATGTTTGATTAGTTCATTGCCTCACCACTAACAAATCAATAAGTTGGTTATTCGAACAAGCCTAATGATGATTATTTCTGCAATTTTCAAATGTTATTACTAAATTAACGAAATTACAAAATTGAGGTAATAATTTTTTGTTATTGTTTTGCATAAGTGCTCAGGTTTTTCGAGTAAGTGACGAAACAAACTATTTTATTAATTAAAAAGGAAATCAAAAGTATTTCTTCACGAGAGCGCTAATGCTAAAGTTATTCTGTAAAATTGATACACGTAAAATGTTTGCTATTAATATCTGAATATCTGAGTAGTCCACTTTCATGAGGGCTATGTGAAATTTTTTTCATCTTAAGCGTTTGATGGATTGTGTAGCAGTATTTAAAGGCGTATGATGTACATAAAAAAATTAATACAAAATCCTTCTATATTCTGAAAAAATAACATTAAATACGCATGCACTTTCAAAAGTCTCTATGAGTTTATTTATACGCTTTTAAAAGTCTCCAACTATGAGTTTCTTTATACACTTTTAAAAGTCTCTATCTGAAAAAGGTTACTCATACGCCTAGGCACACATTGGTGTAATAATTATACTGTGACACAAATTGTGGGTTGTTGTCACGGGGAAGGGGGCAGAATAATTGCAATAGAGAACGAAAGACCACTATCCATATAGTAAAACACGCAAAGCGTGAGCTCAAATTTTTTTAAATAAATGGATGACTGAGCTTAACTCGGCCAACAATTTTTTTCGCAGGTCTTCGCAAAAGTCTAATAAAAAGTTAAAAAAAAGTAGATGGAAAAATGATATTTCAGAAGTACGCTCCGGAGACCCCTTGCATACCCATGAAAATTCTTGGAGCACTTCTTGGGATCCAGAACTAAAGTAAATCTGTGCCCTTCGCTGTGATGCTTCTGCCTATTCATGTTTTTCTCCCTTTCTTCTTCATCCTAGTCTTCCGCTCCCATTCCCTTTCTTTTTCCGTTTCTCTTACAGTTCCGTTTCCTTTTTATTTTCCCTTTCCCGCCACATTTCCTCTTCTCTTTATCTTTGCCTATCGCTCCCATTTACCGCTCCTTTTGTTGGAGCGTTTCCATTCGAGCCATTTCCGAGATCCTAATTATATATACTAGTATCGCCGGTGCTCGAAATTCGACCATGCAATTTATTTTTAAAATTTTTATTAGTACAAAAATTATTCCTTTTCGCGGAGATAAGCAACACTTTCCAAATTCCAGTTGTACCGAAACACTGATTTGGTGCAGTGAAATAGCGCCCGTGGAATTAACGCCCGCGGGCGTTATATCCCAAAAAAAAGGAAATAACACCCGCGGGCGTTTTTTCCTTTCTTGAAAAAGAAATAGCGCCTGCGAATAAAACGAAATTAAACCCGTGGGTTTTATTTCCATTCACAAAGGGAAAGAACGCCCGCGCGCCCTATTCGGCGATATGGGCTTTATTTCCCTTTCGAAAGGGCAATTAAGCCCGCAGACGGGGTTTTTTTTAAATATGGTGTATTAGTGGGAAAAGCGCCGCAGGCGAAAAATTGGAATAAAAAATTGCGCGATTTTTAATTCCAATTTTTCGTTTTTCTTATTTTAAATATGGTGTATTATTATTGGGAAAAGCGCCGCAGACGAAAAATTGGAATAAAAAATCGCGCGATTTTTAATTCCAATTTTTGTTTTTTTTTTTAAATATGGTGTATTATTGTTGGAAAAAGCGCCGCAGGCGAAAAATTGGAATAAAAAATAGCGCGATTTTTGATTCCAATTTTTTGTTTTTTTTTTGTTAAGTATAGTGTATTATTATTGGAAAAAGCGCCGCAGGCGAATCAAATAAGTAATCCCGAAAATAAGAAATGTGACACAGAAGACATTGATGTATCCGAAATGGATTGTTCTGACTATGAAGAAACGGCAGACAATTTTGGGAGAGTCAAAGTAGGTTTTTGTGTGTTATTTGTTTTATCAAGCCACGCGATGTTCTCTTAAGCCCATGCAATCACTTTAAATTGTGTGCGGATTGCTTTGGAGAGCACAGTAAGTTTGCAATTGTAAATGGCAATATAAATATTTTGTGCGCGGTTTGTCGTCAAATTGTTGAAAACTCTATAAGAGTATTTGTTTAGATTGTGGTCTGAAAGTGCCAATATGTATGTAATGCTAGAGACACACATCGTAGTATAGTAGAAATATTGAGTTCTATACCACATATGTGTCACTCTCATATTGTAGTTTAATTGAAAATTTTCATAGTAAAGCCAAATCATAGTATTGATATTATAATATTTCTACCACATGTGTGTCTGAGGCATAATGAAGTTTTATTAATTTTGATTGAGTATTTAAATATTTACTTACTTACAGACCTTGAAAATTGTTACTAATAAATGATTATAGAAATTTACTGAAGCTTTGTTTATTTGAATATGAGTATTGAGTATTGAGTATTTGAATATGGCCGCTGTGGTGCAGTGGGTAGAGTGCTCGCCTGCTATGCCAGAGGTCTCGGGTTCAAACCACGGTCCGAGCAAAACACCAAAACAATTTTTCTAATTAGTAAAAATCCAATTATTGGGTTTTTTAAGAGCAGCGGTCACCTCTCGGCAGTGGGCGGCATACCCTCGAGTGTATTTCTGCCATGAAAAAAGCTTCTCACAAAAAATGCATTTGCCGTTCGGAGCCGGCATAAAACTGTAGGTCCACCCAATTAGTAGGAAAAACAAAAAGGAGCACACCTCGAACTGGGAGAGAAGCTCGGCCATAAAACTCGTCAGAGTTATAATAGCGCCATTGTATTATATTATATTATATTATATTATTTGAATATTTAGAAGGGGATTTAAAAAGAATATAAAGAATCGAAAAATTGGAATTAAACATCACGCGATTTTTTATTCCAATTTTTCGCCTGCGGCACTTTTTCCAATAATAATACACCATATTTAAAAAAAAAAAAGCCCGTCTGCGGGCTTAATTGCCCTTCAGAAAGAGAAATGAAGCCCGTGGATCAAACGAAATAACGCCCACGGGAATTATTTCTTTTTCAAGAAAGGAAAGAACGCCCGCGGGTGTTATTTCCTTTTTTTGGGAAATAACGTCCGCGGGCGTTAATTCCACGGGCGTTATTTTACTGCACCCACTGATTTGCCCTTTTGATCACGGTCCGACGCGAAATCATGGTCAAAATCAAGACAGATCTAGGAAGATAGGCCCGGTGGCGAATTCAGAAATTTCCCATGTATTTTGTTATTGTAATTGGTAGAGTGTAATGTCAAATGATATTTCGCCGTGGTTAAAATCTGAATTCGCTTGGGGCTCGTCCATTCCTATTGGGCATGATGTGAATTCGCTTTGATTTTGACATTACACTCTACCTTTGTAAATAAAAAAAAAAGAAGGTATGCCTTGGTCAAAATTAAAATTACTCAGTGCTCTCCCGCCCTCTCTCTCATTTTTCGCTTTAATGGAAAAGCAATAGGATATATTTGGCCGCGTTGATTTTGATCTAAGCGTAAACTGGGCCAATGCATATAAAATAGAGTGAGTGCTTCGAAATTAAAGTGACTCTTCAACTGTGTTTACGATATTTGTAAACATTTTTACGATATCTATTTCTCTTAGCTGAAAACTTTATTTATTAATTATAAACAAATTAAATAATTTATAGAAAAAATTATATGCCTATACACTGCTCCTAACTCATACGAACACATCCATATCAATTTTATGTGGATATGAGTATGTTAAATGTGCTAAACAGCCTGGCAATTGTTTGTATGGAAAAAATGTTAGCCTATTAATATATAGATAATAATTGCTTCTATGAAGATATAAGATACGTAGCATCACACACACGAATCTCGTAAGCTAAAGACAGTCCTGAAAAAATTGGTCAAGCAGCGTCCTTCGTTGCCCTCAGAACTATTCAAAGTAAGCTTTCATCTGCAGTGCTCAAATTAATGTGGCCCTTTGCAGCTTTATACATACATACATACCCAATAAACACAAAAGCGAGGATGGTATCGTGGCAAACTCGAGGTGAATTCGCGGAGGTGAATGTTATTTTTCGGATTCGTATCGAGTTCGAAATGGACTCGAGAAAAATCAATTATCGCAATAGCATTTATTAATTTTGTTGGATCTTGCTTTACACGAAGAAATTCCCTGTTGGGCTTTGATTTACTCTTTAAAACTCCACTCGAGAAATTTAAAAGTTCGGATAATATCGTGGGGAATTCCAGGCGGATTCGCAGAAGAAGATTTTCTAGAATGTATTCGCCAATGATCCCAAATCTCGAATTGCCAACGATCCGAGAACATAAAAATGCGCGAATCGCTAATGAGAGGTGACTCACCTGGGAATTCGGATTCGCCGATCTATCGTCGCGAACTATCGCCGCTATAATATAATCAGAGAAGCGAACTCGTCTCGAATTCGAGACAAATCCGTTGTGTTTATTGAGCATATGTATGTTTTTAGCTTGTAGTTGTTAGCCAAATATGAAAAAGTGTTAGCTCCGTTTTAACTTAAAACTCTTGATGGCATTCATCAGCCATAAAACGGCAATTGCTTACAGTTTGATGACGCGTTAAGTTGATCGATCCCACCAGAGTCTAGGTATTAACTTTACAACAATTTCACTGTCTTCTTTCGCTTAATGTCACGCTCATCCCTCGTTTATATTTCCAGAGAATATTGAGTGTGCTGTTTTCAATTTGTATTTTGTTGCAGTTTCACAGCCCATAGCTAAAGCACACAATATACATACATATGTATGTATATTACTTAGCGCATAAACACACACACACACACACACACACACACACACACACACATACATACACATGTATATGCTTAATTTAGTTATCGCTCGACATCAGGCAAATGAACTGTGTAAAATGGACGACGAGCTCTATGACGCAGCAATATAGCAAAATATAAAGAAAATCAAAAACGTTTAACACACACACACACACATATATCCAATACACATAGCCAGACGCCTCGGTAAGTACTACTTTTTTGGTGTTGTTGGCGAGTGCACACTCCCTGTGGCGCCTCGTTTGAGTGCATCATCTATGCTTAATTGAATTTATAAGCAATATTCGTTTAACAGCATCAGCACCAACAACACATACGAAAAACTTTTAGTTGCAACAAGTGAATATGTGTATTGCCACACCGACGAACTGACGACAACGACAATCACATTCACACCATCGTTTCCGTTTATATTCAAATTTACTTTAGTACACATACACATACATATTATGTAAGCAAGCATTTTTGTTTGTATGTATGTGTAGGTACGTATTTTTTATGTGCGATTTTGCATGTGGTTCTTAATACATGAAGTAAAAGCTACCTGCCTCCCCTTACTCTCCTTGTCTTATACATTTTCCCTCATTTCTCTCTTTTAGCGTATATGTGTTTTTCTTAGTTTTCACTTTATGGCGAGCACAAAAATACATCCATACACACTTATAAACATACGATCTATTAACGCAATTTCCAATATTGTTGTTATGGTTATATCGATTGCTGTTACTTCTGCAACTACCAACGCCGCCGTCGACTTCGCTGTTATAAACTTGAACGCCGACATTTAGCGCTTAAGGCAGCAGCAGCACAGCAACGCCAGTACCAACACTAACAACAACAACAATAACAAACTACAAACTACAATGCTATTAGCATAGTATAACACTCATAAAAAATTCAATTAAGCGTTAAAGGCAGCAAAAGCACAAAAGCAGAAAAGCCAACCAATGAGCCAACCAACTAACATTTCAATGTTTGACTTTGTCGTTGTGTGTATGTGTGTGGTAAAGTGTGCGGACCATAAAGCTGCTAACGGTTAATGCAACATCAACTGATGCTTGGGGCACACAAACATTAATATGTACAGATATACATACACACATATGTTTCCATACACATATATATGTATGTGTGCATGTATAGAACTCTTGGCAGTCTTTGTCAGCAATCATTTTTGTATGTACAAGTAAAAGAAAAGAAATCAAAGTTTATAACCCGTTGAAGTGAAATCAAAAGCCAGCCGCCACTTAACATTTTATATTTTACAAAGAAAGCATAAAACCAACACTTCTTACATCAAGCATGAATGCATAACTTTTTATATACATACTTATGCATACATCACCAATACCTTAACTCAACTATAGCACACACTGCTTTTGTAGCACAATTCAAAATCTTACCATAAACGGTTACAGGTAGATATTATTATTATTATTATTATTATTATTATTATTATTATTATTATTATTATTATTATTATTATTATTATTATTATTATTATTATTATTATTATTATTATTATTATTATTATTATTATTGTTATTATTATTATTATTATTATTATTATTATTATTATTATTATTATTATTATTATTATTATTATTATTATTATTATTATTATTATTATTATTATTATTATTATTATTATTATTATTATTATTATTATTATTATTATTATTATTATTATTATTATTATTATTATTATTATTATTATTATTATTATTATTATTATTAATATTATTATTATTATTATTATTATTATTATTATTATTATTATTATTATTATTATTATTATTATTATTATTATTATTATTATTATTATTATTATTATTATTATTATTATTATTATTATTATTATTATTATTATTATTATTATTATTATTATTATTATTATTATTATTATTATTATTATTATTATTATTATTATTATTATTATTATTATTATTATTATTATTATTATTATTATTATTATTATTATTATTATTATTATTAATATTATTATTATTATTATTATTATTATTATTATTATTATTATTATTATTATTATTATTATTATTATTATTATTATTATTATTATTATTATTATTATTATTATTATTATTATTATTATTGTGATATTAATAACGTGCTTATGGTTTGGTTGCCAAAAATGAATTCTGTTTTATTATCAAAAATCTTTTCTTTTATACAATTTTGCTCTTATGTACTACTTATTTACTATGATACATATTTACACTAAATACTTAAAAGTAATGGGACTCTTTCCCACGGTATATTGTACACATGTACATGTACCTACGTACATGTACATATGTATCCTCCTATGAGCGCTTAGGCTTAGAATAACATTGGAAGCGTGAGAATGGCAGCGTCAGCAATTTTTGTGTACATTACAATTTGTGTGGGGCTGACTAAGTAGTCAGTGCCAGCGCGTGACAATACAATGTATGGAAATTTATTACGTATGTATGTTTGCGCTTGTGTAACTACATTTGACGCTCTACATTATTATTATTATTATTATTATTATTATTATTATTATTATTATTATTATTATTATTATTATTATTATTGGGCGTGGCACCGCCCACTTTCCAAAATTTTTGTGTTTTTTGTTTTATGTCTGTAGTTGGACTCCTGCCACAAAATTTCAATGATTTATCTTTATTTTTGACAGAGATATCGCTTAAAATGTTTTTATTAGCCCCTCTATAGTTCCCATATATAAAAGTGGGCGTGGCCGTCAACCGATTTTGACAATTTTCCGTCAAAACATTTGTCCAAGTAAGCAACTCACGCATACCAAATTTCATCGATATATCTTCAACGGTTTCTGAGTTATTACATATAAAACTTTCAATGTTTGACCCTTAATAAGTGGGCGTGGCACCGCCCATTTTCCAAAATCTCATCAAATTTCTTCATAAGGGCGTGAGCTCAATACGTGGGTGAAATTTAATCGCTCCAGCTGTATTAGTGGCTGAGATACCAAATTTCCGATATTTTCTATATAGGAAAAGTGGGCGTGGTCATGGTCCGATTTCGCCCATTTTCAATACCAACCGTGCCAGTCTTGATACCAACTTGTATTTCAAATTTAATCAAAATATCTCAATTTTTGCGCGAGTTAGAGTGCGTACGGGCGGACGGACATGGCTCAATCGATTTCTCTTTTCACCCTGATCATTTTGATATAAATAAGTCCATATCTATCTCGATTATTTCATTCTGTTACAATCCACCGTTATGAAATCAAAACTATAATACTCTGTGTACTAGTAAAGCTGAGTATAAAAAACAAATAGCTTCGGAACAATATTGGGGTCAGAATAATGTGACCTCTACTTTTATTAGTTTTTGCTTTAAATTCTTTTTAGTTGAAAAATATAGCGGATTCAGTTTTTTCATATAACAGAGCTAGATTAATTCTGTATTACAAAAACACATGCAGTATTTATAACTCGAATATCACATACATATCGTCGCTATAGAAGAAAAAAGACGCAAACTGTTTTGTTGAGGAAGAAAGACGCAAACTTTTTTTCTTTCAAAGAAAGACGCATTAAAAATATTTTTCGAAAGAAAGGCTCTTTATTTTTTTTTTTTTGATTACGAAGAAAGACGCATTTAAATATTTTTTAGGAAAGAAAGACGTATTCGATTTTTTATTTTTCTTTGTCAATATTAATGCTAATGCGTCTTTCTTCGCAGTTAATAATGCTAATGCGTCTTTCTTCGTCGAAATATTTTATAATGCGTCTCTGTTGATCGAAATATTTTTTAATGCGTCTATCTTCGTCGACATTTTTTTTAAAGCATCTTTCTTCCCCGACATATTTTTAGTGCGCCTTTTTTGGCCGACAAGTTACTGGCATGCGTCTTTCTTCTTCCGGAGCGACGATATGTACATGGATATTCAAAAGTGATAATGTGAATTTTTCAGATTAAGCCACAAAGCAGAAAAAACAGAAATATTATTTTGAACGTGTACATACATATATAATCAACGGGACTTTTGAAATTGCATTCGTTTTTAATGCTACTTTTTTAGAATATGGAAGGATTTTGCAATAAATTCATCTTCAAATACTAGTACACAATCTACCAAAAACTCTATATCGAAAAAATTTCACATAGCCTGTTTGAAAGTGGACTACTCAAATGTATATTGAAATCATAAAAGGTTGTTACAAAATGTATGTACATATTTTTTTCAAACAAATTTTCCATGAAAGAAACACACTCGCGCAACTTGCGACTCCAGTATTTTTTGTACTCTTCTATTATTCGAGCTCAGTAGCTCGAAAAGTTGTTTGATAAGTACGTGCCATTTTGAATAAGAAGTAATTTTTTTCCGCAAAAATGCATTTTATTTTTCAATGTAATCTGCTTCTAGCTCTATTCAGTTGCTCTATCGTTTTTCCAAATTTTGTATTCCATTAAAAAAAATGGATTTTTCAAGACTCTCCAAATAGGCATTGTTTTCTGTGTTGATATCGTCATTTGACCCAAATCTCTTACCACCCAGTCATTTCTTCAGGTTTCGAAACAGGAATTAATCCGAGCGATATAAATCTGCAGAATATGGTGGTTGAGGTAGCAATTCGTAACCCTATTTATGAACTTTTGCCATGGTGACTACACACGTATACGATCGTGCATTGTCAGGATGAATCAGAATCCGTAATTATTTTACCGCTTTCAAAATAATCCATGCGAAGGACACCGTGTGCATCCCAAAAAATCTTATTGGTAAGCAGACCCACTTCGGCCTTGCTTGGTGCACGTTCACCCGGAGAACTCCACCATTTTGATATTGTTGCTTGGTTTCTTTTGTGCTGTGATGGATCCAGGTTTCATCTACGGTAACAAAATGGCGCAAAAATTCGTTCGGATTACGGCTGAACATCGTTGTCACACGATTACGTTTATTATCGCGTGTTAGCAATCGCGGCAGCCATCTCGCATATATGTA
Organism: Urophora cardui; assembly: GCA_960531455.1. Taxonomy (NCBI): domain Eukaryota; kingdom Metazoa; phylum Arthropoda; class Insecta; order Diptera; family Tephritidae; genus Urophora; species Urophora cardui. The sequence continues at coordinate 100,110,618 of OY482671.1, forward strand.
GCTTTTTCATGACTAAATATTCATATAAGATGTGATGTATGTGGCCTCTGCTATTTCACACACTTTCCTTCTCCAATCGTCTAATACCATTTCATCGATTTTATCGCCGTTTTCTGACGTGACTACTTCTTTTGGGCGACCTGCACTTTCGGCATCATTAGTGCTAGTGCAAAGACACAACGGAATTTAGTAAACCACTTTTTAACCATTGAAAATGATGGAGCAGAGTACCCATAGTATTTATCAAGCCTTCTTTCGGTTCCTTTGGTATTTTAGGTAAATTTTACAGAACAATTTTCTGAGGAGACCCCTAATAAAATGTTATGCCAAATAATTTTCTAAAATATTTTAACCCCCTAGCGACCTTAAAAATAATATTTTTCCTGATTTTCTAAAAAACAGGGGTCAAAATAACCATTTATTGGCGGCGCTAGAGGGTTAACATGTTTTAGAAAATTATTCGCCATAAAATTTCAGTAGGGACCTCAGAAGAAATCTTTGTAAAATGAATCTAATAGACCAAAGGAAGCGAAAAACATATATTCCTGGGAATGTTGAACGTGTATTATTTCGGGTTCTACTGAAACGATCGAAATACTTATTTTGAAAAAGATTAATGATTTTAGACTACGTTTAACATGCATACAAAATTGAATTAGGGTGGTATAAACGAAGTACTGGGTGGTAGTGACCGCAATGACGCACATAGGCTTAATAATATTCCATAGTATAAGCCGCCGTTTCAAGCCAAAGAGATCGGACTATAAACACCGAAGATATGAGAAAAATAAACTTTAGCGACATCTAGCGGCGTCAAAAAAAAGAAAAAATAAAAAACTTCTCCGGAAATGTTTTACAAAAAGATATCATATGCGTGGGCGTACGGCGAAATTTTTTCTTGCGTCCCTATAAGGCGAGACGGCTTAGTGGGCAGTGCTGAATTCAAAATTACTGGTAAGCCAAGTTCAAAATGTGTACGAACTTTTCAAACAAGCCGTATGTGAGCAACGTTAAATTGCTATAACAAAAACAATTTTGATCTAATAATAAACCAGATTTTGTGTTGTTGCGATTTTATCTCAATACCATTTTGCGGCGAATATTAATCTCACTCAATTGCATCAAGAAAATAACCAACACCTGAGCGGTAGTTGAGCAAATATACATATGTATGTATATAATTGGCATACGAATGTTTTGTAAGCTATGAATTTAATAAATTTAAGGCTTTCAGATTATATTTATCATTTTCATTGTTCTTTCCTTTTAATCCTTACTCAAACATACACAAAATTCCAGAATTTAATTAGAAAGTAGACAACATTTACACACAAACTGCCCAACCACAGATTATCGTACGACGACGAGGAAAGCATTGGAAAAGTGAGAGCGGCATTCACAAACCCTTAGCAATACTTTGAGATGCTTTGATAACCTCAGTAAATGGCAAAATTAATTTAAAACTGTAACAAAAAGGTTACAAAGGCTTCACCAACAACACTAACAACAAACAGAATTTTTTGAAGTGGAGAGTATGTTCGAAAATTGATGGGTTGGATATGAACGCAAAGCAAATACATAGGTGGGGGGAATGAAGTGCTGTGCAGAATAGAAACAAAGATCGGTCAAGGGTGGCTGAGGTGCGGCGTGTGTGTGCTATTCGAGTAAAAGACAAAATTACTACACAACTGTTGCAAACACAAAAACTGCCAACGCCACACAACACAACCGAAATGTCAACACGATAGCAGCAGCAGCAGTAGCAGATGTGTGGCTTTTTTCTTGTGGGTAATTAAAAGTTGGGCGAAAAATTAGATGAAAATGAGTTTTGACTGGCAGTCACTATGTGCATACCAACACACCTACATACATATGTAGATAAAAGCAAATATGTCTCAGGCTTTGCTGGCTGGCAAAAAGGACAAAGCTTAGCAGAAAAGGGCCTGCTGTGACAAATGACAGAGCGAACGAGGAATCTCTAGCATGCCGTTAAAGACTCAAGATGGTGTGTGGTATGGTCTTGCCTTGAACATACATACATATATAGATATGTTTGTAGGTTAACGTGAGCGAAATTTCTTCTGCACATATGTTCAGGCATAAGTGAAATAGTTTTGGAAATTTGCACATTTGGTTCAGGTGGCTGGCGGCTGGTAGTTGGTTTGGTTCATCTGCAGGATGTTTATTTGTATTTGTACATATCCCTGCAGTCAAATCAACTAATATTAAACTAATTTTTAACTAGTTGGTCAAAGAAATCAACTAGTTAGCCATCTATATTTTTTTCCATATAGTTAGGCAACTGGTATTTTTAACACGGCGATGGCCTAGCAAATGATAATTTCCAGTCTTCATATAAGCATCATGTCACTTTTCTGACTAGTCAGTATTCACATCAGGGCCCTACAACTTTGCTGATTAGTCAGCATTCACATCAGCGTCATACCATTTTGCTATTGGTCAGTATTCACGTCAGAGTCATTCCACTATGCTAACCGGTCAGTGTTTTCATCAAAGGCAAAGAAGTGTGCGACGTTGGTCGGGCGACGCAACGCATTTTTCCAGAAGCTGCATTAATGTACTATATATACGGAATATTTGATAAAACGTCTGAGAATTTCTGGCTAAATGAAGTCGAACAAGCAAAAGAAAATTACACAATACAATTCGGTTGTACTGTCAGCCTCTGCATCAGCATCATGCCACTTTGCTAACTAGTCAGTCAATTTACCCAATTATTATAGTTAATTAACTAGTATGTCCGCTGACTAGTTTGAGCTTTGACTGCAGGGTTCCCTGTAGGGAAAATCTCTAGTTCCGAACTTGGTTGCCTCTAAGTGCATTTTTCGACACTACTAGTGCGACCTAAATCTCTTTTGCATGTTATCAACTGGCGGATTTAACACGGCGATGTCCTAGGCGGTGCCAATTGTCGCCCTCTGCACTACATTTTCGATAGTTCCGAACTAGTACTAAATTCTACAGTTTTCACTAGTTCGTTTATTGGCACAATTTCGATAGTTCTGAACTAGCTGCAAGTACCTACAAATTCTACAGTTTTACATCTGCCGCTTAAGTGCAGCCTTTGACACACTTCATGCAAGTGGAGCGATGGCCGACTGGCTAACGCATGTGCCTTTCAGTCTGAGGAACACGGGTTCGAATCTTGTCGCTGTCAAGGTGGATAATTTTTTTTAATTTTATTTTAACTAATATTTTTTATTTATTTATTTAATACAAATTTACAATAATATTTAAAAAGTAATAAAAAAAAATCAAAAATAAGCAAAGCATAATTAGGGGAACATTTCATTTCATACAAATTAAGATGCAAATAGAAAACTCTTTATATAAAATGCTTCACTAAACATCTGAGAATTGCAGAAATATACAAAGCCGACGGCAATTGAACGAACGAAAAATTTTCATAGAATTTCGTCACTTCGAAATTGCATACAAATCAAAGTGTGTCTTATAATGGCCACTCAATTCACACCTTCTGAACTGGTGAGGGTCTAACTACAATTGATCTAGTTCCGTTTTAACACCTTTTCGCTAGTTCGGAACTAGAAATTTTGCTCACTAGTTATTGAGTTCCCTGCTGGGGTTATTCCATACACACATACATACATGTACATATATACATACATATGTGTGTGAAAACGTATTGTGGTAGTGGCAATGACCTGCTGCTGTTCTTTTGTTCCACCATTTTTACATAGAACATTTGTTATTTTGCAATGAAATGCATTTTAATGGCATATTTGCGCAACCATTACAACCATTACCTTGTGCCTAGCACCCCCGTCTCCCATCCTTGCGCACGTTCCTGCTGCTACGTTTTCTTAGCTTAAAACCCTTTGCCTTTGAGACACATTCCTTTGAATTGTAAATGAGTGCTTGCTGATGGGCAAAATGCTTTGCGAAAATTTTGTACACACATAAAAATATTTTTGCATACCCTCTTCTTTTTTGCTTTTCTTCTTCCATATTTTTATTTTCATTGGAATGACCTTTGGTATGCTGTGCACACGTAGGCTTTACGGCAGATGTGGTGAGCAAAAAACAAGCGACTGCAATGACAATGGCAAAACATTTTGGCCGGAATTTGACAAACTATATCTCTCTGTTTCCTGCAAGTCAGCTTTTGAACTTTCGTAAGTGCAGCACTGTTGCATTTTTGTATAGCTCGCACGTAAACGCAAACGCACTAAATAGTACAGTGCGAGAGGCAGCAACTATTGATGTGTAAACATCTTTGCTGTAGCTACGAGTGATTTCGAAAAATAGGTAAAGTTTACGCGTAAACGTAAATGACCTTTGTGTTAGTGCACTGCTGCGTCCGTGTGAATCGCTTGGCACTGTCAGTGGTAGGTAGGTAGATAGACATGTACATACAAATGCTTGCATGCATAGCCGTGCAAATGCAAATATCAACAACAACAGCAACGAAGCGAAGTGAAGTTGTTGTTGTTCTTGTTTTCTGCAACAATGCGACAAATAGCCAAAATAAAAAGGACCAACCTGTTTGAACATGTATGCAAATGTATGTATATGCACACTTACATCTACCTATCTAATTTTCTATGCAATATTGGTATCAAATGAAAGGCTTTGAGCAGGACTTCGATATGAAGCCCTTTTCATTGTGACCCCTAGGCCGGGTCTCCAGATATAGGTCAAAAGGAGGACCCGGATGATCCTTGAATGTTTCTGAGCAATACTGGTATCAAATGAAAGGTTTTGAGCAGGACTTTGATATGAAGCTCTTTTAATTGTGACCCCTAGGCCGGGTCTCCAGATATGGGTCAAAAGGAGGACCCGGATGATCCTTGAATGTTTCTGAGCAATACTGGTATCAAATGAAAGGTTTTGAGCAGGACTTTGATATGAAGCTCTTTTAATTGTGACCCCTAGGCCGGGACTCCAGATATGGGTCAAAAGGAGGACCCGGATGATCCTTAAATGTTTCTGAGCAATATTGGTATCAAATGAAAGGTTTTGAGCAGGACTTCGATATGAAGCTCTTTTCATTGTGACCCCTAGGCCGGGTCTCCAGATATGGGTCAAAAGGAGGACCCGGATGGTCCTTGTATGTTTCTGAGTAATATTGGTATCAAAAGAAAGGTTTTGAGCAGGACTTCGATATGAAGCTCTTTTCATTGTGACCCCTAGGCCGGGTCTTCAGATATGGGTCAAAAGGAGGACCCGGATGATCCTTGAATGTTTCTGAGCAATATTGGTATCAAAAGAAAGGGTTTGAGCAGGACTTCGATATGAAACTCTTTTCATTGTGACCCCTAGGCCGGGTCTCCAGATATGGGTCAAACGTGGACTCGGATGATCTTGCATGTTTCTGAGCAATACAAAACAAAACAACATAAAAATCAAAAGTCAAAAACCAAAAACCAAAACAAACAAAAACAACAAAATAGTAGCAGTCACAATGACAACAAAAAATTACAAAAACGATAGTCGCCTTTTAATCCATAGAAAACCAGGAAAAAAGGAATAAGGAAAAGGGAATAAATATCCGATTTCGAAACAGTTCACACATCAATATTCATGAATACCCGTTATTCACGCTTTAATTTTTTTTTAATTGCTTTTTCATTGCGGGTTTTGCCACTGGCCACTTTTTACTAGAAGTTTGTCCTTAATATGTGACCGTTGTATACAAGAAATGCAAATTTACCAGGCGTTGGCGGTTGGTGCGTGGCGCACGCTCTCTTTCGCTGCTTTCTGCTTTTAAAAGCCAAAACAAAATGCCCAAATGGTGACGTTGCAAGTGGTAGCGGCTGTTGCAACATCAAACTACTTACACCAAATCTCTTCAAAACTTATTTACATATTTGAAAGTAATATTTGCTTTAACAGCAAAAGAAAAGAAAGGTTAATGCAGCTGCAATGTAGGACAAGCAGGCAGCATTTGGCATACAGCATGCGTTATGTGACATGAAACCTTGGCTTTTGGTGCATTTCGGTGCAACATGTCAGTCAAATGCGAAAGTTTCAAAAAAAATTTTAATTTTTTTTTTTCAAAAAAACACACACTTTTTCTTACATATATCAACCGAAATTATGCCATATTTTTAAGCTAACAGCATTAGAGCATGAGTTGTTGTTGTGAGTTGAACGCTCGCTCGCCTCCGCAAGTGAATTTAATATTTATATTTTTGGTTTGATGTTCTTTTAGTTATTTTGGCCTTCAGCTGCGGATTGTTTTAGTGATTGTTGTTGTTCTTTCTGCTACAGTTGTTATTGTCTTTGCTGCTATTGTTGCTGTTGTGGTTCCTCTTATTATTACTAAAATTCTTGCACTACGCAAAAAGTTTAGTTGTTTTGCTTTTGATTTTTTTTTGGGTTCATCTTCGAGCCACTTTCTCTTCCTCTTTATCTTCTTGCGTTTGTAAAGTTCTACTTTTATGGTATCTTAATAAGAGGCTTCCGCTGCTTACCTTATCTACCACATCTACATACCTCACCTGATGCACCTGCCGCTCTGCCTTCATGGAATGCAAAAAGTTAACTTGCGGCGAGCATTATGTTTCTGGTGTTCCTTCTGCTGTGATTATTATCTACAGTTTACATTGTAAACTTTACAACCTAATCACACACACACATGCACAAATATTAACTAAATTCCACCGCAAGTTTTTGCGTTTTCTGCTGCGTATCTTCCGTTGTGTGTTTATTTTTTCTTACATAGACAGTCAGTTTTGTGAATATGAATTTACTTCTTCTCTGCTAAATGCTGCATGCACATTAGACCGTCTCATCTTATACAGACCAAAAAAAAGTCCACCGTTAAACAAAAGCAGAAACAGGAAACAGAAAAACATACAAAAAAAAATAAATCAAAGACAAAAACAGAAACAGAAACAGAAAAACAAAAACAAAAACCAAAACAAAAACGAACAACAATAAAATAGCAGCAGCGGAAATATCTACAAAAGGATATAAAAAACTATAGTCGTATTTTAATCCCAAGAAAACCATAAAGGGAATAAAAATCCAATTTTGGAACTGTTTACACATCTATGTTCATAAATCTATATATTAATAGGCTAACATTTTTCCCATACAAACTATTGCCAGTCTATTTAGCACATTTAACATACTCATATCCACATAAAATTGATATGGATGTGTTCGTATGAGTTAGGAGCAGTGTATAGGCATATAATTTTTTCTATAAATTATTTAATTTGTTTATAATTAATAAATAAAATTTTTAGTTAAGAGAAATAGATATCCTAAACGTGTTTACAAATATCGTAAACACAGTTGAAGAGTCGCTTTAATTTAAAAGCGCTCTCTCTATTTTATATGCATTGGCCCTGTTTACGCTCAGATCAAAATCAACGCGGCCAAATATCTCCTATTGCTTTTCCATTAAAGCGAAAAATGAGAGAGAGGGCGGGAGATCACCCTGAGTAATTTTAATTTTGACCAATCTAACAGGTAGGCTCGGCGGCGAATTGAAAAACTTTTATTTTAACCACGGCGAAATATCATTTTGACATTACACTCTACCAATTACAATAACAAAATACATGGGAAATTTCTGAATTCGCCACCGGGCCTACCTTCCTAGATCTGCCTTGATTTTGACCATGATTTCGCGTCGGACCTTGATCAAAAGGGCAAATCAGTGTTGCGGTACAACTGGAATTTGGAAAGTGTTGCTTATCTCCGCGAAAAGTATTAATTTTGTACCAATACAAAGTTGAAAAAATAAATTGCATGGTCGAATTTCGACCACCGGCGATACTAGTAATCATTATTCACGCTTTATTTTTTTATTTTTTTACACCGCTGGATGTCGTTAAAATGCAGTTTTTCATATCTTCGTTATTTATAGTTATATATATAAGTTTAGTACACCAAAGAATTTTGCCTGAGAGGAAAGTTTCGATTATATAATTTTATTAACCCTATGTGCACCATTGAGGTCATTACCACCCATTTCTTAGTTTATACCACGCCTGCATCTTATATGTAATAAAAAATCATTACTCTTTTGTAAAATAAGTATTTCGACCGCTTCAGTAGAACCCGTAATAAAACACATCCAACATACCGATGAATATATGTTTTTCGCTTCCTGTGGTCTCTTAGGTTAATTTTACAAAGATTTTTTCTGAGAAGACCCCTACCGAAAATTTATGGCAAATATATTTCTAGAACATTTTAGCCTTCTAGCAACCTTAAAAGTAATACTTTTTCCTAAATTTCCAAAAACGGGGTTAAAACCATCCATTCGCGCTGGTGCTAGAGGGCCAACATTTTATAGCAAATTATTTGCCATAAAATTTCGCTAGGGGTCTCCTCAGAAAACATCTTTGTAAAATGAAGGCAATGAAGACATTGGTGTACCGAAAAAATGAAAAAAAAAAATATTTAAGCGACATCTAGCGGCGCACACTGGGGACGAGCGTGCTCAAAATTCAGTTTTTAAATAATGAGTTTTTCAACAAAATAAAAACGCAGTATTGTTCCCTATAAAATTCTACACTTCTGGCCCAATTTTCAGCTTTCTATCGTTTTTCAGTTGGGAGTTATCCATACACAAACATGGCAAATTTTCCAAAAAATAATTTTTTTCCAAAGTGTGAAATTTGAATGTGTATTTGAAATAGTTGGTGTAAGAGAAGGATATAAAATTTTATTATTCTGCTTTTTCCATAACATTAATTGAAGCTTACATAATCGATGAGTGTTTTTTTTTTTGGAACTAGATGTTTTAAAAAATTAATTTTTAGTATAAAACTAAACGTACCTCTTTTTTTTAAATATTTTTTTTCAAAATGGATTTTTTTTTAATTTGCGCAAAAAAAGTAGCAAATGTAAAAATGCAGCAGTAAAATATGGTCCTTTGTGACAAAGAATCCGAGTTCAGGACCAAAAGCAAAGTGCGCCTTTAAAAAAAAAGTGAGTTTAAAAATTGCATTCCAATTTTAGTTAAAAAAAAAACACCTATATCTGGTTGAATTTGATTCTGTTCTAACTTAAATTTAGTTGATCCATTATTTACTGGTTACTTTAATTACAAGTTGTGGTTAAGGCTACTTGCCAAGCCAGGTTTCTTTAATTTAGACTTGTAAGTTTGATTACAATATGAGTTCTTTGAAGCACAAGTTGTGTTACTCCAATTTTTTTTTTTTATGTCAGGCATGAAAATGTGTGGGGAAATACGTGTTCTGCTTAAAACGCTAACGGTGAAACTCCTAATTCCCATATAAACATCCTTGTGACAACAGAAAATTTTTAATATCTCGAAACAAAAAATTGGTGAAAACCATTTTTGTATACATACATATGTACCTGCACCTGCATATTTCATCAATGGGTTAATAAATAGCCGCTAATGGGTTAATACAATACACATTGGCTACTTTTGTACAGACATACTAATATAAAAATAATATAATACAATGGCGCTATTATGACTCTGACGAGTTTTATGGCCGAGCTTCTGTCCCAATTCGAGGTGTGCTCCTTTTGTTTTTCCTACCAATTGGGTGGACCTACAGTTTTATGCCGGCTCCGAACGGCGAATGCATTTTTTGTGAGAAGCTTTTTCATGGCAGAAATACTCTCGGAGGGTATGCCGCCCACTGCCGAGAGGTCACCGCTGCTCTTAAGAAACCAATAATTGGATTTTTACTAATTAGAAAATTTTTTTTGGTGTTTGCTTGGACTGGGGTTTGAACCCGAGACCTATGGCATAGCAGGCGAGCACTCTACCAACTGCACCACAGCGGCCACCACACCACAGACATACTAATTGTGATTTAAATAATTTGTTTACAGATCTTAAAAAAAACTGGTCACCAATGGGTTAATTCATGACCGTTTTAATGGGTTAAGATTCCAAAGATTACTAGTTTTAGTGTAGATACAACTAATATGATTTAAATTTTTTTAATCTAAGAATTAAGTGAAAAAATTTGGTTAAAAATGGGTTAATGCGTGGTCGTTAAGGGGTTAAAATTCTTGGAATTTACTATTTTAGTATCGATATACCTATTCTGATTCAAGAAAATTAAACTCGAAACTAAAATAAAAAACATAGGTCACCAACGGGTTAGCTCATGACCGTCAATGGGTTAAGATGCTATAGATTAACTGCTTTAGTGCAAATAAAGCGATTCTGATGTAAAAAAGTTGATTTCAGATTTTTGAGCGTCCTCATATATATAAGTGGCCCCAGTGCGCGGCGCCCAAAAAAATAAAATAAGAATTTTTCCGGAAATGTTTTCCAAAAAGATATCATATGCGGGAATGTACGCTGAACTTTTTTTTTTGGGATACGGTCTAATGTACCTACATGCTTGTGCGTCTACGTGTGTGCAGCTGTAAGCTTTTTTTCGTCTATGCCTTTTATGTTTGCTGAAAGTTCTTGTGACATCTGCAAAAGTTTTTAAAGAGACAAGAATGATGACAAAACAAAACGACCGCAGGGAAGGGGAAAGTGCGACAAACGGACGGACGGACGTGTGCTTGCTATGTATGTACATACATATCTCATAAGTATTTATGTAAAAATGCGAATTTACTTAATGCAAGAAATGGAATAAAGAAATAAAAGCCACAATAACCGCAAAAGTGATGTGATACGTGTGCGTAAGTAAAGAAATTAAAGAGAAGAAACTGTATGTAGTGGCAGCACAGCAAGATGGAACAGGGAAGAGGAAAAAGAAAAACCAAAAAACACGTGTAGGGAAGGGAATGTAGATAAAAATGTCTTAGTGCAACTGGTGCGAGTAATTGGTTCATCATAACTTACGATATTTCAGCTCAATTTCAACGTACGAAGAGAAACACACACAAACCCGCCCAACATTAAGGCTTCTGCTTCCCACACACTCACTCTGACTTGTTGCGGATGCCTTTTATCTCTTCACTGTTCAAATGTTCATGTCAGTCCAGCGCAGTTTGTTGCATACGAGTTTTTTTTTATGTCTACGAGCATTTCTTATGCATATCTTTACATTTATATATGTATGTATGTGAAAATCTCTAAAGACTTTACTTATTACAGATTTAACCCTTTCGACCCCGCTCATAGACCAGCAGTTCGAAAATTTTTTGCTTATAAGCAACTTTGGGCCGTTGACGAAACATTTCAATCATTGGGTAATTAAAACAAATTTGTGATCATTAGGTTTTAAATCTTTATTTTATAAGAATATTAAATATGATATGACAACAAATTTTAATTGTGTTGGAACATAGATTACACCAGATTTCGCACATTTTGATAGTGGTGTTCCAATTTTACAGTGGCGATATCGGCCTTTTTCTTTCAATATTACCCAATGTAGGCTCCCATCATATTTTTTAAAATTTTTCGGGTCGTGAACTAATTTACGGCACTTGGAATTGGAGATTGATGCACAATCCGATGACGGAGTTGATGGTGTGGTATCTACTTGGTATTGTTCCAATATGTTTTCACTGGGAGGACCTCTTTTCCGCTGTACTGAGCTGGGTGATGCGGCATTTAGCAACTCATTTGCTATCTAAATATGAAATTTGATAAGTGGCATTTGTTTTGCGTTAGGCTCAACGATCTTGAGGTCCTTACGATACGAAAGCCAATATTTTTTAACGGCCGTTCCTAAAGTCCAGTAAAGTATTCGCATGCACCATTTAATGGACCGATGACTAAATTTATAAAGCTCCATTAGTATATCAGAGAGATGCACTCTTCCCATATGTTTGTTATATTACGACATAAGGGCTGGCCTACTTACATCAATAAATTATTTTTGGTTTTGCGCTCCAACGACGACAGGTACCAATTGGTTCATCCTCAACAAATGTAGATAACAATTGTACCGATTTATTATTCAACCAGCGAACTGTGGCAATCCCAAATCATTTACTGAACCTTCCTCCTCGTCAACTTCCCACTCTTCATCAGAAGACAACCCTCAGTCAAATGCTAGAACTGCAGCTATGTCCGCTTCACAAAGACCTTTACGTTTTCTCATCTTTTTATACTCAGCTGTACTAGTACACAGAGTATTATAGTTTTAATCACATAACGGTGGATTGTAACAGAATGAAATAATCGAGATAGATATAGACTTATATATATCAAAATGATCAGGGTGAAAAGAGAAATCGATTGAGCCATGTCCGTCCGTCCGTCCGTCCGTCCGTCCGTCCGTCCGTCCGTCCGTCTGTCCGTCCGTCCGTCCGTCCGTCCGTCTGTAAACACTCTAACTCGCGCAAAAATTGAGATATTTTGATGAAATTTGGAACGCAAGTTGGTATCGAGACTGGGACGGTTGGTATTGAAAATGGGCGAAATCGGACCATGACCACGCCCACTTTTCCTATATAGAAAAAATCGGAAATTTGGTATCTCAGCCACTAATATAGCTAGAGTTTTAAAATTTTACCCACGTATTGAGCTCGGGCCCTTATGAAGAAATTTGATGAAGTTTTGGAAAATGGGCGGTGCCACGCCCACTTATTAAGGGTCAAACATTGAAAGTTTTATATGTCATAACTCAGAAACCGTTGAAGATATATCGATGAAATTTGGTACGCGTAATTTGCTTACATAGACAAATGTTTTGACGAAAAATTATCAAAATCGGTTTACGGCCACGCCCACTTTTATATATGTGTATTATAAAGTGACCTAATAAAACCATTTTAAGCGATATCTCTGTCAAATATAAAGATCTATCATTGAAATTTTGTCGCATGAGTCCAACTATGGACATAAAACAAAAAACACAAAAATTTTGGAATATGGGCGGTGCCACGCCCACTTATTAAGGGGCAGACATTGAAAGTTTTATGAGTCATAACTCAGAAACCGTTGAAGATATATCGATGAAATTCGGTACGCGTAATATAATTACTTAGTCAAATGTTTTGGCGAAAAATTATCAAAATCGGTTGACGGCCACGCCCACTTTTATATATAGGAAATATAAGGGGGCCTAATAAAAACATTTTAAGCGATATCTCTGTCAAATATAAAGATCAATCACTGAGATTTTGTGGCAGGAGTCCAACTATGGACATAAAACAAAAACTACAAAAATTTTGGAAAATGGGCGGTGCCACGCCCACTTATTAAGGAGCGAATATTGAAAGTTTAATAAGCCATAACTCAGAAACCGTTAAAGATATATCGATGAAATCTGGTACGCGTGATATATTTACTTAGCCAAATGTGTGGACGAAAAATTACCAAAATCGGTTGACGACCGCGCCCACTTTTATATATGTGTATTATAAAGTGACCTAATAAAACCATTTTAAGCGATATCTATGTGAAATATAAAGATAATTCATTGAAATTTTGTGACATGAGTTTTACAATAGACCGGAAACAAAAAATAAAAAAGTTTGGAAAATGGGCGTGGCACCGCCTCTTTTTAGACAAAGGGATATATGAGATTTCTTAGCCTTTAACTCGACAAATAATTGAGATATTATGACGAAACTTGGTTTATACACTTTTATAACATGTGTTAATAGACACGCAAAAATGTATTGAAATCGGTTTATGACCACGCCTACTTTTTAACAAAGATATTTCTGGAACACCCTTTTGGAATTTGTAACGTGAAGTCTTTGTAACTAAAAGTCATAGAGGGATGAAATTTTGCACTAACAATAATATTTGTATGCTTATTTGGATGATTGATATAAATTTTGAAAATGGGCGTGGCTGCGCCCTGTTTATGCAGCACTCGTTTCATATAAAATACACCCTATATCGAACAAACGCAAACAAACAATGAAAGCATACAGCTGAGTATCTAATGTTCGATTGCACTCGAACTTAGGCTTCCTTACTTGTTTTTACTACCACCGTTGCCCAAAGTTGCTTATAAGCAACTTCAGTACAAAAAAAAATATTGGGCTAAATAGTGCAACTTTTTCTGAAATATTATTTTACTTGCTTTTTATAGAATGTTATAGCTTTGAAACGGCATACTAATTTTTTCAAATTCTATTTCGAATATATTTTTATTTAATTTTTAATTTTGCTCTACAATTTAGGCTCATGCGCTTCACTTGACTTCCAACTAAATAAACCTTGACAGTTATTATCATCGCAGCACAAGTGGAACTTTTTTAGTGTTTTTCTTTTCTTGGAACTACTAGTTATTCATTTCATGTATTAGTTTAAAACCTTTCAACCTGTTTGGTTAAAAAAAAGGTGCTGAAAATCGAAGTTGCTTATAAGCAACTTTGGGGTCGAAAGGGTTAACATAAGCTACTACAACATACAAGTTTAACTCACCGCTGACACAATCCATGACATCAAATACATAGACTCGAACTTTTTTACATTTATTACATATATACATACTTCTTATTTTACATCTTTCTCTGATGCTATTTTATTCAAAATTGGTGAAAAAAGTTTTTAATATTAGCATCTTAGATGTTATCATTCCGACGGTTTGAAGATGAAGCATTTGCACTTAAGCTTTTGTTTGTAGTTTGAGAGGTTTTGAGTAAGTACAGGTGAATGGTATATATGTACATACATAAATATGTGCATATATATGTACATATATAGGTAATGAAAATTATTTACAGAAAAAAACATTATTTATTTTTATATAGTTGGCATATTTTTGGTTGATAGGTATTTTGTACATACATACATATCTAAATTAGGTCAAGTTATTTTTAGGCACTGAATTTAAAAATATACTAGCCGGACCCGTGCGCATCTTGCGCAAAAAATAACAAAACATACGTGGCACCAGTGGGTATGATTTGTGCTGTCACGCCCATTTTAAAAAACTTATTATTTATTTGGTTTGGTGGACCTTATGGAACTTTATATATATTTTTATGTGCGTATGTGGTTCTTGCCGACTTGGGTAATTTTTTTCCACCCGTTTGCCTTGGCTTAATCGATTTATCTGCTACAGTTCCTGAGTTTTGACTTATAAATCTTTGAAAATTTGCTCCTCTTGGCCCATTTTTCAAAATTTCAGCACGTTTCCTCATAACTGCATAACGTAATTTCATCACCCGGGCTTTATTAGTGATTGAATTATCATGTTTTACGTGCTTTTCGAAATACACACATATGCCTTATTTTCAACCCCAATTTTCTCTGTTCCCATTAGAATCTATGTACCAAATTTCATTAAAATATTTCTATTTTTGCGCAAGTTAGAGTGTATACGGCCGGACGGACGGACATGGTTCAATCATTTTTTTCATCCTGATCGTTTTGATATAGGCTTTGTTCAGAAACTCAGTTTGAAGCGCATTATGACTTTGTAGTACAAGCAGAGCGTTCATAAACGTAAATTTTGCATGCAGCGTCGCTCATCACAATCATCAAAAAAATAATTACTGCCGCTGTTGCGCTTCATGCTGCGTTTCTGAACATACCCTTACTCTTATATATTAAGGTGGAGTGAAAATTTTTTTTTGGAAATTCAATTTCTTCCAAAGCCAGAATGGCACCTTTCTAGCCCAGTAATAAGCCTTTAAAATTTTATTGACCTACTCGCATGTTTAGAGGTGCCCTCAGCCCCACAAAGTTGAAAAAATAACACAGGTGTTCCATAACACTCCCCGCTGCGGGGGTAAACCCCCCTTTTACCCCCCTTACTTTTCATATAAAGTACCACGCCCAATAAAACACCGTGTCGCATGCATAGCTAATTAATACCTTTAAAACGATGCCTTACTTATTAATTTTGGTAAATTATGTGAGAAGAAAAAGGGATATTTATAAAACACCAATTAGAAATAATATATGATATGTATGTATGTACTTGTAGCTCCTGTGTGGCTTAAGGATCACAATCTCTGGCTTAAGTATTTACTCCATACTTAAGCCAGAGATTGTGCCGAATTTAATTCCAATTGGAATCTCTTTTTTGTTGTTTGCTTTTCCGACAGGGTAGGATTGCGATGTATTGTGGAACGAATTTCCGTCATCCCTTGTCAAGTTTGATTTGGTTATAAACTGAAGATGGCACATAGCCGAACCCGGCTTATAACCAAATAAAACTTAACAAGGGATGACGGAAATTCGTTCCACAATACATCCCAATTGAAATCCACTGCAGATCATTCGCATTGCGTGTGACACCAACTTTTTGGCCAAAAGCGCAATCACATCAGCACTAGTCTCTCTTAGAGCTCTTTATGGTCATTTAGGAAGCTTGAGAGCTTAATTCGACTCAGTCTCTGCTACAAGTCTATGCGAAAACATATTTTCGAAAAAAATGATCTGTTTTAGGGAGTTTTTAGGTGAGGAAATGGCTCAAAAATTACTGAAAACATTTTTGCCAAATTTTGACAGTTTCTTGCTTGGATAAGTCCCCCAGCTATATTTCCCCCCGCTAGAAGGCGCTGGAGTCACTAGATATATTCGCAAAATTCATACTTATGTTCCGATTCTTCGTTTTTGGCACGTATGTTTGCTATGCAATGATAGCTCTGCAGTCGGGCTATTCAGAAAATCCATATTTATGTTCCGCTTTTGTTAATTTTTATCACATGCATATGTTTGTTATGCATGAAGAACTCCGTTACATAAAATTAACCCACTTGAAAATTAAGACCGCATTTAACACCAGTACATCTACCTCTTCCCGAGATATAGACCATCACGTCAAGTTAGCCAACAATTAATATTAAGAAAATCAAAATATATGTATTTTATTCAAAATATTGATAAAGTTTACACTCAAATAGCAAAAGATAATAGTAGTTCCGCGGTCACGCAACCTTCCGCTCTCATTCGCGTTTCCCAACGAACTCTTTTGACAAATATATGGACACAGATGGAAACCAAATGTTCTTGAGCAATATTGGCATCAATTTAAAGGTTAAATCAGAGAATAATTTTTGGTTGCTTGTTTTTTCAACAGCGTAGGAATATGATGTATGTACATCGTTAAATCGGAGCTCCGATGGGAAGTCCACTCTATTACAACTTTCAAGTCGGTTCTTTATATCGAGGCCACAACGTGGACCCAAATTTTGTTGAGCAATATTGGTACCAAATTAAAGAGGCCAGTCAGGGTTTTAATATAAAGTTCAGAGGAAGAATAAGAGGGAACCGGAAAGGGAGAGATTAGTAGGCAATGGCGTAGTGTGAGTTGTCGCAGCGAAGCGCGACGGATATATTCTAGCTAGTGATACAAATTTTAAATAAATGCATATTAAATAAATATATAAGGTTAACATATATTTAAACGTATATGTGGGGTACTGTATATGTATATGCACATTAATTTGGAGTGAAAACATATCGACGGCTGAGAATAAGATCGCCCTATTTCAAAAATTGTTTCAAGGCCCTATTTGAAAAAATATTTCAATAACGTCCTATTTCAGATTTTGCTTCAAGAACGCCCTATTTAAAAATTTGTTTCAATAACGTCCTATTTCAGATTTTGCTTCAAAAACGCCCTATTTCAGAGAAAATTCCATATATATTTCACTGAAATAGGGCGTTTTTGAATAATTGTCTGAAATAGGACGTTATTGAAACAAATTCTGAAATAGGGCGCTCTTGAAGCAAAATCTGAAATAGGACGTTATTCAAACAATTTTTGGAATAGGGCGTTTTTGAAACAATTTTTGAAATAGGGCGATTTTATTCTCAGCCGTCGATATGGAGATTTTTTTTTTAACGTACCAGCAATGAAAAGTTGCCTTTATACGAGTTAATGAACCCCACAAAACGATAGAATGACGTGGCGATAGAATGACGTTTTGAACTGCCCCCAGCCCCGCACAGTTGAAAGCAATAAGCACGATCTGGTACAAATATGAAATCTTGAAAATTATAAAATCAAAAAACGAAGTATGAGGATTGATAAACAAGGCTGAGCTGAGTATTAAAGTGAATATTTTTTTTTTTGGCAACAACAACAAAAGTTATTACAGGTCAAAGTTTATATTATGCATTTTTTAAATTGCAATTACTTAAAAAAAGTACTGAACCGATTTCGAATATTTTCGTACCATTCGATAGGTATTTTGATTCCCTTTAATCTGATATATATTTATATATATGCATAATATAAACTTTTACCTTTAATAACTTTTATTGTTGTTGTTTCCAAAAAAAAACTCACTTTAATACTCAGCTTAGCAATGTTTATCAATCCTCATACTTCGTTTTTTGATTTTATTATTTTAGAAATTTCACATTTCTACCAGATCATGCTATTTTTTTTCAACTTTGTGGGGCTGGGGGCACCTCTAAACATGCGAGTAGGTTTATAAAATTTTACAGGCTTATTTCTGGGCTAGAAAGGTGCCGTTCTGGCTTTTCAACAAATTGAATTTCCAACAAAAAAAAATTTCGCTCCACCTTAATGCACATACTACATACATACCCTGCAGCGAAAGTCCAAACTAGTCAGCCAACCTACCAGTTAACTGACTAGATAAATTATGGGAGTTGCCCAACTAGATTCATAGGGGACAAATTGAGATTAGTTATGAAACAAGAAGTTTTGCCAAAAAAAGCGTTTTAAATTAAAAACGAATGTATCCGGGGTTTCTGGAGGTTGCAATGAACACGTATGCAGTAAAAGTAAAGCAACTTCTTTATTGTTGTAGTATTCGAACCCTGCGTAGTAGGCCCCTTGTAGATTTAGTTGGTTGCAAATTGGTAGATCATTAAACCAGGTGAATGCCACAAATATAACATAGTTTGAGATGTTAATGTAGCCGTGTACATTAGATACTACTTCAGCCATAGAAGAAAGTACATGATATGTTTGTATAAAGTCAGAAAATCATCAATATAAATGTCAAGCTTAGAATGGCCAACGTGTTACTTATTCACAATGTTAATGTTAATTTACCTAAATATTTAATATGCAAGATCACAATCTAATGTGCCTGAATTCTTTAATTTAAATATCATATTCTAATAACTAAATAAATGTATTAGAAACTTTATTTTGCAACTTTTATTTTCATTGGAGTAGCATGTAAAACTAGTCAGTCAACTGGTATATTTCTGATATCTACACTGACTAGTCAGCAAATTGGTATGATGCTGGTGTGTATACTGACTAGTCAGTCAAGTGGTATGATGCTGGTGTGGATACTGACTAGTCAGTCAAGTGGTATGATACTGGTGTGGATACTGACTAGTCAGTCAAGTGGTATGACTCTGGTGTGGATACTGACAATTACCATTTCCTAGGTCATCACAGTGTTAAAAATACCAGTTGCTAATATGAAAAAAAGATAGATGGCTGACTAGTTGAGCTGTATGGCCAACTAGTTGTCAATTACTTAGTTTACAACTAGTTGATTTCGCTGCAGGGTATGTATGTACATACCCACACATCTACCAATTTCAGCATAACAATTTACTATATTGACACTGATGCCTACATTTTTTAAAAGTATATTTTTTTCTAGAACACTTCATCTGAAATAAAAAAGAGGCTAGGGGAGTGGATTAGGGCAGTCGACTAGAGCGACAAGTTAATAACCCGAACGCAACGTTGATTGCTGGCGCTTGTTGGCATTAAAAGCTGACAAAGTCAATTGCCACGAGTAGTTAATTGAGTACTCACATAAATTGTAATGAATAACGAACGCACAACCGTACTGGTATACAAGCATATATGTATGTACATATGTAGTGTCGCGTAAGCCATTGAAAAGCGAAAAATGCTTGCAACAACCTTTATATCCACATATAAATACACATACATACATATATATAATGTGAAGGCAATGTGTCATTCATTACATTCTCAACGTTAAGCCAGTGCTGCACATTAAAGTTAACGTTGGTAGGTGAGCGGCGGCAAGAATGAAGAAGGCGCGTTGATTTCAGTTCAGTGTGTGTACGCGCGAGTGTCAACAAAAACAAGCATTTTATCCTCAACAGTTAATTGATTTTTTAATGACTTCTCGCGTGTGCAGTACATATTGTGGCAAGAGCAACAGCATAAGCAACAGCAACACCATAAGCAACAACAACAGCAAAATCGTCAGCGGCAGCTAGAGCAACAATTGGCGGCAGCTGGTGGTAGAGCACATATCGTTGCTAACAATTGCTATGGTAACACAACAAATGAGCGACTTGTGTCAGACGTTCAGACATTTTGGCCGCCGTCGCCAAATGGTTGTTGGTTGAGCACACGCGGCGGCGAAAAACATTAAATGACTGCGCAGTTACTTTACTGCAACTTACAACTTTGCCAATATCAGTATGTTGCAGCGCACAGCACAAACATATGGTTGTGTCGCAGATTGTAGTAAACGTCTATTTACTGCATGGAATCTACATATTTACTGCAACGCCGCGGCGGGCGAGCCAACTCGTGTGGGTGTGGCAAGGTGGTTGAGGTATTTTGTTAAAGTTTTAATGACGGATCAGTTTTCTGTTTTCGTTACAGCATTGCGCGGCGACTTTGCCATGGCCCGGCCATATGTCAACTTAATGGGCGTCGCAACGCATTGACGCCTTTGCCACAACCGCACAACCAAAAGTCGGCCAACTCAATATGAAGGTAAGTAGGGGGCGGCGGCGCGCGGTTGCGGCCAACTGCGAAATATTCAATATTCCTTTAATTACAGTTGTCTATTTATTGGTAGAGACAGGCAGGAAAACAAAAATAGCACATTCCCGCTGCATACTTTGTTAACGAGCAGTGGCGCACACAGAAAAATATTTTGGGGGGGTTTCAATATCCAACGGAAAATTAAAAAAAAAAAATACCTAAAACTCGTCCAGACAATTTTTACTTAAATTTATGTTTGGGGAGTGGACCTACGTATGTACACATTAAACAAAGGCACCTTTTAAATCTCAATTCATTGCATTTTCTCTGTATTTAAACTAAAACTAACAAGTAAGGAAACCTAAGTTCGCAGCCACGCCCATTTTCAAAATTTTTATCAATCATTCAACTAAGCATATAAATATTATTGTGCAAATTTGCAACTCTTTATGACTTCTAATTATAAAGATGTCACGTTACAAATTCCCAAAGGGTTTTCCAGAAATGTCTTTATTAAAAAGTAGGCGTGGTCATAAACCGATTTCGCTAAATTTTTGAGCATGTATTACCACAAGTTATTGACGTGTACAAACTGATTTTCATCATAACATCTCAATTATTTGTGGAGTTATGGGTTCCGAAATCTCGTAGATTCCTTTGTCTGAAAAGAGGCGGTGCCACACCCATTTTCCAAAATTTTTCTACTTTTTGTTTTATGTCTATAGTTGGACTCATGACACAATTTCAATGACATATCTTTATATTTGACAAAGATATCGCTTAAAATGTTTTTATTTGGCTCCTTAATAGTTCTCATATATAATTTTGGGCGTGGTCGTCAACCGATTTTGGCAAATTTTTCGTCCAAACATTTTCCTAAGTAAGTAAATTCATCGATATATCTGCTACGGTTTCTGAATTACGGCTTATAAACCTTTCAATGTTTGCCCATTAATAAGTGGGCGTGGCACCGCCTATTTTCCAAAATTTCATCAAATTTCTTCATGAGAGCCTGATCCCAATACGCGGGTAAAATTTTATAGCTCTAGCTATATTTGTGGCTGAGATACTAACTTTCCGATTTTTTCTATATAGGAAAAGTGGACGTGGTCATGGTCCGATTTCGCCTATTTTCAATACCAACCGTCCCAGTCTCGATACCAAATTGCATTTAAAATTTGATCAAAATATCGAAATTTTTGCGCGAGTTAGAGTGTTTACAGACGGACGGACGGACGGACATGGCTCAATCGATTTCTCTTTTCACCCTGATCATTTTGATATATATAAGTCTATATCTATCTCGATTATTTTATTCTGTTACAATCCACCGTTATGTGATTAAAACTATAATACTCTGTGTACAGCTGAGTATAACAAACCTCAGCTAATATCCACAGCATACTTTTAGGGAAATGTCTCCACACTGCTTGTTTATAAACATAAATGGGTTTAACCCCAAACCCCCCCCCCCCTTGTGTGCGCCAATGTTAACGAGCAATATGAACACAAATGCATTGGAATTAAATTTGTATCGAACGAATAAGAAACAATTCGTAATTAAAGGTTATTTTAACATAACACTGTGCGACAGCACTTTTGGGGGCGGCGTAATTGCCACAATGAATGAAAGAACTATACATATTATAAAACCCTCAAAAAGTTTTGATCCCTGAGGTAAATTTTTTATTGCCATTTTAAATTTACGAAATCTTGACTGAGTAATTTTTGAATACAGGAAAAATGTGTTCAAAGACATATTACATAGAAATATGTTGTTAGGTAACATATGGTAAAATTGCACGGACTTTAATTTCGTAGAATACTTTAACCCGTTAACACCTCCATGAAGAGGTCGTTTATGACTCTCTTTTTAGAAAATCGGAAAAATACTATTTTCAAGGACGATAGAGGTTTAAAATGTTCTAGAAAATTATTCGCCACAAAATTTCACTAGCGGTCTTCTCAGACAAAATCTTTGTACAAAGATCCTAAAACACCACAACACACTGGTCAGTACCCATACACAAAAGTCACAAATGTTGGTGCTTCAAAAAGAAATTTCTGTCGTGCATTTCCGTAGAAAATATATTGAATTTTATGGAAAACCTCTTTCTATACGCCATAGACACCATTAAATGTTACTTTGGCTCCTTTAATATCAACACATTTGAAAAAAAAAAAAAAATTTTTGGAAAAAGTTTGTGTAAATAAGTGTATTATGATTTTTGCGATATTTCAAGTTTCAGTGCTAAAAAAATGCGGATAACTATGGAAATGCATATGTTTCATGATTTAGCGAAAGAAAACAGTGGGAACAATTTATTTTTAGCAAAATACAAGATGAAGAAATCTTAGTTTTTCTAAGAGCGTAATTTTCAAGCATTAGCATTTTCATTTAAACTTTTAACAACTAAGGACCACTCTGGACCAGGTCTTATGTATAAGCAGATTTGAGTTCTTTCAAGTCTTCTCTTAAGAAGCCTGTTTATACGTTTTTCCCCTATTTTCCCTTTTTCTTAAAATATCATATTAAATGTAGCTAGTATATAAAAATATTGTTGCCAAAGATGCTCCTTTTACGTATTTTTGTACATATGTACAACGACTGTTTTCGATAAAACTTTATTTTCGATGAAATCTGAGTAATTGAGTTTTGTCCCACTCCCCGCACAATTTTTTTTTTTTTTTGATCCCGCGAAATATCACGGAAATATTTTTTTTAATTGTAACTTTTTTATCTGACATCGGATTTTTAAAATTGAAATGTCATTAGTTCAGTCTTTGGAAGCTCTATATTTATTTCTAATGTCCTTTTGACCTATGAAGTCGTTTTCACATAGTTAAGTCACCTAACCAAGTTTTTCGTTCAAAATATCCTTTTTGTTTCAGAAGAAAAAAATCGGCAAAGTATTTATCGAATCTCTCTTATATTACGCTTAAAGTATTTGCAATTAAACGGGCAAATTTCTAAAGGAATAAAATTGTCCTGATTTTTACAACTTTTTATAAAAAAACTTAATTTGAAAGTCAACATTTTTTCAAAAATCGCAAAAAATCCACCAAATTTTGAATTTGACCAGCTATCGTTCAGCGAGTTTTTATTGAACCACTACAAGTTGTATGTCGTTTGAAGCATATTTTAATTACCTTTCGAACGAGATACAGCTTACGTTTATCTCATTTGTAACTCCACCGAAAATTATTTTTGAATTAAGTGATAACAAAAAAAAAAAACACAAGATTGCCGTTATCTCAAAAACCTAACCATAAAACAAATTTAAACAAAAATAGTTCCAAGCTCAGCAGGTCAATTCCTATCCTCCCCCATTTCTGCTTTTCTTGTTTTTTTCGCTGTAAACTAGCGTTAGTGGTGGGCGTGGATTAGAACATATCGTCGCTGCGGAAGAAGAAAGACGCATGTCAGTAATTTGTCGACGAAAAAAGGCGCTTTAAAAATATGTCGGGGAAGAAAGACGCTTTACAAAACATGTCGACGAAGATAGACGCATAAAAAAATATTTCGACGAACAGAGACGCATTATAAAATATTTCGACGAAGAAAGACGCATTAGCATTAATATTGGCAAAGAAAAATAAAAAAATCGAATACTTCTTTCTTTCCTAAAAAATATTTAAATGCGTCTTTCTTTATAGTAAAAAAAAATAAAGCGTCTTTCTTCGTTATCAAAAAAAATAAAGAGTCTTTCTTTCGAAAAATATTTTTAATGCATCTCTCTTTGAAAGAAAAAAAGTTTGCGTCTTTCTTCCTCAACAAATCAGTTTGCGTCTTTTTTCTTCTATAGCGACGATATATGCTGTTAATTTTTCTTAAAGATGAGTCGCATAATGGGACACCAATGTGAAAAATTTAGTTTCGGTAGCTCCATCCGTTTCCAAGAAATTGAGTTTTGTCCCACTCTCCACACAAATGAGACCAGTGTAATATAATATAATACAATGGCGCTATTATAACTCTGACGAGTTTTATGGCCGAGCTTCTCTCCCAATTCGAGGTGTGCTCCTTTTTTGTTTTTCCTACTAATTGGGTGGACCTACAGTTTTATGCCGGCTCCGAACGGCGAACGCATTTTTTGTGAGAAGCTTTTTTCATGGCAGAAATACTCTCGGAGTGTATGCCGCCCACTACCGAGAGGTGACCGCTGCTCTTAAAAAAACCCAATAATTGGATTTTTACTAATTAAAAAAATTGTTTTGGTGTTTTGCTCGGACTGGGGTTCGAACCCGAGACCCCTGGCATAGCAGGCGAGCACTCTACCCACTGCACCACAACGGCCACCAGACCAGTGTACACAGGAAATAATAATCAAAGATCCGCCATGAAATATCCAACAACTTTCGATGGGACGTTCATTAAGAATTTGAAATCTAGCACAATCTTGAATGAAAACAAAATTTGTAATAAAAGATATTGGTTGTTTTAAAATGCGTTCTCTCGTTGCTATAGGTAACACATGATTCTCGTTTATTTTTGAACCCACTGCAAGTTTAATTTCGAACCACTTTAAATGTTGGAAAACTAAGGTTGTTTATAAGTTTGCGCTCAATTAAATATTCATATTGTATACCGTAGTAGGTACATTTTCGAACGTTCGCCCCAAAATTTATTGGATAGTTACACACACTTATATGTACATACATTATGCTTTGAGTTCAATATGGCAGTTGAATTAAATGGTCATGAACAGAGAAACAAAAATAAAAAACAAAAACCAATGGAAATGGTGTTACATGGTATGATATAAAGAAAGAAAAAGCAAATGATGCGAAAAGCTATTTAACAGCTGTGTGACGCGCCTACAATAACAAAAACAACAACAGCAACCAGTCATTCCATCAGCACTAACAAATGTGCGCGCGAATGAAAGGAATATCGACGATACGCGGTGCAGGGCCAGACACTCGAACATGCGAAAGTTGTTTGGCCGACCGTTGCCGTACGTAGTACATATTAAAACTCATAGCGCTTTGGACGGACGTCAACAAAATAATTTACAGGAATTCAATGAAATTGAGTGCGAAAGCGTTTACAACGACAAGGACGGCAGTGGTCACTCAACACCAACGTCCCGGTTATCGTCACAACCGTTGATAGATCTTTTTTTTGGCTCTGCTGATTGTGTGCAGCAACTCACTCACTCGACATGTATATATGTATACAAATGTTCATCTGACAAATTGTACGAATTGCGCAATACAATTGCTGCTGTCTATTGCGAAACTGGCAGCTCTTTTTGGTTTTGTTGTTGTTGTTGTTGTTGTTGTTGTTGTTGTTGTTGTTGTTGTTGTTGTTGTTGTTGTTGTTGTTGTTGTTAGTATTGCAATTTTTATAACCCGCGTGTGAATGTAATAGATCACTTATTAATCAAGAAATTGTCCAAATATTTTCCCTCCTATAGGGTATGTTGGAATAAAAGTAGATGTGCTAATAAAGACGTGGAAGTGGTTGCAGTAGAACTGGGAGTATGATCACGTGCGTATTATATTTGTCTCAGATTCTGATAATAACTTTAATACATTTTCTCCTAGGTGACAGTGGCTATTATTTCCCACTAGCACACCCCCGAGGGTCCCATTGTGATAACACGTGGAACCGCCCTTCTCGCTAGCTCGCATTACTGCCTGAAAAAGAAAGCTCCCATAATCTTACGCGCTTCCTTAACAAAGCCCAGTAGGTGATTTACTGTTTCTGGCTCCTCTTCGTTCTCACAAGCACTGCAGTAGTGTACATTAAATCTTTCTGCATGCTTCTCTAGGATTATATGGCCTATTAATGGCCCCGTCATTAGTGATAGCTCCGATCTACCTAGTGCGAGTCCGATCTACCTAGTGCGAGTAAACTTTTAGTCCATGTGGCGCTCCATCTTGGCCACATAAATTTGGTTTGTACGGTTGCAAGTGCTCAGGTTTCGCCAACTGTCACTAGCTTCTTTGAAGTAGAACTCCTTCAGTAAGAGCTTGCTTATAGCGAGCAGCATACTTAGACCCTTCCATTTTTCGGTATATTACACTGTTCAGACACCCATTCCAGGTGAATAGCAAACTGCTCAGCAATCTCATTTAGAAATCTGCTATAATTTACCGCTGTATTAGATTTACATGAGACATCACCCAGCGCTTTAAGAGTAGCTTGATTGTCCGAGAATATGTAAATATCTTTACTAATGGTTTCCTTTGCTTTTAAGAACTCAACTGCCTGTTGTATCGCTGCTCAGGCAGGCGGAATGAGATTTTAAGTCTTTTTACAAAGATTTAGTCTGAGTAAATCCCTAGTGAAGTTTCTCAGCGAACAAATTTCTGCATATTTCAAACGCGATCTCCCAAATTTCATTTTGTTTAGACTTTCCAAAAATGGAGTTAAAATTACCATTTTCATAGGAAGCTAATGGATTGAAACATTCTACAGTATTAATGCTCGTGTTTTTTTAATTATTACCACTGGTAAATTATATACAGATTTAAGCATTTTTCAATTTTTTCTAAAAGGTGTAGTAAAAACAAACAAACTGGTTATATAAAAACGATTCCCATCCGAACTTAAGCTTTTCTGTTTTTTTTTTTTCTTCTTCTTCAATATACATGACTACATACGTACATGCATCCACTTTTTCTTTTGTTAACCTGCAACGCAATCGCTGTTGTTGTCGATAACGTACCTACTCGTATTAACGCCGATGTTGCAACTTTGTCGCCAATACACATTTTTATTATTTTATCAACACCAATTCCGCCACCAAGACCACCACCAATCAAACTTTACAAAGAAACAAGTGGACTTCGTTTGATCCACCCTATGCACAAAGCACAGAACACACTTTGGCTACGTAACATCTCGCTGTCCAATATCAACAATTGCCGCCTCCATGCACCGCATGATGGAATGTCGCTTACGATAGGCGTTGGCTGACTATTCGTTCGCTTTGTATGCGAAAATGTTAATATACATTTGTACATACATATTTATGTCTGGATGAGTGTGTTTATGTTTGTGTTTGGTTTTGTGTTGATGGTATCCTTTGAGCGTGTTTGTTTGCATGTGTGTGACGACAATTGTGCGGCATATGGGCGTTAATAGCGCGCCAGTCTACATCCATGCAACATATACTATGTATGTACATACATTAGAACACATGCATATGTACAAACGTAGTTCATGTACCAATAAGCGCGAAAAAAACATCTGCAAATTTTGTAAAATTTCAAATACCTACTTGTACTTAATTTTATTATTAATGCATAGTTCTGTAGGTAAAAGCCATTTTTCAAACTGAGTTGAGTTGAAATATTATAGAAGATGCTCACCCATTAGTTCCCTCACTAAGAAATGCTGTGAAATTTGTGGGAACGGTGGAGTCTTCAAATGCACTAGAAATTTATTTGTCGGAAGTTTTTGCTAAAGATATGCTGAGACTAAATTTTCACACGTAAAACAAAAAAGTCATATAATGCGCCTGGAAGTATGCAACAAATATTGTGTGCTATGTTTATACATTTCGGGCAACGGATTTCACTGTCTGCAATACCAGGATTACAAACACAAATGCTTGCTCCACCAGCAAATTTTTGCATTATTATTAGAGCTCGGATAATAGGTGAAAATCAAACGCCTAAAATTATGCTATGTAATGTTTGTGAGCACATCCAGTGGCAAGTTTAAGGGTGGGGCGCATTCGGGTCTAAGCCCACCGAGAATGCAATTGTATTTTTTGCTTACTAGGATGCCAGCAAAATAAATTATTAAGGTTTTTTATGGGTTGCACGTGAAAAATTGCAAAGAAAGCTACAATAAATAAATATAATAATAAAGAATAATAATAAATAAAGTATAATAAATAAATAATAAATAAATATATAATTATAAAAAATAAAGAAAAAAATTAAAAATTTGTAGTGACTCGCTTAAATTTGAGACAAAATCTTCGCACGTGAAGGAAACACAATTACAGTTTCAAATCAAATATATTTTGAATGAAAATGAGGGAAGTGATTTTCACAAGTTTTGTAGCTCATTGAATTTTACTATAAAAAGTACTAATACCTGTTATTTGAGAACTTTTCTCTAGCTGTCCTCTGCATTTTCTTCATGCGAATTTACAAGTCGAAAAAACTGCGTACTAGAAAATTATATAAAAGTTACAAATTTTGCTGAAAAATTAGCGAATTTTCCAGAATTTTGCACAAACTTTTTAACTTTAATATATTTGGTTTCTGTTGTAGATATATAACAAATTAAAATTATTAAAAACACAAATATATATATATATATATTGTACGAATAAAATCACTTTCTATTCTGGCTTTATTTCATCACAAACCACTGTATGTTTATTTAAACTGCAAATTTGTGTAACATGATTAAGAACTTTTCTAATAAAATCTTCGCCCACCATACCAATATAATATAATAATACAATGGCGCTATTATAACTCTGACGAGTTTTATGGCCGAGCTTCTCTCCCAATTCGAGGTGTGCTTCTTTTTTGTTTTTCCTGCTAATTGGGTGGACCTACAGTTTTATGCCGGCTCCGAACGGCGAATGCATTTTTTGTGAGAAGCTTTTTCATGGCAGAAATACACTCGGAGGGTATGCCGCCCACTGCCGAGAGGTGACCGCTGCTCTTAAAAACCCAATAATTGGATTTTTACTAATTAGAAAAATTGTTTTGCTGTTTTGCTCGGACCGTGGTTTGAACCCGAGACCTCTGGCATAGCAGGCGAGCACTCTACCCACTGCACCACAGCGGCCACATACCAATATGCAACCCCTTTTCATTTAAATTGTAATCCCGCCACTGAAATTTAGAAAATGTAGCATATTTTGAGGCGCTTGATTTCACCTATTTTTCCGAGCTCTAATTATTATGAAAGGAAATTAGCCTTTGATTTTAAAATACCAAAAACTAAATACAAAAATCTTCACTGGGATGTCATTGCAAGTACAAGTACCTACTCTATGTTCCTAAGTAAAAATGTGTGTATAGATATATGTTTATGCACTCAGATATGTATACATATTTATGTATATGCATGTTTGTATGTTGATGTTGCTTTCTTTGTGGGTTGGGCTGTCTGTTTGCCCTTTGAAGCTTCATTGCGCTAAGGTGTCGACACTTGTGGTATTGTCTGCTGTTGATGGTGTCGTGGCTGTGTCGTTGTTGATGTTGTTATTGGTGCCGTTGCTGCTGCTGCTGCCGCTGTGTGGTGCGAAAGGACAACAAACGCTTTTAATTAATTTCTTTGGGTTCATTAAAGAAGCGACAATGTCCACAATCATTTGGCTTTGGTGACGAAGGCGATGGCGATGGCGGCGAACTTTTAAAATTAAGTGAACGATGCGAGTGTCAATTTTTAATAAAAATGTATGAGTACGTATCTATGCTTTTTACGACAAGAACAACGACAGCAATTGTAATAATACTGACTTATTTAATAGCGTTTCGTTATACTTTTTAAACAGATGTTAAGTACATTTAGTTGTGTTGAAGCTTTTTGAGCATTTTCTAAGAGATCGCTACATAAGACAATAAGCTTTAATGCGGTTGAGAAGTAACAAGTGTTGATTTCTTTCAAGCGATTAAAATTGAAACTTGATTAAATGGCATTGGCGCAGCTCCGTTTTTATATGTGGACAAATTTCGGTTGGTCTGTTTTGGTTTCTCTAGCTCAGCACTCCATAACCTAGATACATATGTTCAAGTTATCGATTTTGTACTAGTTCTTTTGCTGAATTTTTCTCATTCCAACCATTGTTCAAGTCGAAATTATCATCTCTGAAAAGGAAGAATTTAGTCTTATGCCTAATGAAATTATCCAGCGAAATTTTTGCTGTAACATCTTAACCCTTTAGCGATCTTCTACACTCAGAGAAAACCCGCATCGTAAAAATGACTATGAAAATATTCAGCTTTACTATTCGCTTTTTTACTATGAAAACACGGGAATATGACTATGAAACAACTTGGTCTGAATATAAACGTATTATTTCAACCGTTCAAGTATGAAAGATATTATACTTGAATATGAAAAACTTTGAGTTGACTAGTAAATACTAATTCAACTGGACAAGTATTAACACCTGTCATTATAAAATTTGTAATAGTCATCTTCAAGTTGAAACATATTTATTTTAACTACTGTTGATGCTTCAACTTCAATATGATTCATAGTAAACTTAAATATTTAGCACAGTAAAATCAATTTATGCTGCGTAGATTTTAGTTCCTTTATTTGAATGCGGCTTTTCAAATTTCCGTAATTCTTAGATGGTTTATATATTGTTCGAGCTATATAGCATGATTGAGCAACTCAAATATAACTCAATTTCTACAAGGGAAATGAGTTGGCTTATTTAAAGCCATTTTTCATACCCCAGAGGTTAGCACTCTCGCCGTACCTTGGAGCTACAGCGCTCCCCGCACGTGAATACATAAAAGGGTTTAAAAAAGCACATATGTATGTATGTATGTATACATATATATGTATGTGCTTATGTACACACAAAGTTTAGATACATAGTTAAATTCAATATGAAATCAATTTAAAACAAATATGCTGTCTCTTAGAGTTGAATAAAAACATATTGAACTTCAATATGAATCATAGTAAACTTAAGAATATGTCATAGTCAGCTTCAATATGAACATTTTTTAAAACAACTATGTTGTAACTTTAACTTGACTATAAAAATATTCAGTTTGAATATGCTGCATTTTTCAACATATTTAGGACAACTATTTTCATAGTTGTTTTTACTATGACAACACTTCAAGTCGAGTATGGTTAATTTTCATTTTAACTACTTAATATTTATTATTATGGTATGAAGTGCAACGTAGTCAGAATCACTATTTTCATCCTAGGCGCAAAACCATTGGTAAAAATAGTCAAATCAAGGTGTAAATAGTCAGATTTACGTGCGTTTTTTGCTGAGTGTAGATGCTATTTGATTCGGACTTCCCAAAATGGGGTTAAAAGAACATCTTCCTATGAGAGCTAATGGATTTAAATATTCTAAAAAAGATTATTTGAGTCCGCTTTGTAATTTAACGCTCTTGTGTAGTTTCCAAAAACCACTCAGTTTCATCGCAGCTTTAATGCATTGATTCCTACAGGACTTGTTGGAACAACATGTTTTTCATCTTGCCAGTAATGGTCAACCACCGTCACACTAAAAAATGAAAGTCATTTGTTGAATAATAATTGGCTTTATCCACGTAACGTCAGCTACTCTCACCTTTCAAATAAACTCTTGCAGTAATCCGTTTAAAAAATTTACATGATAAATTTGAATGTACATATGTATGTATGTATGTATATATGTATGTATGTATGTATGTACATATGCAAATATGATTCTTGTTTGCAGCTGGAAAAATTTGAAACGGAAGATTAAATTATTTGTGCAAATTAATCTCTAAACAAATGGGTTCATTAGGGTTCGCAGCGGAAATGACGAATTTCAATTTCTACTGCCACAACAACAAAACAAAAGCATACACGATTGTGAAAGAGTGGGGCTGCGAGAAAACCTGCAGTCAACACTGCCAAAAGGGGCTGACAACCAAAACAAGCAACGCACCATCGAGACCAACTCAAAGTCAAAACTGATAACAACAACAAATATTCATAATAAATCAAATTTTCTGACTGATACACTCGAAACACACCAAACACTCGCGTTTTAACAGCAACAACAACAACAACAAACAAACGAGTAGGAGCGTGGCTGTCTTCGGCCGTACCAAAGACTTCATACCCTTCATGAATGGGTCGGATTTTGTTTAATTTACAAATATTTTGACCTTGGCAGTTCACAGTAACATCGTTTAGGTCGATATGGGTAAAAACACTAGAAAGTTGTATGTTTGTATCTGTTTAAATGGAGAAGTTATACCCCAATATGTTCATATCTGAACAATCGGTTGTATTGCAGCTATATGTTATAGTGGTCCGATTCTGCCGATTCTGTCAAATGATCAGCTTCTCCAAAAAATTCACTCACATTCCGAATTTCATGCAGATATCTAAAAAAACTGCGTTCAAATAGACATATAGACAGACAGACAGGGAGACGGGCATGCCTTAATCGACTCAGCTCATGATCCTGATCATACTGGTATATATTTTGGTGGGTACTCCTTCTGGTACTTTCAAAATTTGTGTTTCCGCACAAGGTTATAATACCATTTCATTCCCGTGAGCGGTATAAAAATAGCATTTAATTACCAATATGAGTTGAGTGAACCGCTGGGATTTGCAACCGTTCAATTTCACCAAGGATTTGCACATGTTTATACGTATGTACGCATGTACATAGAGTAATTGGCTTTCAACATAATCAACTCCATCATCCAAACGCATATGTATGTACATATGTATGTATTTATTTATCATACCACCTATGTATTTACATACATACGTTCATTCGTTCGTTAATTTATTAACATATTGCACACATGAACAATTTTTGCAACAATTTTTTACAAGTCGTAGACTGCTTTTTCGTCGATTAATTCTTCTTTTTTTTTTTGGTCTGAATGGTTGAGAAACCGATTGAGGGGTTGCTGGTTACACAAATGGACACAAGGGATCAGCAGCAGGACGACTTTTTTCGGCTTATGGGAGAGAGCAAAAGAGTCGCGAAAGACGCAAAGGTTTTGTTTCGCCTTTCGGCATTATGAACCCTTTGCAAGCGGTTAGGAATTGGAAAAAAAAAATACGGACAACATCAAACAAAAAGCATACACGGACTACACCAAACACGCATTACGCAAACACACACACACCTACACATAATGAGGATGAGCACAATCCCTGCAAACAGATTCATAAGCCTAAGCTGTTAAAACTGGAAGACGCTGACAGCACTACTAGCGGTTATGCACTCATTCGCTCTGCTCCAAACGTTTTAGTACTTACTTTTCTTTTATGCGCTCATATTTCAAATAGACTGAGAGGGAATTATATTTTTATGAGCAAACATGCAGAAAGAGAGCACAATCTGTGGCGAGCGTAAAAAATTCGTACGTTCACACATTGCCGATTGCCGCTTGTAAAAAACTATTCAATGTATTTTGAACATGCAAGTGCTTGGTTAAATATTGCGCTAGGGTTGGGCGATATATATCAATATAACGATATTTTTAAAATATCACGGCCGATAATATCAACGATATTTGGAATTACCGTTCATCTATAATTTTTTGCCATTTCATGCCAAATTCGATATTTTTCATATATTTTTGATTCACTTTAAATTTCACAGCAGACAATTTTTTTTAAAAAGTGCTACAACCATTATGTCCGCGGTGCTTGAATTTACATTACTTTCTTCTTCAAGCAATGTTTAATGTTTTTATGTTAACGAGTATACTTCAAGATTCGTAGAATACCTATAGACCCATCCAACTTTGACAACAAATATCAAGTAAACTATAAGCCTACGGCAAATTTGGATTTCAGTTTTGAGATCTGGGAGAGCACCTCAAACCACGTGAAGAAGTGGTATTTCGCGAGGCGTGCTTCTTACTGGAAAGCCGTCCCTTTCGTTATTTTGATACATATATCGATGTTATAATATATAACGTTATTTAATATTTCGTTAGCCTTTATATAATAATAATACAATGGCGCTATTATAACTCTGACGAGTTTTATGGCCGAGCTTCTCTCCCAATTCGAGGTGTGCTCCTTTTTGTTTTTCCTACTAATTGGGTGGACCTACTGTTTTATGCCGGCTCCGAACGGCGAATGCATTTTATGTGAGAAGCTTTTTCATGGCAGAAATACTCTCGGAGGGTATGCCGCCCACTGCCGAGAGGTGACCGCTGCTCTTAAAAAACCCAATAATTGGATTTTTACTAATTAGAAAAATTTGTTTGGCTCGGGCCGTGGTTTGAACCCGAGACCTCTGGCATAGCAGGCGAGCACTCTACCCACTGCACCACAGCGGCCTTTATATATTCTGGAATAAACCTGAAAAAGGCGTCGATTTTTTGTTAGGATTTTAGTCTTGTTCAATTGAACTGTGTTTGTACATAGAAAGTATAGCGAGGTTGCTGCAATCTCATCGCCTTACCGATTTGTATTCTTAAAGAAATAAATTTGCCTGAATTTTATTTAAACGATTAGCTTTAATTAATTGTCATCTTGAAAATATATTCTCAATCCTTTATCCACGATTTCAACAATCGATATTCATCCTTGAACTATAGACCTATCAAAGCGTTAGGCTTTATAATAAACCCCGCAACTACGAGGATTGCCTTCTACATTCTGTGCCTTTGCAACACTGCATGCGATGGGCTATTGTTTGATTAGCCATTGTGAAATCCTAGTGCAACGAGTTCCAACGTAACCGCAGATCCATGCATGATCGCGACATTCAGGGAAATGTGATGAGTTAGCCCGTCAATGCTTGGTTCTTGATGTCGCAGAGTTGGAGGAGATTCTTTCGCCCATGTGTTTCATCAAGGGTCAAATCTCCCGGCTCTGGTTTGAGGAGGCTAAAACAAGGTCTGCAGAAGTCTGTGGCCCTCATATAATGAGATACGATTCATAGCCATTCTAGGCATAGCTAGGAGGTATATTTTCCGCTCAACTGCGGTGTTCACAGGACATTGGGCTATTGGCACCCGCGCGGCGCATCTGGGTTTAAACCATAACACTCTATGCCGCAGCTGTAATCTTCCAGGAGCGGAGGAGACGGTGGAGCACCTGCTATGCGAATATCCTTCACACTGCCTAGGCAGAATGAAATTCCTTGGTAAGCCTTTCTTTGACAACCTCTCGGAACTCAAGGATGTCAGATCTGAGTGGCTTCTTAGATACCTAAACCCAACAGGATGGATAGAGGGCGTAGGGTAATTCCGCTTACAAGGGAATCGATTATAGAAGAAGTTGAATGTAAGATTTGAATAGGGAGCATTTGAGTAGAAACACAGGAGAGCTGCGGCGGTGTGCAATGCCATGTAATACCTTTCAAAGGAAGAGCTTTGAAAGCTTTTCTTCTGGGATGTATGTGCATATGTACACGATTAATTTAATTACATATAGATATACATATACCGTCGCCTTAGAGTGTAAACCTGCTAATGACCAAAAAACATATTTTACAGTAGAGGCAAAAAACTAAATATATCTTTAACTCTTAGTCTGAGTTGCAAATCCCATATATAGTTTGTTTATCCCGTAACGTTCTATGTCCCTAATCCAGAAAGAATGAAGAAAATTGCATTTTAATGGTTTTATTAGCGAATTTCTCACTTAGCAGGTTTTATTTTTGATATTTTCAAATTTGAAGTGGATTTAGCAGGTTTTTTGTATGAATGATTTTTTTTAGTTTTTATTTCTTGTGATTACGAGCTCAATTTAAATGTTAATTAAAATAGGATTTGATAGAAGAAGACAACCAAATATCGTCGTACCATACGAAAACTAACATATTTAAAATTTCTGGCGAAAGCTATCAATAAAAAAATTTTGTACGAAAAGTAGAACATTTGACTTTAGGCCGACGAAAAGTAATAAAATCGACTTTTGGCTGACGAAAAGTAATAAAATCGACTTTTGGCTGACGAAAAGTATCAGTAATTATATACTGTTTTTACATTAAAATTGTTGTTGTTTAAACGAAATTGATAGTTTTCGTCAGCCAAAAGTGGATTTTATTACTTTTCGTCAGCCAAAACTCGATTTTATTACTTTTCGTCGGCCACAAAAAATCTGATGTTAGTTTTCGTATGGCACGACGATATGTAAAATAATACAACAGACTTATTCTTCCGTTTATTGCAACAAAAATAGGCAGTTAATAATACATAAAATATGTGAGGTATTAATCTCTCAAATTTATAGCAAAAAGTCCACAAATAATTTAAGTAGGAACTCAATAATGTCAAAATATGATTCATAGTATTCAACCATGAGGTAAATTGTCATAGTAGATGTGGTAATCTTCTGGAAGTAATCGTTTCAAACACTGAAGATCTTCATACTTTCTGCGAGAAATCGTACGCCTGCTCTCGTGTAAATTCCGAAGTTGAGAAAACGGCATGGAAGTAGCTACTGGAGATTTTCTTTGCGGTATTACTTCCCATTCGTTAGAGAATCTTAGTTTGAAATATATGTCGCCATTTGGTGTATATCGTAGGGCTCGTATATCAATTACTTTCGCAGCACCTTTACCACGAGAGGGACGAATGCTATTAAAGAATTGGACTGTGTTAAAGTTTTTAAAGAACGTGTAACTAAGATAAGTTACATCATATGGGAACCGGTTTGAATAGCTCTTCCTCACTTTCGTCAGTTATGGATGTGTCTATCTCATGAAATGTTTTTGAAATTGTTGGCGGAATAACCAACGTGAGATTTTCGGTCTCATCGGTTGTCACTTTTGAAACATCATGACGTTGATTGGTTATATTTATAGCACCCAAATCTTCTAATTGAATACTCACTTCATTGGTAACATCGTTCATTTGTAAAGGCACACAAACCATTCAAATTATTTAAATTATTGTTAATACCCATAACAATGAACCCTTCAGGTTATGGTTTGCGGCCACAATTTCCTTAAGCAATATATCAGCAATTAAAGCTTATTCGCTGGCTCTTACGTTGGCTTAAACGCAAAAAACTATTATATAAGATAGAACAATAATCGACCAAAAGAACCACAATATGTTGGATTTAGCAGTTGAAATTGAACTGATTGTACTTAGCAGCTTTACTCATCAAACAATTTTTGCCATTTATATTTTTGTATTAACGAATTTTATTTGCTTGCCTACTGCGGAATCGCCTACTCCTTCGAACTGAATCAAAAGGTCAATTTTGCTAACAAGTGTATTTAGCAGGTTTACACTCTAAGGCGACGATACCATATTTATCTACTATGTACTTATAACTAAAATTCTTTTAATTATGTCGCATACAATTTACATACTGCAAAAGGGAATCTAATTTCGTATCTAAAGCAAATACCTAACAACTATGAACATTTGGCAAATAATGAAATGAGTTTTGTCTCTCTCTCTCTCTGCAATGCAACACCGACGTTCCAGTTTTGCCAGCGCGCATTTACATTCTAAACTCATATTAACAAGTACAGCTAATTAAAGTTCGCAAATATATGCAGCAAACCTAAATATATATGTATATATATGTATCTAGCAGATTAGTTAATATATATATATATATATATATATACATATATATGAATCGTCTATTTTCAAAACCGGCCATCTCCACTCAAGTCGTTTGTGAGAAAAATGCAAAAAACTGCTCTTAAGAAACCAATGGCTAAAACGATTTGTGTTTATTATTATTATAGACTAATTTGACTTGAATATGGCAGATTTTGGTTAAGAAATTGTTTTAATATAAAATACAGGTGATGTTTTAGAATTGGATCCGATACCGAGCTTAAAAAATTAAAATTTTGGAGATGGCCGGTTTTGAAAATGGACAATTCATATATGAATATATCTGTGTTCATATGGAACAGTAGCTCAAGTGTACTTAAGGGAAAAGGCGTCAGTTTCGAAAAAGTTGAAATAATGCATCTAAGACAGTACATTCTGCAGTTTTTTTTTTTTTAAACTCTTTCTCAGGACTTCAACCAGCTTCAGTATCAATGATTGTACTTAATAATATTGTGCTGGAAACTGCTAGAAAATTACACAAACTTGTGAATATCTTGAAAATGTTCCTTTCGACATAAGCTAGATATTGTTCGATATGAACACAGATATGAATGTGTAAGCTATATAAGTACTAATGTGCACACAAAATAAACGAATAAAAGAAACTTTACACTATTTTGTGACATCCCTGCAGAAAACGGAACTAGTCCATACATGCATGTACAAACCAGCCGCTTGTGGCAATCAACTAGCCCAAAACCTGCCACATTTCATGTAAAAATATTGGTCCAATTAACATTGCAATGTCCTAGCACAGGACCACATGGTCCATCGCTCGATCGCATCAAACTAGTTTAAAAACTAACTTGCCGTAGCTGCTTTGCAAACCACCTACAAGAGGTTACTTTTTAAACTAGCTACGGCAAGTTACTTTTTAAGCTACTCTAAAGAGTTAGTCCATAAACCAGATACGGAAAACTGCTTTTAAAACTACCCCGAAGGATTACTTTATAGAGCACCTATGCCAAATTACTTTCGAAAGTAGTTACGGGAGAATAAAGCCGGAATTACAAGAAACACATTTTTGCTCATGCACACAGCAGAAAGACATACAATTTACATATCTAAATATATAATTTTTTTCTTTATTCATATTTTTTTGTTCATTTTTTTTTAAATAGGTACTTATTTCTCATTTCTTATTGTGTAGTAGATACATATCGCCCGTTTTATGCAGTAGGGATTTAACTCGAAATTTTCGATTTCTGAGATTTTGCCATATATTTCAATAACTGGTTAGTACCTTTGAGTCTAGTCTTATAAAATACTCAAAAAGATAAAAATGGCGGAAATAGAAGTGATTTTGTAGATAGCCGTAGAAGGAAACTATTTGAAGTTATAAAACTTTATTTGCGTTTTCCCAAAAAAATTTTGAGTTAAATCCGTATTGCATAAAACGTGCGATATGTAAATTGTAATTAATAAATTCTATTTCATAACTTTTTGGTTGCTTGTTTTTCCGACAGGGTAGGAATATGATGTATTGTGGAACGATTTTCCGTCATCCCTTGTCAAGTTTGGTTTGGAGACAAACCGGTTTCGGCTAATATGCGCCATCTTCAGTGTCTTCTTTCGTTCTGAGTTATTTTGTGTAAGTTCGATAGTATTTATACCGTCGTTTTGTTCAGGTACTTCGTGTTCATGTGATGTGTTCGTGCATTCGTGCGTTCGGGTGACGTGTGTGTGTGTGAGTCTGTGTTGTGTGTTTAGGTATGCAAATCTTTTTTTTTTTTTTTTTTTTTTTTTTTTTCAAAAGACACTGAAGATGGCGCTTATTAGCCGAAACCGGGTTGTCTCCAAACCAAACTTGACAAGGGATGACGGAAAATCGTTCCACAATACATCAATTCTATTTCACTTCAAACAAAACAAATCGAATTTCAATAGTTTTCGCTTCGTTATAAATATCGAAACTCTTTTTGAACGGCGAATTTGACTGACTCAATGCGAGTTCACAAATAGCTTAAACAGAATCAGCGTCGGACGAATTTTCGTCCATCGCGGCGTTCTGTCAAACGATTAAAATACACGGCAGTATACGAGAATGAACAGAACGAAAACGCTGGCGAAAATTCGTCAGAATAGACTTATTTCTAATTTGGACGCTATCGTCTAACAAATAAATTATTTGGAACTTGATAAAAACATGTAATAAAACAAAAATATACGTTTTTTGGTATGGAAAAAATTTATTTAAAATATTTACAGAAGAGAGGAGTCAAAGGAAGTAAGGAAACGTCGTAATTATAAAAATATGCATATGACAATTTCGCCTTGATTCTGTTTTACTGGGCGATATTCGCAAACAAATGTCATCGCCGCACCACGCGAAAACACGTCCGGCGATTGGTTCTCTTTAAAGCTAAAAGCATAAATTCGAGGTTGCTGGGGCGAACATTTTACCAAAGTATGTATACAGATGTATGCAACAGCTGATTTCAACCAATTGGTTGTGTGTTTACCTGACGTCAAACTGCTTAAAATTCTGACTGAGGCTTTAAACAGAATCAATCGCTGGGGGATTTTTCGCCTGGCGTTCCGATGATATTTGGCTGAGGATATCGCCCAGTTAATTAGAATCAAGCCATATGCATATTTTTTAATCCCGATGCTTCCTTATTCTTAAATTGATTTCTTTTCTGTCCATATTTTTAATCTTTTTTGAAACTAAAATTTTTATGTTTTTGTTTTGATATATTTTTTATCAAATTTAAAATAATCAAACACGAATCTACATACATACATATACATAAACTGGCCCAATGATTGACTGCATGTGGCAAGTTCGTAGCTAGTTGACTGTGGCACAAATGTACCAAGTGGTCCAACAATTTTTGCAGGGATAAGCAAACCCAGCGACATTCGAGTTTCAATATACACGTACACACACCCACCATCTGTGGTAATAGTGGCGTCCATCCCGGTACCTAAGGATCCCGATATACCTACCAATATGCATACAGTGTATCACATTCAAAGTCAGCCAGTTGGTTTTTCTTATATATTTTTTATAGTCGTTGAGATAAAATTCGTTTGATAACACAGGCCGACAAGAAATTTGACCATAAACCAGACCATACTTTCTTAAAGGTTTTCGATGCGCTGAATTCAAATCTGGACGCAGAATTGCTCTATCACGTCAGGATTTTGAGATATACTAACCTAAATATGCAAAAAATACCGTTTTTGCCTATTTCTGAGGTTATATATAAACGACAGATTTTTTTTGTTAAAAAAGCACACATAGTATCTTAAAGAAGAAGTCTTTCTCTTATGCCTATATGACACTACATTTTTTCCCTGGTTTTTTTGGTTTTGAAAACCCACCGAAAGTCAAAATACAAAAACAATTCTTCTATAGGTTGAAAAGAGACAAATACTCCCTCAAAAATAATTAGATTGACATTAAACTTCAAACTAAATGAAAATAATATTTATTTCAAAAATTATTTTTTTTGGAAATTTGATTTAAATTACTGAAATAAAAAAGTTATGAAACTCAAAGGGTAGGATAGCTGTGTATTCCATGTTATAAAGGGAAGCCAGTACGCAATATAATTTTTCTTCCGGACTTCTTCTTTACCCTTACGGCCATAGCAGAAGCTTGCAAGAGGCAAATTTAAAATTTGTATTTCCATATATTTTTTATTTTAAATATAATTTATTTTCTAGTTGTCAAATTGAAACAATTGTCAGAAAAAATGACCGAATGCGAAAAAACCTACCGAAATACAAGCTGGCTCGTTGGTTTTTAGCCGCATAGATGGTATTTTGCTTGGTTTTTTTTTCAATATAGCTTGCTCGCTTGCACCAACGCAAAACTGTATTTGACCATCTCCATCACACAAAAAACCTGGTAGAATACCAGAAAAAAACGTAGTGTCATATGGGCTTAAGATTGAGCACTTTAAAGTGTATGTGTTAATGGGAGTGCCACATAATCCCCAAAAAAGAAAATCCCCAACGCACAAAATCCCCAAAAAAAAAAAATCCCCAAAATCAAAATCCCCAAACACGAAATCCCCACATTTTTTCGGGGATAGCGTCACAAAATCCCCAAAAGATGACTAAATAAACAACGTTGAAGATCATATTTAAAAAACCGCATGCCGAGTCTTATCTGAGCTCTGATACGTAATAACATATATGTATACATACATATAAAATACATATATAGCCCTGCAAAAATTCGGAGTACTCCATTCGCTAATCCATGGAGTTCTCGCTAATAATGTCGAAAAAAATGTCGAATTTTAATTTACCGAAATAAAAAAGTCGCAAAATGTCGAAAAATGTAGAAAATGTGGAAAAAGACTTGGCGTGTTTTTTCTTTATTTTCGGTATGTGGGTCGGCTTCGATATAATGCGCCCTACGGGGTATCTAAGATTTTTCCATATTTTATAAAAAATATGTTCATCTAAATAAATACAATGAATAAATAAAGGCGAAGGCCGCTTGCGCTGAAGTGTGTACTACGCATAAGGACATCACCGCCACGGTTATGGCACACGACCGGACTTGGATGGCGTAGCCCAGGGTTATTTTTTATAAGCGCGGCGGAAGGCCGCCAGTGCAAATATTCCAGAAAGAGAATTCTGCCGGCTGAGGGTTATTTTCTTGAAGCGCGGCCAAAGGCCGCCAATGCAAAAAAAACCCGCGTGTAGCACAGTACACGTGATAGAAGTTAACTTCTTACATCAATTTATATTCGCTCGAAAGCAACAAGTAACAAGTTTCATATATCATATGAGAAACGAATTTGCAAATAAAAATAGGTAAAAAAACTTTTTAAGTTAAACAGTTTTATGTTATACATACATTGCAATGCTTAAGATAAATGTACTAAAAACCAAAAAATAATAAAATAGATACAGTCGTGGGAATTATAAACATTTGCATAGACTAGACTAAAATAAAATCGTGGGGCACGTTAATTGTCTACAAATTATCGACTTAATGTGCGATAGAAGAATCGTTTAATTCGTCGTTAGGCAGTTGGCCCGCAGACGGTGAGGAAATTACATACTATTTTCTTGCTCATGGAAATTCCAATAGTTATACACTCCATGTTAATAAAAGAGATGTTTCAACTAGTTTATCGTTGGACATTCACACGAGGAATCGTTTCACTGCTCGTAGTTTGTCTTTAATCGACAAAACATGTGATAAAAGTACTACTCGCTCATCACAATGAAACCCTAAAACTCGCTTATAATCGAGCTTGCTCGCTTTTTTCCACATTCTAGCCCTACTTATCACACGTCCATCGTTGTCGGTTGAACAACTGCCTAATTATAGTGTAACATTACAAAACAAACATTTTAATCAACGATTGTAGACAATTGACGTGCCCCACGGTTTTATTTTAGTCTAGTCTATGCAAATGTTTATAATTCCCACGACTGTAGCTATTTTATTATTTTTTGGTTTTTAGTACAGTTATCTTAAGCATTGCAATGTATATATAACATAAAACTGTTTAACTTAAAAAGTTTTTTTACCTATTTTTATTTTCTAGTTTTTAGTTTTTATTTCGCATTCTGTTTAATTCATTTAGTGCTTCATTATTGCAAGGTTTCTTGCCCGTTAGTTTATTGCAGTCCAACGCCTCTATACGTAGTCCCTGCAAATAGGATTTTCAGTTTTAATTACCCCGATCTCAGCTCCACCTAGCGGAATTTTTTTTGAAGAAAATATTTCTTTTCAAGGTAGTAATACATGTTCCGAATTTCAGCCAAATCGGACCATAAATGCGATTTTTCTAAATATAGCGACCCACGCGCCACCTATCGGAAGTTTTTTTTTAGGAAAATATTTCCTTTCAAGGTAGTAATACATGTTCCGAATTTCAGCCAAATCGGACCATAAATGCGATTTTTGTAAATATAGCGACCCACGCGCCACCTAGCGGAATTTTTTTTTTACGAAAATATTTCTTTTCAAGGTAGTAATACATGTTCCGAATTTCAGCCAAATCGGACCATAAATGCGATTTTTGTAAATATAGCGACCCACGCGCCACCTAGCGGAATTTTTTTTTAAAGAAAATATTTCTTTTCAAGGTAGTAATACATGTTCCGAATTTCAGCCAAATCGGACCATAAATGCGATTTTTGTAAATATAGCGACCCACGCGCCACCTATCGGAATTTTTTTTTCATAATATTGCATTGTCATCGGGGTTATACATGCGTACAAAATTTCAGATTAATCGGTTGACAGGAAGAGGGTGAAATTTGAATTACTAAATTTGACCCAACAATAAAACAAACGGGGTGAGCTAAATAAAACCGTTTAAAAATGCGATTAGTCCGGGATAAATCGCAAGGGAAAATGCGACTAATACAATTTTACATCTCTTTATATGTAGCGAATTGATCGCATTTTTTCGAGAATGTCCTTTTAAGAGGCTAATTGTTCAATTTGTATACCCGAACGGGTACAAATGTAGATCAATCGCTTTCACCCAATTCTGAAAATGTCTAAAATTATAAATCGTTTTATATATTAGAAGAGTTTATTCGATTAGATTTGATTTCGTAAACTAAAAAAAAAATAAGTATTTC
Source organism: Urophora cardui (assembly GCA_960531455.1). Taxonomy (NCBI): domain Eukaryota; kingdom Metazoa; phylum Arthropoda; class Insecta; order Diptera; family Tephritidae; genus Urophora; species Urophora cardui. The sequence continues at coordinate 100,154,918 of OY482671.1, forward strand.
CTCCAAATATTTAAAGTTTTGAGAATGCATTATGCGAGTGTAAAAGATATGTGAGGAATTTTTCAAAGTTGTTAGCCAAGGCTATTTTTTATAACAATCTTTAAAAATTATAAATGTTCATGCCTATTTAAATAAATATTATACAATAAGTTTTACTTTTGTAAAGAAATCTATTCAATAAATTAAAATATTTTAAATAGTCAGTTTTGAGTTTATAATCGTAATTGATTTTTCAATGGCTATTTTTGGTAAAATTTTGTCAAAATTATTATTCATCATTGTTATTAAAAGAAAGCGTTTTCAATTAGTTTTACCTATTGTTTTTTTTAATACATACATACATTGAATATTTTTGTAAAATTTCTTCATATAATCAATCTAGATTTATACCCGTTTGGGAACAATTGGTCTACAATTAGTCTATATTTATACTCGTTCGGGAACAATCGGGACTAATTGTGGACCGATTGTTCCGGAAAGAAATCAATCGGGGACAAATCTATGTATATCGGGATTAATCGCACATTTTTTTGCAGGGTATTACAATGAAAACTATCGCATGTACATAAGTACATGTGGTTGTGTGTTTTTGTTTGTACAAATTCTATTTATAGAAAAGGCAATGCTTGTTCTTGTTATTAGATTTTGTTTATCGGCAGGCTCATCCGATTGGTTTTTATATTGGTTGTTTGGTCGTTTTTATTTTAATAATTAACTAGTTTGTAATCCCCGATATTCGGGTGGCACTTTTATTTAATAAAAAATTATAAAGAAAATTATTTAATAAAAAAGAAAAAAAGGAACAAAAAAATGGCTCGACCTGGACTTGAACCACCTTCACTTAAATTGGAAGCCTAGCATCTTACAGCTGAGCTACTGCGCTAGTTACCCGAGTTGTGTCAAACGGTGTACTTTAATTTCTGCTTGTGTTATTAACATTCTCACCACGTTTATTTCACCACAGCGCTGTTATGTACTTACACGTATATGTACATACGTGAGTGAGTTGTAATTGTTAGTTCAGTTTAAGTGCAGCGTTTGACATACCCAACGCAGGTGGTGTGATGGCGCAGCGGTAGAGTGTCAGATCTGGAAGCGAGGGGTTGTAGGTTCTCGAACCACGCGATATCAAGGTTAATTTTTTTTTTTAAATTAAAAATCAGCTAAAATGACTGCTATTTCCGGGGCCAACTTGCGTTGCATCAAATTTCAAATTTCACTCTCCTTAAAAACTCTGTATCGCCGCCTAAGGAGTTAACTTCAAAAAGTTTTCTACTCGCGCACATTTTACACATCATTAATTTGACATTATTTCGATATTGTTTTCGACATTTCGTACCCAACCCTATGTAAATATGTAATCATAAGTTATTGAGATGAATTTATTAATAAACATTTGTTAAATCATCACGTATACAATTTCTTTTGAGTTTCAGTTTGAGAAATAATGTCCAATGTAGAATCCCCATATTCTGTGTGAAATAAATTAAAATTAGGTTAGAAATCGCGGCGATTTCTAACCTAATTTTAATTTATTTCACACAGAATATGGGGATTTTGTGTTTGGGGATTTTGATTTTAAGGATTTTGATTTTGGGGATTTTGATTTTGGGGATTTTGATTTGGGGATTTTGATTTGGGGATTTTGATTTTGGGGATAACGTGGTAAACCCTGTGTTAATAGTTTGTGGGATTGAGTTTTGTGGGCTTGTGGTGTTTAAGCACTTATAAACTTCAAATTGGTCTATCTTAGCGAAAAAAAAAGATATTTGAGCAAACTCAACGCAATTCGTAAGAGAAAGACTTTTTCTTTCAGATGCTATGTGTGATTTAAAAAAAAAAAATCTCTCGTTTATATATAACCTCAAAAATAGGCAAAAACGGTGTTTTTTGCAAATTTAGGTTAGGATATCTCAAAATCCTGACGTGATAGAGCAATTCTGCGTCCAGATTTGAATTCAACGCATCAAAAACCTTTAGGAAAGTATGGTCTGGTTTATGGTCAAAAAAATCGGTCTCATTTTGTCGAGTACACTGAAAAAACAACTTACTCAGATTATGGAAAAGTGGGAATGATTCGGCGCTAAAGACATATTTCCATATTTTGATGTACGATTTTCTTCAAATCAAGGAATAAAAACCACGTTTTAAAGAAAATTGTACATCAAAATATGGAAATATGTCTTTAGCGCCGAATCATTCCCATTTTTCCATAATCTGAGTAATTTTTTTTTTTGAGTGTATCTAGTGTAATTTCTGGGATAAGTACAGACAACTACTCAATTGAAATCCTTCAAATAGGTTCTTCAAGAAGTTACATAAAAATTCTTAAAATTCGCCCAATTCAGCAAAATTTTGAAGTCCAGGACTCGAATTCTTAGAACTTTTCTGGGTATACAGTTTTTTAGCCCAATAAATTCTAGTATAATTATGTGTAAGTATCGGTACTCTAAAAATTTCACTGATTTTTGACAATTTTTTGTTTGAAAAATATTTGTTACTCTCTTCCATACAAACCCTTGATATTTACGCATTAATTTTGAATGGAAGAAAGTAACAAACACTTTTCAAATAAAAAAATTGCCCAAAATCAGCGAAATTTTTTTGGGAATCGAGTGTGAGCCACTGTATATTAAGCTTGATTGACAATTCGAAAACGATCAGAAGACGAATGCATTTTACAAGTCTCACTTTCGGGAAAATTTTCTGGAAATATTTGTGACAACAGTTGCTCAATTATCTTGACTACACATCAGAGTATCGGCGGTAAATAAAATTTGATTGCATATTATTATGCGCGTTAGTGTCTAGCACGAAATTATTATTTTAATTTTTATACTTTGGGATAAGCGGAAAAATCCAGTTAACTCACAGTTATCACTTCTACCGTCGCTGTATGAGTTAATTGGATTTTTCCGCCTACCCCAAAGTATAAAAATTTTATTGATTTTAAAAGTTACAAATTAACTTCTGGGGTATACTAGATCAGCCAATCGCCAGCTGTGCTTCGACATTGAATGTGGAAAACTCTCTCTTATAATATTTGATCGTTTACTCAAGACTTTCTTTACAGCTATCCATATTCTAGTGATCACTAAAATATAAAACGAATGTCCCTTGTAAAATAACAATGCTGTTAAACTGTTGTCCAATTTGTACAAACTAATGAACAAAATGTGCCAAAGTTGTTTAACGGCCGAAATTGCCGGCTACCAAATGCACGATTATAGTACACGCAAAAAACAACAATTACCCTCTATCTTCCACTTGCCACCTGATTATGTATGCATGTATATATCACATACCCTTTTCCACAAAAAGAAAGCTGATCGGTAACTGGAAATAGTCAGCCAACCGGAACACGAAATGAACAGCAAGAACAATAAAAAAAATACTTGCCAAAGCAAGAGTGCAGCAAATTGCGCTTTTCTCGTTTTTTTTTTGTTTGTTTTTTTTTTTTTTTGTAATTTAAACGCCATTGTCCAACAGCGATCCATTCCGATACACGACGCTTTATTAAAATGCCACATTGCCAGGGCACACATATGTACATTAGACCGTATCACATAAAAAAAGTTCGCCGTACATTTCCCATGTGATGTATTTTTGGAACACATTTCCGGAATTTTTTTTTTCTTTTATAACTAATTACTTCATTTTTGGGCCTTTTTTGACGCCGCTAGATTTCGCCCAAACACATTTGTTTTCATATCTTCGGTATGTATAGGCCGACCCCTAGCGACCAAAAAATACTATTTTTTTCAGACTTTCCAAAAAGGGGTCAAAATAACCTTTTCTTGGGGGTGTTAGCATGTTTAAATGTACTAGAATATTATTTGCTATAAAATTTCAGAAGCAGAGCTGTAAAAAGCTGCAATCATTCGTCCCAGCAATCATTGATTGTTCTTCCAATTTTATTGCAATGAAAATTTATTGCAGTTTTTTGATTGTAAAAATTGCAATTTGAAATAATTTGTGTTCCATAGATTGCAATAAACATTTATATAAAATTTTTGATTGTAAAATAACTACAATCAGCAATAATTTACCTTCCATTTATTGCAATAAATGTTTATTGAAATTTTTGGGGATCAAGTTCATTGCAATAAAATTTACTGAAATTTTTTGATTGTACAAATTTTCAATACAATAATTTACAAAAATTTCATTGCAATAAACATTTCTCATAAATCATTTTCATTGTAAAAATTACAATAGCAATAATTGTATTGTAATAAATTTTCATCGTAAATCATATTGATTGAAAAATGTTTGATTGCAAGGCTTGCAATAGCAATCATTTTCCTCATAACTTTATACGAATGTATTGGGACTGATAAAAGGCAAGCGCTTGGGTAATTCGAGCAATACCCGGCATTCATATAACACGGTTTGCGCGTAATAACCCATTTCCCGGGTACATATGTATGTATGTATGTACATTAGGGTGTCCTTAAAATCAGATTAGCGATTTTCTTCGATTTCACCCCCTACATCGTTAACAGCATGATCAAAGATACCATAAATAAATTTTGGTCCCGATCGGAGACGGTTAAGGAGTGTCGCAAATGGGTGAAAGTTTAGATAACCATATGGGACCCCGGGCGACACCCTTTAACCCTCTCCGATCAGGACCAAAATTTATATTTGGTATCCTTGAGTACAAGACTATCGACTTTGGCCATTAGATAAAAAAAATTAATTAAATTTTTTGGTCTTTATATGGTAGTCTGAACTTTGATACCTCTGCGACAACCCTTAACCACCTCCGATCGGGACCAAAATTTGAATTTAGTAGTTTTGAATACAGGACAATCGATTTGCGCATTAGATATGCAAAAAACTAAACTTAAATTTTTGAGCCTCGATAGAGTTTTCTGGAGTTTGGCACCTGTGCGACACCCCTTAACGGTTTTCGATCGGGACAAAAATATATATGTGGTATCTTAGACTATATTAGCATCGACCTATGGGGTGAGGTTGAGAAAATATGCTATGTACCCTAATGTGCATATTGGCACACGGTACTGGTAATATTTGCGGTCGTCAATTTGTATAAAGTTTAGATGATAAGATGATGAGAAAGGGGTTGAGGGTGCGGATGGATATAAGGATAAAGATATGGATAAAATTGAACATGAGGATGGGGATAAGTATATATATATTTATGTTAAACAACCATACATACATATGTATGACAGTAATGAGATATCCGGGAGTAAATGAAAAAGCAAATGGTACATAAATAAATATGTATATATCCTTATCCCCATCCACACCCTCATCCTCTTTCTCATCATCTTATCATCCAGACTTTATATGTACATATTGAAGACTGCAAATATTGCCAGTACCGTGTGCCCGGCAGCATCCAATATGTACATAACTACGTACATATGTATGTACCCAGGACATGGGTTATTACGCGGCTACGCGTGTGATATAAGTGCCGGGTATTACTCGCATTACCCAGGCGCTTGCCCTTTCATCAGTCTCAATGCATGCGTATAAAGTTATGAGGAAAATGATTGCTATTGCTAGCCTTGCAATCAAACATTTTTCAATCAAATTTGATTTACGATGAAAATTTATTACAATACAATTATTGCTATTGTAATTTTTACAATGAAAATGATTTACGTTTGAAGTTCATTGCAATGAAAAATTTTGTAAATTTTTGTAATGAAATGATTTACGAGAAAAGTGTATTGCAATGAAATTTTTTTAAATTATTGTAATTGTAATTTTTACAATTAAAATGATTTACGGGCAAAGTTGATTGCAATGAAACTTTTGTAAATTATTGCAATTCTAATTTCTGAAATCAAAATGATTGATGGTGAAGATCGATTGCAATAACATACTTCTAAATTTTTGAAATTTTTATTTTTACAATCAAAAAATTTACTAGCAATATGATTTACAATCAAAGCTGCTTACAATAATATACACTTTTTATGATTGCAATACAATCTGTTCAGAAGTGGTCTCCTAAGAAAAAATATTTGTAAAATGCACAAAACACATATGTAAGTATTCCTCAGAATGTCGAATTTGTTTCAATTCGTGTTCTACTAAAGAAATACTTATGTGATTCACAAAGTGTCACAAAGTCATATGTCATATTAAAATATTGTACGGAAATAGTTATAAAAGACTTTTCCGAAGCCCGTGAAGAAGTAAACAAAAACAGCTGATCAAATACGACGATCCAAAAACATATCGTGCAGAGTTGTATTTATTTAGTACACATATAGCATAGAATGCAACCACAAAATATTATGACTTATGACGATATGACGCAATATGACAGGTTGTGAATCCTCCAACTGTTTTTGCAAACGACTAATAATTTTTGACGAAGTTTAACATGCATACATAAAAATGGTACATTAAAGTGGTATAAACTAAGTATCTACTAGGTGGTAGTGATCCCAATAGTGCGCATAGGGTTAATGCGATTATGTGTAGGAACTGCCCTTTCAAGCCATATGCGAAGATCTGAGGAGAAATGTTTTGGGCGACATCTAGCTGCGTCCAAAAATAGAAAATAAAAAATGTTTCCCGAAATATTTCCAAAAAGACGTCATACAATGGACTTTTTGCTGGTCCCTATAAGGCGAGATAGGTACATGCGTACATTTCAAATGAACGACCACCCTACTACCATGACTCGATAACACAGCGCCATAGTTTAGGTCCATTGTAAAAAGAGCTTAAAATCGGCGAATGATTGGAAAACTTTGAAAAAAAGCGGGGCGTGAGTGTTAAAAGTTTTGGTCCGGTTTTTTTTTTTGTTTTAATATTACCAAGTACGAAAGAAAAATTAATAGCAAATAAAAGTGTACATACACACATCTGCATCCCAAACAAGTTCGTTCGTCAGCAAGCAAGCAGCCATAGTTAAATATATGTAAGCAGCGTGTGGGTGTGTGTGTGTGTAGAAACGTAAGCGCCCTGCAGGGAACTCAATAACTAGTGAGCAAAATTTCTAGTTCCGAACTAGCGAAAAGGTGTCAAAAGGGAACTAGATTAATTGTAGCTAGACCGTCACCAGTTCAGAAGGAGTGAATTGAGTAACCATTATTAGCACACTTTGATTTGTATGCAAGTGACAAAAATTCTACGAAAATTTTTTGTTCGTTCAATTACCGTCGGCTTTGTATGTTTTTGCAATTCTCAGATGTTTAATGAGGTACCCCGAAATAAGTCCCAAATGAAATAAGTCCCAAAAAAAAAATGAAATAACTCCCAAATATTTTCCATACAAATTGGGACTTATTTCATAATGAAATAACTCCCAATGCATTGGGACTTATTTCATAATATTTTGTTGGGACTTATTTCATAATGAAATAACTCCCAAATGAAATAACTCCCAACGAAATTCCGTTGGGAATTATTTCATTATTTTCCAGCTTTGGGAGTTATTTCATATTTGTTGGGACTTATTTCATTTCTCTTAAAAATGCATTGGGAGTTATTTCATATTTCTTGGGAGTTATTTCATTTCTCTTAAAATTGCAATTTAACAAGCTTCGACGCTTTTGTAACGTTATAAAGTAACCGAAAGCCGGGATCCGTACGATAAATCGAAAAAAATGTCGAATCTTAAAAGACCGAATTAAAAACTGTCGAAATGAGGAAAATGACCGAAAAAGGCCGAAATTTGTATACTTACATTTTTATCGCCGCCGCTGAAGGGTGTACCACGCAGAAGGACATCACCGTTAGGGCACACGTCCGGACGGATGCGTAGCCCAGGGTTATTTTTTATAAGCGCGGCCGAAGGCCGCCAACGCAGAAAAGGGTTCGGTGCAGTGAAATAACGCCCGTGGAAATAACGCCCGCGGGCCAAACCCCATATTAAAAAAAAAACGAAAAATTGGAATTAAAAATCGCGCGATTTTTTATTCCAATTTTTCGCTTGCGGCGCTTTTTCCAATAAACAAACACCATATTTAAAAAAACCAAAAATTGGAATTAAAAATCGCGCGATTTTTTATTTCAATTTTTCGCCTGCGGCGCCTTTTCCAATAAAACAAACACCATATTTAAAAAAACCAAAAATTGGAATTAAAAATCGCGCGATAGATGTCCTTCTGCGTAGTACTTTTTGGGAGATATTTCATATTTCTTGGAATTTATTTCATTTGGGAGTTATTTCATATTTTTTGGGATTTGGGGCCTCATTATGAAATAAGCCCCAAATATTGGGACTTATTTCATTTCCTTCTTTGGGAGTTATTTCATTTCTAAAAGTTGGGAGTTATTTCATTTTTATTGGGACTTATTTCATTGGGAGTTATTTCATTGGGACTTATTTCATTTGGGACTTATTTCGGGGTACCGTTTAATGAAGCATTTTATATAAAGAGTTTTCTATTTGCATCTCTTATGAAATGAAATGTTCCCCTAATTATGCTTTTCCGATCCCTCAGGCTTATTTTTATTATTTTTTTTTATTTTATTACTTTTTAAATATTATTGTAAATTTTTATTAAATAAATAAATAAAAAAATATTAGTTAAAAAAAAATTGAAAAAAAATTATCATCCACCTTGACACCGACAGGATTCGAACCCGCGACCCTCAGATTGAAAGGCAAATGCGTTAGCCAGTCGGCCATCGCGCCACTTGCATGAAGTGTGTCAAATGCTGCACTTAAGCGGCAGATGTAAAACTGTAGAATTTGTAGGTACTTGCAGCTAGTTCAGAACTATCGAAATTGTGCCAATAAACGAACTAGTGAAAACTGTAGAATTTAGTACTAGTTCGGAACTATCGAAAATGTAGTGCAGAGGGCGACAATTGACACCGCCTAGGACATCGGCGCACTCAGAGAAAAGTTGCGGGCTAAAATCAAGCTGTGTCGTACTTGATTTAAGAATAACTGAAATTAAGGAAAAATATTTCAAATTGAAGTTTCTCCAATCTTAAATCAAGAATGGCATTTATATAACTTTCATTTCATAATAAATTTATTGCTCGAGAAAACTTCTGCGCGATTTTAATTTGGAAGCTGTATTCAATAGATAAAGGGTTTGTTATCCGCTCGCGATATGTAAACATACAGATACGTTTATAAATAAAGATATATACATACATATATGGAGTTTCGCAAGAAATTGTTTCCTTGGAAAAAAGAACAGTTAAGAGTTCTAGCGTTGATGCGAATTTAGTTTAAGTTTTAAAACGGCATCCAAAATGTTTCTTTTTTCTTCAGGAGTAATATTTCATATCTAGAAGTGACCGGAAAAATTCGAGCGGTGAGATCTACGCCAAATACATAAATAGAAGAGCAGAGAAGCTGCAGCACATCATCGCCTATGCAGAAATGAATGACACCGACATATTTATATTTCGTCGTACCATACGAAAACTAGCATACGATTTTTTGTGGCTGTGTAAAAACAGTATATAATTACTGATACTTTTCGTATAGAATTTTTTTATTAATTGCTTTCGCCAGAAATATCAAATGTGCTAGTTTTCGTATGGTACAACGATTTATAGTTATAGTTATAGTTATAGTTATAGTTATAGTTATAGTTATAGTTATAGTTATAGTTATAGTTATAGTTATAGTTATAGTTATAGTTATAGTTATAGTTATAGTTATAATTATAGTTATAGTTATAGTTATAGTTATAGTTATAGTTATAGTTATAGTTATAGTTATAGTTATAGTTATAGTTATAGTTATAGTTATAGTTATAGTTATAGTTATAGTTATAGTTATAGTTATAGTTATAGTTATAGTTATAGTTATAGTTATAGTTATAGTTATAGTTATAGTTATAGTTATAGTTATAGTTATAGTTATAGTTATAGTTATAGTTATAGTTATAGTTATAGTTATAGTTATAGTTATAGTTATAGTTATAGTTATAGTTATAGTTATAGTTATAGTTATAGTTATAGTTATAGTTATAGTTATAGTTATAGTTATAGTTATAGTTATAGTTATAGTTATAGTTATAGTTATAGTTATAGTTATAGTTATAGTTATAGTTATAGTTATAGTTATAGTTATAGTTATAGTTGTGTATTAATATTTTTGGTTTTAAAATCTACACTTACATATTTGTATATGTATATAAAGATTGAATTATATACATATAGTTATAAGAATTCCATCTCATTGTAAATATATGTAAATACATATGTATATGTCTTACAATAAAACACAATGAAAAGAAATAACCATTTTTCTTTTTTATTTTTGTTAGGTGGGTTAAATGATTTCGAATTTTGAATTTCGAAAAAGTGGAAAAGCAGGAATAAGTATTCTTAAAATAAGAATGTGCATTCTTAAATCAATCATAGGCAATGCTGAAAACAAGTTTATATAAGCTTATTTCAAAAAGGAAAATTATTAATATAAGCTTTTTATTCTCTCAAAAATCGTTCTAAAAATAAGAATATATTCTTGATTTTAGCATTTTCAAGGTTAACAGGCTTTCATGACGTTTTCGGCTTGATTCTAGCCCATTATACTTAAATTTAGCTTGCTTTTTCTCTGAGTGCGTGTTAAATTCGCCAGTTGATAACATACAAAAGAGAATTAGCTCGCACTAGTAGTGTCGAAAAATGCACTAGAAGCGACCTAGTTCAGAACTAGAGATTTTCCCTACAGGGCGGAAGCGACCGCCAATACTCGCCCCCAAGTAAATAGTACACGTACATTAATATCGCTTTTAGAGCCGAACGGAGGTTACGCAGTTGGTGGCGGAACAATTTTTAAGCCACGTTCTCGCGTTTTGTTATAGTTTCGCTTATTTCGCTCGTATTTTTTGTTCATCATGAATATTCATAAGCACGAAGCGACATTATGCCATATCGTGTATTCCATTTACTTACATAGATAATCATACAGAAACACGGACGCTGAAAGGCACGGCACAGCAAAGCACACAGTACCTACAGTGCAATGTAATGTAAATGCTTTAAACTGTTGAATTTGTCCGACCATCCAAGCGACCGTGTAGGAATATCTTCACTGAAAACGCATGCACATTCTTATTTCCTCACAGTAGGTACTCCGCGTGGTCACGCTCATGATAGGATAAAACTAGTTATAATTTACTTACAATGGCTTAATTGGTGTAATATGACCATAGCAGTTGATATGAAAAAAAATACACGGAAAAATAGTTTTTAAAAGTCTATAGAGTGTTAAAATGTTCCATAAAATAATTCGCCATAAAATTTCACTAGGGGTATCCTCAGACAAAATCTTTTACTATTTTTAGGACTTTATAAAAAAAGGCTGTCAAATCGAACTCTTCGTGAAGGTGTTAGAGGGCCATCCCTTGCAAATTTTTATTTGGTTATAAACTCGTGTGGTTTCGGCTGTGTGCCATCCTCAGTATCTTGTTTGGTTCCCTACAAACCCTATGCTCCTTTTTAGTTAACTCACACCCACCCCCACTAGACAATCAACATTTGATTACTTGTTAGTGGCCGAATGCTGCTGCGGATATCCCACTAAACTTCACAGTGTTTGTATATTAAAGCTTTACACTCCAATGCCAGCTGCTAATTATACACAGTAAAAATTTTAGTTTAATTTTAATACCATTTTGGTATTTATATATAACAATGCCAAAAAGCATAAAATGAAAACCATTCTGGTTTAAAAAAAAAGAAGAGAATATTGAGAGACAGAAATTATTCTTGGTATCAAATTAATACTTTCTTGGAATTAAATCAAAGCCAAATTTTCGTTATTTTAAATGTATTAAAAATAATTGAAATGGTATAAGATCAATCCAAAATTGGAATAAATTCTATACTTTTATGGAATTAAATCAAAACCAAATTTTGATTATTTTTATAATATTTTTGGTAATAAAAATACTTTAAATGGTATTAAATCTATCCGAAAATTGGAATAAATTGTATACTTTTTTGGATTTAAAAATAAACCCCCATAAAATTTCCAGTGGATATACTGCAAATAACCCATTATCCCAAAGATTAATGAGAAATTGAATAAGGTTAACATAGTTTATTTACATAAAAATCCAAAACAGTAGTAGCAAACACTAAAGTACCTTATATATTGAGCCCTAATCCCCATAAAAGTGTATCAAACAAAAAGTAAATTTTACAGGACACAGTTTTTTTTAATTTGTTTTGCATACAGTTTGTATGCAGCCTTGAAACTTATTTAGTCTCTAACTTCGAAACTGCACATTTCACAGCCATGAAATTTTGGGAGTTGATGTATGTGATAGTAAATTGTTGATTTCCATTAAAAAGCTGAAATCGATAATTTTGTTGGATACACTTTTATGGCGGTTAGGGCTCGATATATATACATATTGTCACTTCTACGCCAATATTTTCGAGATGTCCAGGGAAATTTCGGCACCGTCGCGGTTCTTGAAGTGATATTGCCTTATGACTGAAGCTGCTTATGACTGAAAAAATAAAGCAAAATTTACCCTCATGATATATAATTAATTTCCTGCATTACTTACTTCATACAATTATTAGATTCGGTCCATTTATTTGAGTATACATATTTGATTACTCCTTCGGATTGCAGTTTCGAAAACATTTTGTTTGATTTTATTTTTACTTTTTACTGATAATTTTTTTTAAATATTTTTCTTTTTGGTTTTTATTTCAAACCAAAAATATTTTGTTGGTAATATAATTGAGAAAGTGAAAGTTTTTTATACTTTTCAGGATTTGTTTTTAAACCATTAATGATTAAACTTCTTTAGAGAGGATTTTAATACTTTTTAAGACTTAATTTTAAACTATTTTGGAATAAATAAAATTGTAAAACTTCTCATAGTTTAAAAATAAGACTTTTTGGCATTAAAATTCAAATTTAATTCCGAGAATCATTAAATTAAGTACCAAATGGTATTAGAAATAAACTACAATTTTTTACTTTGTAGCTATGTAAATAAGTATATATTTAAACCTCTAATTTTATAACCCTTGGGTGTAATTAGCAGCACCGACGTCGTTGTGCCTGAAAGGGTGTATTTAAATGAAAACTTATAAGTAAAGTGGAAATATTTCCAATCTTGGGAAATGGCCATTAAATTTTACACAATACCATACATGCACGGAGTATATATATGTTACCGTTGCATGTATGTATGTATATATTTGCATAAGCGAAATTGTAAAAATTAAAATTTTATTATATTGTAAATGCGAGTCGCGCATAGTGCTCATGTTAAAGCTTAAAATAATGCATATCTCTCTTGGCTCCAATATAAATGCACTCTTACACAATTTTCCTCTTTCTCTGCAACCACCAGTCGGTTCAGAGTCTGTGCGTATCGGGGCCTTGGTATCCATTCGAATGGCATGACCGGTATATACTTATGGTACCCTTATCAGACGTTTTCATTGTCTATGCCCCTTTCACATGCCTCTTAAATACTCTTCAAGAATTTTACCAAATTTATTGCTACATATAACAAAGATAAATATTGTTTATACTTTAATAACGCAAATTTTGCGCTCCAATGAATTTTGCTACCGAAAAAAAATCCAACTGAAAAGCAACAAGCCACCACAACCACAACAATTGAAGACATCAAATTATTGCGGCAGCCAAATACTTATTACATCATTAGATTGCGAGTAGCCGTGCAGCCTGGCACGGCTAGTCAATAAAGATTGAAGGATAACAACAACATCGCCTGAATACCAAATATAAAAAATTTTACTCTCGCTAACTTGTCGGCGATTTTGCTTCTTTAAGGCAAAAAATGTAGTCGGATATTTATATATGTGCATTAGGTATATAACAAATGTTGACGAAAAATTTGGCATACCACCACGTGGTGGCAAATATTGTACAAGTAATGAGCAGGGCCGTGCGCACGGGGGGGTTTTGGGGGTTAAAACCCCCCCCATGACCAAATATAATGGCGTTTTCTTTTCTCGAAAAAATGTTGCCCTGTTTGATTTTCTTAGCCATTTTGTAAGCTTGTGTGGTGATTTCAACGAATGTTGTCCTCTGACTAAGTAAGAGGGCATCATTAACTACAAATTCAGCCATTTTATAGAAAGCCATGTTACGTAATTCGATAATTGAGATATTAAAGGGCAACATTTTTTGTCAGAAAAGAAAACGCCATAAGTTGCAATGATTTTGCAAAAATTTTCAAAATACAGTTTATAAATTTTGCATTGAATCTTGACTCATAATTTTTGACAAAATTAGTTACAATAATTTTACGGAAGAAGAAATTGGTGAAAGTTGCAAAAAATAAGGTTGGCCAATACATAAGTTCGGCACTTTGAATTGCACTTAGAGCTTTCCGAAATTACAAAGTTGTGTAGCATATGTTCGTTTGGCATTTTTAAAAAAATTTTACTGATAACAAAAAATGTTCATTTTGTGAAAACAGTGAGCAGTTTCAATTAACAAGTACAGTGCACTCGCGAAAATTCGAACTAATGAAAACCAACCCTGTCCTAGTTATCGAAATGTTCGAGTTTTCGAACGTTATGTATTTTTAATATATTTGTATGTATGTATGTATTCGTTTTAACAGTTTTCATACTCTGTCCATTTTTATGGCATAGTTAATCAAAGATATTCTCTGGTTTCATGTTTTGTAGTTCATTGCCAGTTTATTTAATAAAAAATGTTATCAAATATGAATGTTGCTTACAAATTATTAGAAAAAAAAGCAGTGATCTTGGTTTGATGTTTCTTATTTTCTAGCGCATTCAATACAGCCTTTTCGCGCAGTGATTGTAGCACTTAACTTTTCTCGGGCTAATTTTTTCAGCAGTTGCCCATGCTATAGCTTTGTTGAAAATTGTTACGGCTTCGGATGAACTTATGCGTTCTTGTTCATTTCCACCTGAGATTGAAATCAATCCTATGCCATGCCGTTTTTTTTAATTTTGTAGCGATCCATCGCTATATTTGGCATGTAACTCCTTAGCTTTCTCTTTCAAAATTAATCGATTTATAGGATAATTCTTGCTGCGTTGTAATAAAAACCACTTGTAAAGCTTTTTTTTTTTTCATTTTTGGCAATTCTGAAGCGCGAAGCGTTTTACGTTTCCAGGGCCCGATAGCGTTTTATTAACGCATTCCAAAATTTTTTTTTCATTTTTCACAATTCCACAAATTGAGGACTTGCAGTGTTATATTTTTTGGATAGAGCTGTGATACTAACGCCATTATTGGCCTCGTTAATTATTTCAGCCTTTTTTGCTAAACTCAAAACATTTAGTTTTCGTCCTATTATAAAACGCAAATAAATTTGATCTTTACCGCGCAAAATCCCGTGTATCACTGACAAATATCAATCAATTTAAAAGAAAAGTTCCGTAATTAGCAAGAAACCTAGCCAGTGCGGCGCCTTAGAATGAAACAAAATACGCACGTAATGACAAAAATTTGAATATCGGCCGTTACAGCACATGCAAAACGACAGTTTCTCACATGTTTTTCCATGGAAAAAAGAAAATAGTTTTTCGATTTTTAAAGTAGTCAATGGAGAAAAAAAAGTTCAAGTTTCCGAATGTTCGAGTTATCGTGTGTTCGAGTTTTCGCGAGTGCACTGTACTGTAAACAGTACTATTCAGGACCTGGTTAACTAGGTTTTGATGAATAATAATAAAAATATGTTTCAGAATCATAATGAGTTTCAGAAAAGTTAGAGAACATTTAAATTTATGGTGTATGGGTCTGGATATCTGTTTCAGCAAATATGTTTATCTTAGCGAAAAATGTATGCGAATGCAAACCAAAATTAATAACCCCCCCCCCAAGGCTAATTCCTGCGCACGGCCCTGGTAATGAGTATCACCTTTTAAGGTGATTTCGGTTCAAAAACGATCCGCGCACAGCTGTGTTATTATTATATTGAATCAGAATTTTCTGAAGAAAAATTAGTTTGGGATGGGTGGGGCACTTCCCTTAGGTCCATTAAAAGGCGTTTGGAATAATAGGAAGATTATTAGTTAAATAAATATCTATTATTATGAAGAACAAGTAAGGAAGCTTAAGTTCGAGTGGAATCGAACATTAGATACTCAGCTGTATGCTTTCATTGTTTGTTTCCATTTGATGGAAACACGGTGTACTTTACATAAAGCGAGTGCTGCATAAAGTGGGCGTAACCACGCCCATTTTCAACATTTTTATCAGTCATCCAACTAAGCATATGAATATTATTCTTTGTGCAAAATTTCATTCCTTTATGACTTCTAGTTACAAAGATGTCACGTTACAAATTCCCAAAGGGTGTTCCAGAAATATCTTTGTTAAAAAGTAGGCGTGGTCATAAACCGATTTCAATAAATTTTTGCGTGTCTATTAACACAAGTTATAAAAGTGTATAAACCAAGTTTCGTCATAATATCTATTGTAGAACTCATGCCACGAAATTTCAATGAATTATCTTTATATTTGACAAAGATATCGCTTAAAATGTTTTTATTAGGCCACTTATGATACCCATATATAAAAGTGGGCGTGGTCGTCAACCGATTTCGCTAAAATTTTGAACATGTATTACTACAAGTAGTGAAAGTGTATACACCAAGTTTCGTCATAATATATCGATTATTTGTCGAGTTATGGGCTCAGAAATCTCGTATATTCCTGCTTCCAAAAGAAGGCGGTGCCACGCCCATTTTCCAAAATTTTTGTATTTTTTGTTTTACGTCCATAGTTGAACACCTTTCATAAAATTTCAATGATATATCTTGATATTTGACAGAGATATCGCTTAAAATGTTTTTATTAGGTCACTTTATAATACCCATATATAAAAGTGGGCGTGGTCGTCAACCGATTTTGGCAATTTTTCGTCCAAACATTTGCCTAAGTAAGTATATCACGCCTACCAAATTTCATCGATATATCTTCAACGGTTTCTGAGTTATGACTCATAAAACTTTCAATGTTTGCCCCTTAATAAGTGGGCGTGGCACCGCCCATTTTCCAAAATTTCACCATATTTCTTCATAAGGGCCTGAGCTCAATACGTGTGTGAAATTTTATCACTCTAGCTCTATTAGTGACTGAGATACAAAATTTCCGATTTCTACTATATAGGGGAGGTGGGCGTGGTCATGGTCCGATTTCGCCCATTTTCAATACCAACGGTCCCAGTGTCGATACCAACTTGCATTTCAAATTTCATTAAAATATCTCAATTTTTGCGAGTTAGAGTGTTTAAAGACGGACGGACGGACGGACATGGCTCAATCGATTTCTCTTTTCATCCTGATCATTTTGATATATATAAGTCTATATCTATCTCGATTATTTCATTCTGTTACAATCCACCGTTAGGAAATCAAAACTATAATACTCTATGTACTAGTACAGCTGAGTATAAAAACGTGTACATTGTAAAAAACTTTTTGTTTTTTTCAGCAGTTCTGATAAAAAAAAGTAATTACGTTTTGCGCGGAAACTTTTTTGCAATTTCGCAAAAAAAAAAAATAATGGGGTTCATACTTTTTTATGCTCTATTCGACTATGGTATGCCGTTTTTCGTATTTGCAAATATTGTAAAAAGTTATATGCCTAATGTGCATACTCGTATGTACCCTGCAGAAGGATTCATAAGCGTAAGCTGTTAAAATTGGAATACGCTGGCGCTCATTCACTCTGCTGCAAACGTTTAATACTTAATTTTCTGTTATGCGCTCATATCTAAAATAGAGAGTGCGGGAATTAAATTTTATGGGAAAACATGGGCAAGGAGAGCAAAAATTGTGGCGAGCGTAACAAATCACTGTTGACAGCCATGGGTATTTGCAACGCTTAGGCTGCACATAAAATGTGAATTATTCAGCTAAACAAAAAAAAAAAAACATTTTTATTATTCCTTATTATAATAAATGATTCAGGCCTTATTTTAAGGTATATAAACATCACACAAGGCTTTTTATAAGGAATTATCTATGCATTATTACCATGGCGGATAAGTGTTGGGAATAAAGTTTCCTCTCAGAGAGAGAGAGAGAGAGTAGTCCTTATAGTCTGATGACATCAACACACGAAAATCAGCCTTATTAAAAGCCTTTGTCTACACAACTTTTGTCGCCTACAATTTTCAGGCATTTTTTCTTAACTTTTATATCTTCCGGAATAAACCTTAAATAAGGCGTAGATTTTTTAAGCATGTAGGTGTGTCTGTATGTGTGTTTCAGGTAGTTAAATAACCTCAGAAATGTTCGAGATTGTTTCGTGTGTGTGATTTTTGGTTAGTCTTTGCTATTTCTACCTCACGGCCATTTACTTGAACATCATCAAAATTTCTTTAACGAAATTTCTGCGGAAATATCATTGGTCTACAGTTGTAGTTGCTGTTGTTGCTGTTTCTGATGCAGCAACAAGCTGTTGCCCCGAACAAATGCGAATCTCTCTATACGAGCGCTTTGGCATGTAGCTTATGAAAATATTAGATTTTTCACTTCTTTTTCTCTAAATGGCTCACGTCTACATATCCGTGATTTTATTATGTTTTTGGTTTTGTATGTGTATTATGTAAGTATGTGTGAGTACCAGTGGCGGACGCTTCATGCAAGCCGAAAAGCCCGTTCGTTTCATTTAACGAATTTCTTTCATATGTGGTTATTTTAGGCTTGAAATGTGTTTACTTCTTATGTAAGTTCTGTTGGTACGTTAGCCCACCAACAACATTCACGTGTATTTTGTTTGCACAACCAATCACAGCAGGTTAGTGAGTATGCTTTAACAACTCCACACAAGAGCTTTTAAGAGAGAATAGCACAGCTTGTTTTCTTGCTTTCTCTAAAGAGGACTCAGTTGCTTATTTTTATAAGCAGTTAAATTGAAAAACAAAAAAAATTCTTCGTATATAGGCTTGCCCAGCCAATTTATGCTAAAACCGCCACTGGTGAGTACACATGTGCTTAATCGCCTACTGCAATTGAGCCACATTTTTTTTTTTCATCTTCTCATCTCAGTTTCAAATACATACTTGAGTTCTCTTTTCATTTGTTTGCTTTATATTTTTTACGTATAGTCAGTCCCCGATGTGCTACCAAATTTCCTCATACTCAGCGCCACTCGCACATGGCGTAGAATCGAAGTTCAATTTCGAAATCAAAACTGCCACTCAAAAACACATTTGAGTATCTAGCCGCAGGCACGACGAGTTGCTTGACTCCTTTCCGGCTCCATCGCCATTCGCTATCGCCATTTCCATCGCCATCACACTCAGCTGCTGAATTCCACATCATGCATTTTTGTTCTATTCTTCTTTGCTTTTTATTGTAATATTCTTAATATGTTTACGCTTAATGTAACAATGTCCAGCGATGTGAAATATTATATTGTATTTTGAAGCCGTTTTCGTCCCATTCCTTTCGACCGACTGTCCAAGCATATGTTTGGTTGGCTTACATTTGATTTCACATTCGCATTTGCAACGCCAAAACCGAAAACCAACGCATTACGCAACAGAAACTTTAATTTGAACGAAACGCTGCCGGCCAAAAGCTAAGAAAAACGTTTACCCATTTTCGCAGATATGAATTTGTAACTATGTGTGTGTGCGTATGTGTGGTTGTGTGTGTAATCACAGCAATAAAAATATGATTGTATTTTCACTTGAGTTGTTTTCATTTCGTCGCTTCGTTGAATCCAAAACCGCGACAGAAGCAGCAGTCGGCAGCAGCAGCTGCTAGAGCAACAACAACAAAAATGCCAACATCACCAAGGCCAACAACAGCAATTGAACAACACACGCCTGACTGCTTCGGCCGAACGTGGAGGCGTAACCATTCCATCTCTCCATACAGGAGACTCCCATTTGAAGCTCCAAAACGCCCACTGGCTGGGGCCATGTACAATAATTTCATGTACGCTACATTTCACCGGTTATTGCTATAAGTGCTACAACAACAAGGCGTACATACTACATATTTTACATTTTTAAAGATAAAAAGCCAAAAAAAAAACTACAAAAAAGGCATAAGTATGAATGGTCAAACCAGAAGGCGAATAAAATTAGTCCTTAAGAAAAGTTATATGTACGTATGTTCAGATATCTATATATGTATATTATCTATATATAACCTCCAAAGATCTAGGCCTTATTTAAGGTTTATTCGAAATAATACAATTCTAAACGACAAAAGTTGCATGGACAAAGATTTATAATAAGGCTGATTTTCCGGCGTTGATGTCATCAGGCTACAAGGACAATTCTCTCTTTCTCTCTCTCTCTCTCTCTCTCTCCCTCTCTCTCTCCCTCTCTCTCTCTGAGAAGAAACCTCATTCCCAAGGCTTCTCCGCCATGGGAATAATGCTTAGAGATTTCTTTATAATAAGGCCTTATGTGGTGTTTCTGTACCTTATAATAAGGAATAATAAAAGACGAGATTCGATTAGCTATTTAATAATAAAAAAATATATTCTGCTGGCATTAAAAGGTTAATATTTATATATTTATATATATGTATACCACTGGCGGATTAAAGGTCCAGAGCGCCCTAGGCAGCCACTTTCTCGGCGCCCCTGTACCGACCATAAATGGCCATCATAATATTATAAATTTTAACTACCTAGTTGTTTTACACCCTAACAATCAAAATCTTTCCTCTTTATAATATTAGTGTAGATGTAGATATAGATGATGTAAAAGCTTAGATAATTTGTTAATCTCTACATATAATAAAATTGTAACAGGTCGATGGCTGTACATTGCAGATAGCGAGAAAAAAATAATTGGGGGAAGCATTATTAAGCCAGTAGAATCCAAATCAACCATTTTTAGAATTTTTGTCTGTCTGTCTGTCTGTCCGTATGTTTGTGGCTGTATCACTCAAAAAGTGCTGAATGGAATTGAACGAAACTTTTTATTGGATTGCTAGACCCTCACCTTAAAGTTTAAGGTATTATTTGTTCTCGACCGGTTTCGGAGTTATCGGCCAATATGTGCACCAAAATGTGTTAGTACAATATGGGTATCAAACGAAAGGTGTTTATGAATGCTGCCATAAACCATTTGATTAATTTCAATACCTAAACTGGCTTCGGAGATATCTCATAAAATGTGAACCTTCTTAATCTCAAAATGCTTAATATGGCTATTTTGTTATAAGAAATAAAATAATGGCTACCTGGTAACCGACGTACAGAGTGTACTTATGTTATGGAGCGATAAATTCTCCTCATTGATAAATTGCGAGGGAGTCGTCGAACCCGATACCACAATCCCTGACGATGGAAAAAACATTCCACCACCCGACTATGATGAAGTGAGGACAGCTATACCCCGGGTCCAAAACAATAAAGCTCCAGGAAAAGACGGACTACCTGCCGAGCTGTTCAAACACGGACGTGAAGAGCTGGTTGAAAGCAGGCATCATCTTAGAGTTGAAATCCAGTCTTTTTTGTTGGTACTTATTATTTACCAACAGAGTTGAAATATAGAAGAGAAATTATACGCATACGAAGTCGCGGGCAACAGCTAGTATTTAATAAATTAACAAAATAAGTTTTGAATTATTGAGAAGAATCGACCACAGTGTTGTATTCAAACGTAGCAAAATCTTCACAAGAAAATTGCCAAAATTCCTAATAAAATCAATTAAAACTCAAAAATATGTTAATTTTTTGTTATTATTGCTACAAGTATAGCATTACAAATTCAATTCACCCAATAATTTTAAAGATTTAACGATTTCAAAATTCATTTCAATTTTTTTTTTGTAACTTTTGCACAGCACTACATGGTGACAGGCACAACATACCAAACGATCAGCTGAGAGTGTCGCAACTTATAGATATAAACTATGCTGCTAACTAGAGTGCTATTGTTTTTGATCACTTGTGATTGGAGTAAAAGAGACAAACCTATTTTGAATAGATAGCCAAAGTACATAAGAGAGAAGGTGATGCAAGATGGTGCAGAGAAATAACGCCCGCGGGCGTTATTTCCCAAAAACAAGGAATAACGCCCGTGGGCGTGTATTATTATTGGAAAAAGCGCCGCAGGCGAAAAATTGGAATAAAAAATCGCGCGATTTTTAATTCCAATTTTTGGTTTTTTTTTTAAATACGGTGTATTATTATTGGAAAAAGCGCCGCAGGGGAAAAATTGGAATAAAGAATCGCGCGATTTTTAATTAAAATTTTTCGTTTTTTTTTTTTTTTTTTAATATAGTGTATTATTATTGGAAAAAGCGCCGCAGGCGAATCGAATATGTAATCCCGAAAATAAGACATGTGACACAGAAGACATTGATGTATCCGAAATGGATTGTTCTGACTATGAAGAAACGGCAGACAATTTTGGGAGAGTCAAAGCATGTTGTTGTGTGTTATTTGTTTTATCAAGCCACGCGATGTTCTCTTAAGCCCATGCAATCACTTTAAATTGTGTGCGGATTGCTTTGGAGAGCACAGTAAGGTTGCAGTTGTAAATGGCAATATAAATATTTTGTGCCCGGTTTGTCGTCAAATTGTTGAAAACTCTATAAGAGTATTTGTTTAGATTGTGGTCTGAAAGTGCCAATATGTATGTAATGAAGTTTTATTTATTTTGATTGAGTATTTACTTACAGACCTTGAAAATTAATACTAATAAATGATTATAGAAATTTACTGAAGCTTTGTTTATTTTGATTGAGTATTTGAATATTTAGAATTGGATTTAAAAAAAATATAAAGAATCGAAAAATTGGTATT
Organism: Urophora cardui; assembly: GCA_960531455.1. Lineage (NCBI taxonomy): Eukaryota > Metazoa > Arthropoda > Insecta > Diptera > Tephritidae > Urophora > Urophora cardui. The sequence continues at coordinate 100,177,596 of OY482671.1, forward strand.
AAAAATCGCGCGATTTTTTATTCCAATTTTTCGTCTGCGGCGCTTTTTCCAATAATAATACACCGTATTTAAAAAAAACAAAAATTGGAATTAAAAATCGCGTTATTTTTTATTCCAATTTTTCGCCTGCGGCGCTTTTTCCAATAATAATACACCATATTTAAAAAAAAAACAAAAATTGGAATTAACCCTTTGCTTAATTTTGTACGATATATCGACCAAATTTTTCGTGTCCCTTTACATGATTTTTTTGTTAAAACTAAGCACTATTTTTGCCAAAGAAAGCAATATTATATTAATTTGAACTCTTCCCTATCTAATACAGCCAGAAATTATATAATTTTTGTAAAAAGTTTCTCAGAAAAAAACATATTCTTCACATGCTCCCTTTCAGGAATGCAATTGTTCTAGGAGTCACCATAAAAATCGATTTTTATAAATTTAATAAAAGCAAAGGTGCCCAAAATTTATGAAGTTTTGTGTATACAATGCCCTACCGAATATAATAAAAATATTAAATAAAATAAATATACGTAAAAATTAATTTGAGACCTGCGCAAAAAAAATGTACGATTTATCGTACAAAATTAGGTAACTCAAATGTACGATATATCGTACATAATTAATTTGGTCGATATATCGTACAAAATCCGCGAAAGTTGCTGCTCAGTGCTGCTTGTTACGTTAAATTCAAACGCAAATTTTTCGACGTTGCGTGGCACGTAGCTGCTTTAGATAGTTATACACAGCGCAAAATGAAGTTTCAGAATTTGAACAAACTCAGAATTTTTAAACTAAAATGTTAATTGAATTACAAATAGCCATAGGTTGCATGCGACGTGGTAGAATGACAACATTTTGGTATCCTACGATTTCAATACAGATTTTTAAGGATACGATGTCACTAAAAAGCTTCATACTGTTACGACAGAATCTACACTCAAAAAAAAAATTACTCAGATTGTGGAAAAGTGGGAATTTTCATTGTTTTGATGTACAATTTTCTTCAAATCAAGGAATAAAACCATCGTTTTAAAGAAAATTGTACATCAAAACAATGAAAATTTTCTTTAGCGCCGAATCATTCCCACTTTTCCACAATCTGAGTAATTTTTTTTTCAGTGTAAATTTTATTGACAAATTCTATAAAGTTCGTCCGTTAGTCGAATCAGTACAAAACCGTTCAATATTCACTTATGTATTTAAAAAAAACACTAGAAATAAAATCTTTTTTCTTTCCTATCGAATAAATACATGCATATGCATACACTAAAAAAACTTCTCGCGATCTAAGATATATTTTTTTTATTATTTTGAACACGCGTTCCAATACATTATTTTTCTTTGTTTTCAGTAAATTATCTTAAAAATATTCAAACATATTCGTTGCAATGGTGATTTGTTTGAATATTCAACTTATCAAATTAAGAAAATCAAATATTCAAAACAAGGACAAGTTGGGAATGGAATGACGCTTAAGAAATTTTTCCTTATTTTGATGTATGAATTTCTTTAAAACAAGTATATGAAACCATGCAAGTAACTTTATTTCATAATCCTTTTAACATGTTTTAAGGAAAATTTGCTCAAAACAAAGAAAGTGTTCAATACAGGGAAGTAATTCCTTTGAACGCTAAATATAACGTTTTTTCTCTCAGTGCATACATATTTTTATATCCTTAACTTAAATTACAATTTAAAAATATGTGTCGCAATGAATTTTGTATTGAGGTTACAGCTTTTAAGTTTAAAATTATATTTTTTTATTTTGTCTTTACTAAATTTTTTTTAATGTATATATGTATTTTTTATATATAATAATTATGTATTTAAGTATGAATTTTATTAAATCTGGATAGAAGTCACAATTTTTAAGCTTAATATTAAAAATATCTTTATTTCGTTGCTTTAAAAAATGTTTGTTTAAAAAAGTCTAAACAAATTATAAAAGCAAAATTTGCAAGATTTTGGCTCATTTCACGAACTTTGTACGATATATCGTACAAATTTCAAAGGGCTGTAAAACCTAAACTAATTAATTTTTTTTAATTTTCTTACAAATTATGCTTATTTAGGACTAAATGAATGAAATATGTGCCAATCGATTTTTTTCCTCCACGGGTAAAGAAATTGAAAACAAAGGGTTAAAAACCGCGCGATTTTTTATTCCAATTTTTCGCCTGCGGCCATTTTTTCCCTAATACACCATATTTAAAAAAAGCCCGTCTGCGGGTTTAATTGCCCTTCCGAAAGAGAAATAAAGCCCGTGGATCAAACGAAATAACGCCCGCGGGAATTATTTCTTTTTCAAGAAAGGAAAAAACGCCCGCGGGTGTTATTTCCTTTTTTTTTGGGAAATAACGCCCGCGGGCGTTAATTCCACGGGCGTTATTTCAGTGCACCATGCAAGATCACACGTACGCAAAGCCAGGCATCACTTTTCTCACAAGGCCCTTAAGAAAGTGCTGTCGACGATGCACAAAACATATGTCAGCGATGAACAGCACGTGCGGTGTCAGCTGAAGCTGTCCCGTAGGGTGTCAAAGTTGTACAGACCGTACGTATTGTACAGATTTTGGTTTGCACTCAAGTGTGCAGAAAATGGTTGCCAGAGTATGTAGTATATATTTATTTTCTCAATAGATCTCTACATATCGTAAGATTTATTGGCAAAGTGGAGATAATGGGTCGTATTAATAAACAAAAAGCAGTTGCTATTTCTCAAATTTTTTGTAATTTGTATGAAGAAACTTCCAAAATTTGAGAAAAAGGCTTGAAAAAGTAATTGCTTTTTTATTAATATAATCTAATATTTTGATAATCGCCAAAAAAGTCGCCATCGCCAATTTTCATAAATTGGTCGCCAAAGTTTGTAAAAAATCGCCAATTTGGCGACAAATCGCCAGTACTGGCAAGCCTGACGACGCAACAAACTCGCAATATTGCACAATATATCGATGCTTGTGCAATATAATTGATTTATCTATTATCGATTTATTATAGATCAGCTTTAATTCCTAATCGTCGATATGTTATTTTCTTTATTTGTTTAAAAATTCTGAGCTCGCGCGACCCTTGTAACTACGCGCCCCTAGGCAAGTGCCTAGTTTGCCTTAGGGATAATCCGCCTCTGATGTATACATATATGTATGTAGTATTTATAAGAATGAAATAAACGTGAGCATTTAATTAACCACTTGCCTGCATATCACTACATGTATGTGAAAGCGCATAGAGAAAGCGACCTAAGGGTAAAAGATCAATTTTTTTTTTTAATGTGGACGACATCTGAGTATCGGGTATACAGTCTTATAGAATAAACAATTTTGTCGGAAAAAAATAAAAGTCACATTTTAACTGTTATTATTTGACTAAAAAAGTAAAAGTCAACTCTTAACAGTTATTGTCTGCCGAAAAATATTAAAGACAAAAAATTACTTTTTGATCGTAACTTTTATCATAAAAGTCATAACTAATAATTTTCAATATTAAGCCAATAAATCGTCTTATAAAATCAAAACTAGAACTTTTATTCCTGAAGTTTAATTTAATTAAGGTCTAGAGTTTTAAACGAGCTATTATAAAGGCACATATGAAAATTTAAATAATCAGGAAATCTAGGTATTAAGTTCTAGACGGGCATTTAGTAGTTTAGTAGTTTAAATAAAATAATAGTCCACAAGTCCAACAAAGGTACCAATTGCAATACGGGATGATCGTGTAAGCACCTTGTTATGGCCGATGCTACCCAAATCTCTACCTTTCTGTGGGTCAGGCCCCCTATTTCGAGATACTCCGAAGAGTATCTCTCCTCCGCTATATTGGGGTTCAGCACTGCCCCCACGAAACTCCTCGAAGGGCCGTTCCCAAGAAACAGCTTGGGATAACTTAATCTCCTTAAAATATTGAATATCAAAGGTAATATTAATAATAACTGAGGCTGAGCGAACCCAAGGGCTAACTGCTTCCTCGTGATACCAGACAAACTCCGGTCGGTTTTCGTGCACCCATTTGAGGTGCAATTGGACAACTACCAGTTGAGCCACTATGCAATTCATAAAGCGTATTGGTATCTCTTACTGGAGTGTGCGGGGTCGTAACACCCGTAACTTTTTACAAAAGTCCTCCTGCGGGAATCATCCGTTTACAATAGGAACCACCGGTTGTAAGAAGAGGAAGAAGATGTGACTAAAAATAACGGCGCTGTAAACCTCACCCCCCCCCTTTCAATTCTATCTGTGATAAGTATTTCGTGGCTTTCTTAAATCCCACACCGTACTAGAAAGTTTGTGCTGCTGGAGCACAAAACTACAAGCGCAAAACAAGACAACATCAAAATCAAAGACTACTTGGCTCGCAATCCTAGTTTAATTCCATAGCAACTGCATTTATTGTTTTCACCTTTTTACGTATGTACTTTAACTCAAATTGAAATCATAAACGTTTTTAAGCGCACTTTCTTCTCAACCTTGCTGCCTTTTAAATCCATATCAATGCCGGCATACGGATATTTAGAATATTTGTTAGGTTGAAAGTTCGTATGGTTTCTATTTACAAATAGCTTTGGCGTTTTGCTTAAGAGCCTCAATAACTCGAATGGCTGCTACTGATGCTGCTGCTGTTGCTCCTGTTGCATATTCGAAATCGTCGTAAAGGAATTACGATCCACTCAACTCAACTGAACTCTTAAATAGAATCTCTCTTGTGAATAACCCAATTAAGTTGAAAAATGAATCTTAAAAGCCTCAGCGGCTCTGGCAATTTTCATCGATAATTGAATCAAAGCCTGTCTTTGTTCTTAGTTACCCACAACATTTTTCATCAATTTGATTGCTCTTGCTCTTTGCCAAAGTGTCCTGCCAGAAGAAGTTGAAGATCCGTTTTTATTGTTTGTGCCAATGCAATTTGCTTTTCATGCACGTTTTTTCTTCCTTTTTTTTGTTGTTTTGCTCTTATTTTTACTGTCACAAAGTCAACAACTTTTTCATAAATCTCCTAGATTCGTTCTCTCTCCCCCCTGTCCGACACAACCCGTTCCATGACCACCCTTACCAATTGGAAACATGCTGAACTAATATGTATAAGTAGGATACTCGTATTAAAGCCCCTGCCAGTGACTCTTCCTCTTCTTCTTCTTCTTCTTCTTCTTCTTCGTTTTATTCTTCTTCTTCTTGTTCACCTGTAAGTTTCTTTAGTCACCTGCCGTCCAATCCCTTAGTCGCCCACAACGCCTGATTGATATGCAGGCAGTACTTCGGCAAGCAAATGTAAACGAATTTGCAAATGCTCAAAAGTAGAAAAAGAGTTTGTCCAGGCGCACCACAAAGCATTTTGCAACCACAACTCTTGATGCATACATACATACGTACATACATATATACAATGTACATTGTACATACATATCTACTAACCCACTTACATTTATGCATAAGAACAACACATTTATTTATTAAAAGAGGACGACGACACAGTGTGCGTAAAGAAAAATATGATTTTGACTTGAAAACCAGAATAGGGAAAAGCTTGGCAGAAAATTTTACAAAATGCCAAAGACAAAAACTTTTTGCAGGCAGCAAAACGCAAAAACGACAAAATCAAAATTTACAAAAACTTTACACAAGAAAAGCAAAAAAAATAACAAAAAAAAGGAAAAAAACACAAAAAAGCAAAAAAAAAACACAAAACAATTTTCTTAAGTTTGCCAAACAGCCGGAGGCGCATATGTAAATACTTTAAAAGCCCGTCTCCACATAACTTGATTCACCAGAGAAACATGTAGCAAAACATCTCGCTCAATAACCCGTCTCCACGTGGCTAATCGTGATTCAGTTTGACATTTCTCTTTCTTGTTCTTCTTAAATGTTTGTATGTTTGCTTATTTTTGCGTCTTTGTTTTGGTCTGTGTGAGATTTCGATAGATTTTCGATACAAAATTAGAGAAGACATCGATATCATCGAGGTTGGCAAGATGATTCAGAATGAAACAGTGTTTCAATCTTTACTCGCTCTCAGAAATTTGTATGGAAATTGGCGAGTTTCGGCACTGGTTTCCGTGTCGAAACAAGATTGAGAGAGAAAATGCAGAAAAAAAGAGCGAAACACGTTATGTGGAGACATGATATAAGGAGTATGGAGGAGCGTTCCATCGGTTGGACGGCAGGACGTATGCGGCTGTTACAAGCAATATGAAATAAACGAGTTACGTTTAGTTAAAGGCAAACAGCTATGCACGAGTATATACAAACATACACAGCGCCCATTTAATGCTCAGCAATGAATGTCCTTTGAAAAAAATGTCAAGTCAAGAATCGTTGCTTCAGCTCAGCACGGCTCAGCTTGGCTTGGCGCAATTCAGAGTTGCAGATTTTAAGTTTTACTTACTTGACTTTGCTTTCTTCGCCAGCTGTTTTTATACTCAGCTGTACTAGTACACAGAGTATTATAGTTTTGATTTCATAACGGTGGATTGTAACAGAATGAAATAATCGAGATAGATATAGACTTATATATATCAAAATGATCAGGGTGAAAAGAGAAATCGATTGAGCCATGTCCGTCCGTCCGTCCGTCCGTCCGTCCGTCCGCCCGTACGCACGATAACTCGCGCAAAAATTGAGATATTTTGATGAAATTTGGAATGCAAGTTGGTATCGACACTGGGACGGTTGGTATTGAAAATGGGCGAAATCGGACCATGACCACGCCCACTTTTCCTATATAGAAAAAATCGGAAATTTGGTATATCAGTCATTAATAGAGCTGGAGTGATGAAATTTTACCCACGTGTTGAGCACAGGCCCCTAAGAAGAAATTTGATGAAATTTTGGAAAATGGGCGGTGCCACGCCCACTTATTAAGGGTCAAACATTGAAAGTTTTATATGCCATAACTCAGAAACCGTTGCAGATATATCGATAAAATTCGGTAGGCGTGATGTACTTACTTAGGCAAATCTTTGGACGGAAAATTGTTAAAATCGGTTGACGGCCACGCCCACTTTTATATATGGGTATTATAAAGTGACCTAATAAAAACATTTTAAGCCATATCTCTGTCAAATAAAAAGATATATCACTGGAATTTTGTCGCCTGTGTCCAGCTATGGACGTAAAACAAAAAACGTAAAAATTTTGGAAAATAGGCGTGGCACCGCCTCTTTTTAGAAGCAGGAATATACGAGATTTCTGAGCCCATAACTCGACAAATAATTGATATATAATGACGAAACTTGGTGTATACACTTTCGTAACGTCTGGTAATACATACTCAAAATTTTAGAGAAATCGGTTGACGACCACGCCCTCTTTTATATATGGAAACTATAAAGGGGCCTAATAAAAACATTTTAAGCGATATCTTTGTCAAATATAAAGATAATTCATTGAAATTTTGTGGCATGAGTTCCACAATAGACCGGAAACAAGACATATAAAAATTTTGGAAAATGGGCGTGGCACCGCCTCTTTTTAGACAAAGGGATATACGACATTTCTTAGCCTATAACTCGACAAATAATTGAGATATTGTGACGAAACTTGGTTTATACACTTTTATAACTTGTGTTAATAGACACGCAAAAATTTATTGAAATCGGTTATGACCACGCCTACTTTTTAACAAAGATATTTCTGGAACACCCTTTAGGAATTTGTAACGTGACATCTTTGTAACTAGATGTCATAAAGGAATGAAATTTTGCACAAATAATATTCATATGCTTAGTTGGATGACTGATTTTGAAAATGGGCGTGGCTACGCCCACTATATGCAGCACTCGCTTTATATAAAGTGCACCGTGTTTCCATCAAACGCAAACAAACAATGAAAGCATGCAGCTGAGTATCTAATGTTCGATTCCACTCGAACTTAGGCTTCCTTACTTGTTTTTAGTATATACATATTTTTGTATGTCTGTGTATGTGTGACATAATTGGTTGGTATCCCTACAGCCAATATAAGGGCCAGTCCCTAAAAACGACAGTCTAAAACTAGAAAGTGCATAACTCCGTGAAAAATTTACGTTTTCAGCTAATTCTTTTAGCTGTCTTCTGTTGGGTAGCACCAAATGGATCTTGGTTAAAAAGACGTACATATAACCAAAGTAATATTGCTTTAAAAGGGATGGCGGATACTCGTTCCACAATACATCGCAATCATAACCTGTCGTAAAAGCAAAAAAAAAAAAACAATAAATAAATTAATATTACTTAGCATTTGTAGATGAATGGGAATAATTTCAACTTTTGTATGGTTAAGTTTCAAAAGCTTGGTATTTTATAATATAATGCCGCATTTATTTTCAGTATATTAAAAGCTCTGCCGGCTGAGGATTATTTCGTAAAGTGGGGCCAAAGAGTGACCAATTTTGAACTAGTTCGCAAGTGCCTCCATTTGAACTATTTCCGAACTATTGATTTTTGAACCATCTCAGGACTGAACATATATGCATGAAGCAGTTGAGAATGCATTCCAAAGTTCTGCAGATGTGCATAATTGCCACTTCGTTGGACATCGCCGTAGTACAAAAGACAGTTGAAAGCATTGCGTTGTATAGAACGAGAACCAAGCCTGCCTCTTTTTAAACTAGTTCTGCACTAGTCTGGAACTAGCACAATTTGTTGCAGGGCATTGTATGCAAGTATTGTCATTGCCCCTCGCCTTCATCATTCTTCGAATGATTGTCTTCGTCGTACGTTTCTGACGTTGATGTTGTTGTTTACGTTGTTATTGATGTTCCGTCTTGTACCTGTTCTTATTGTTGAGACTTTTGTATTGAAACGAGTTTACATTTGGCACACCCACCGTTACGCCATTGAAAAGTTTTCGCACAGTGTAGACTTTACATACATTTTTTGGCGAGGATATACATACATATATTTATGTATATACCGATTTGTGTGATTCAATTTTGACAAACCCAAAATATATATGTATATATTAGGGTGGGACGATTTATTAACCTACATCGCGCCATCGAAATTGGGATTCCTCTCATTTTTCTGAGTAGAAAACTCGTCCACGACATTTGTCTAAAATTATTTTTGATGTTCCGAAATTTGGTTTTTATGGACAAAGACGGATTTTTTTAAATAAAAATTAGGCAAAAATCGACAAAAATATAACCAGGCCAATATGCACATCAAATTGAAGCAGAATTTTATGCTGAATCCAGATATGAAATCAGAATTAAAATCGGATGATCTTTTTTCGAGATATAGCTTGATTTCCGGTTATGGAGGCTGAATGTCCAAAGTCGCATATTTTCGAGATTATCCTAAGGAAAAAAGAGTGCATTCTAGTTCTCCTATACCGGAAGATAAATTAATATTTTAAAATATTGTTCCTATATTGTATGGACTTATCTTTAAGAAATTTGCAAACAAATTTAAGATATATTTTACACAGCAAGAGATAATCGCGAAAATATGCGATTTTGCTGAATCAGCCTCCATAACCAGAAATCAAGCTATATCTCGAAAAGAGATCATCCGATTTTAATTCTGATTTCATATCTGGATTCAGCATAAAATTCTGCTTCAACTCGATGTGTATATTGGCCTGGTTATATTTTTGTCGATTTTTGCCTAATTTTTTTTATTTTCAAAAATCCGTCTTTGTCCATAAAAACCAAATTCCGGAACATCAAAATTAATTTTAGACAAATGTCATGGAGGAGTTTTCTACTCAGAAAAATGAGAGGAATCCGAATTTCGAGAGCGCGATATCGATTAATTTTCCTCCATACAAATCGCCCCACCCTAGTATACATACAAAGGAAGTATATGTGGATATTGGTTATTTTCACTTAAGATGTAAGTACATAAAAGCGTAAGTACGTGCAGCTCTCTTTAGAAAAAAAAATAGCATTATACTGAATTTTCGAAATACTCCATTCATAAATGGTTTTTCAACTTTAGTCCAAGTGCTGCACTCACCGTAGGATTTTCTTTTTGGAGTAATATCTATGGACTGATCGACAGTATTTTTGCGTAGAAAATCCCTCTGCATTGGAAAATGCTCCCAAGGCCAAAATAAAGACATATATGTAAATCGGATAAAATCGGATATAAATTAAAAAAGTTACAATAAGCAGAAATTTCGGCGGTATTTCGAAGGATATAAAGGAAGGATTTCCCGAAATCCTCTCAACACAAACTCTAAATTTAGGTTTGGACTTTAATAACTTTGTTTTCGACACATTGCGCTGTACGTCTTCACTGTCCACTGGCAACCTCTCAGGTGGTGGATGGACTAGGCCGCGGCATTCTTGGCTACTCTTGAATGTCACTTTGCATATCAAAGACATTGCATTACAGCTCCAGAACTCTGACGAATGCATTGAGCGCGCATCGCAACGCATGCTATACGATAAAACTATGCAGCAAGTAAACGAGCACGAAGAAATTTCGTAGCCGACGGCCAGGTGCATTTTACTAGCGACTAACAAAGCAGCGAGGAGGCGGAGAATGAAGGCGGATGAAGAAGAATGCAGTTCGAATTGTAGAAAGAAATTGAAATATGCTAAGCTGTCAGTTGTGACAGAAAATTTCTAACAGAGTAGGAAACCGCAATCGTTGCGCTTAGCCAAGATGCAACACAGCAATGCAACAACAGAGCTAGTTAGAAGAGGCGCGAGATAACGAGGAACAGCAGCAGAAAGGCGAAGGTGTGTAAGTAGAATGTAGTTGGATTACTGGTTAGACGAGGGTGGTGCGGATAGCAATTGTAGAATTTATTTTATGCACAACAAAGGCGTATAAATTAAATTAAAAGTGCTGGACAATCAAATTCAATTTACGATAACATCATAAATTCCGAGCATAGCCTTCCCAATGGCAACACGTCTCACCACCATTAGCGGGCGCTCAATTCAATGGGCCGGTTGGTCTTTGTCTGCACCTTAAGAAACCCAGTTGGAAAGGTGGTCATGCATGACCTTGCGGACGCATGAAAAGATGTACGAAAAATTTACATTATAGTATGTATTCCAAAAAAAACTATGATTTCATCTAAAATCTATGTTGTATGGCTGCCAACTTATAGGAAATCGGATACACTCTAGAATGCAACCCAAGGTAAGCGAAGAGGTCAGTCAACGGCTCTCAGCTATACCTTCCAACTTATAGAATATCGGATACATTCCAGAATGCAACCCTAGGTAAGCGAAGAGGTCAGTCATCGGCTCTCAGCTATACCTTCCAACTTATAGGAAATCGGATACATTCCAGAATGCAACCCAAGGTAAGCGAAGAGGTCAGTCATCGGCTCTCAGCTATACCTTCCAACTTATAGGAAATCGGATACATTCCAGAATGCAACCCAAGGTAAGCGAAGAGGTCAGTCATCGGCTCTCAGCTATACCTTCCAACTTATAGGAAATCGGATACATTCCAGAATGCAACCCAAGGTAAGCGAAGAGGTCAGTCATCGGCTCTCAGCTATACCTTCCAACTTATAGAATATCGGATACATTCCAGAATGCAACCCTAGGTAAGCGAAGAGGTCAGTCATCGGCTCTCAGCTATACCTTCCAACTTATAGGAAATCGGATACATACCAGAATGCAACCCAAGGTAAGCGAAGAGGTCAGTCATCGGCTCTCAGCTATAACATTGAATCTAGCAAAAAAAAAAAAAAACAATTAGGAGAATCAGGTTTTCTCTAGTTTTGCTTTTTTACAATGACGACAACAATTCACAGAGTCTATTTTAACAAACGGACGCATAAAAGCGGCACTAAAGATCAATATAATGTTGAATATCCCACATGGGTGAAGCAGTGAAGGGGAAGATGGTGCGACAATGAGAGAAGCAGAGGAGAACAAGCTGAAGTGAAGTTACATATTTCTAGTTGGAAATCGGATGGAGAGAGAATGAAGAGAAAAATGCAAAAAAAAAGTATTTTTTTTTATTTTTAAGTGAGAAAATAAACCGACACTGAGATCACGGCAAGAGCGACTCTCATCCAAACATTCCTTTTTGCCTTACCTTGGCAGGGAAAAGTGGATGCATGACTTCCCTAGGACATCACAATGAAAAAAATCATGCATTCTGGAATGTATAGATCCTATGGCCTTTATATCCATTTATAGATGACCATACATTACCTTTTCCAACTGGGAAGTTTTTCATTCGTTTTACCTAGAATTCGTCTCTCGTATTTTGTTTTTTGTATTTTGCTAACTTTTGTTATTATTTTACTTACAAACAGTTTTTATGCTCACCTTTACACATAAGCATTTACAACCGCATGTACCCAGTTGGAAAAGGTAATGTATGGTCATCTATAAATGGATATAAAGGCCATAGGATCTATACATTCCAGAATGCATGATTTTTTTCATTGTGATGTCCTAGGGAAGTCATGCATCCTCTTTTCCCTGCCAAGGTAAGGCAAAAAGGAATGTTTGGATGAGATTCGCTCTTGCCGTGATCTCAGTGTCGGTTTATTTTCTCACTTAAAAATAAAAAAAAAACTTTTTTTTTGCATTTTTCTCTTCATTCTCTCTCCATCCGATTTCCAACTAGAAATATGTAACTTCACTCCAGCTTGCTCTCCTCTGCTTCTCTCATTGTCGCACCATCTTCCCCTTCACTGCTTCACCCATGTGGGACATTCAACATTATATTGATCTTTAGTGTCGCTTTTATGCGTCCGTTTGTTAAAATATACTCTGTGAATTGTTGTCGTCATTGTAAAAAAGCAAAACTAGAGAAAACCTGATTCTCCTAATTGTTTTTTTTTTTTTTTGCTAGATTCAATGTTATAGCTGAGAGCCGATGACTGACCTCTTCGCTTACCTTGGGTTGCATTCTGGAATGTATCCGATTTCCTATAAGTTGGAAGGTATAGCTGAGAGCCGATGACTGACCTCTTCGCTTACCTAGGGTTGCATTCTGGAATGTATCCGATTTCCTATAAGTTGGAAGTTAAAGCTGAGAGCCGATGACTGACCTGTTCGCTTACCTTGGGTTGCATTCTAGAGTGTATCCGATTTCCAATAAGTTGGCAGCCACACAACATAGAGTTTAGATGAAATCATAGTTTTTTTTGGAATACATACTATAATGTAAATTTTTCGTACATCTTTTCATGCGTCCGCAAGGTCATGCATGACCACCTTTCCAACTGGGTAGTTGTACAGATAAGTACCCTGCAGCTAGTTCCAGGCTAGTGCAGAACTTGTTCAAATAGATTCAGGGCTGGTTCTGTCTTTTTTAACATGGCAATGTCACGCGAAGTGGCAATTATGCCCCTCTGCAGAACTTTGAAACCTGTTCCAAACTACTTTCTATATGGACATTCCTGGAATAGTTCACAAATCATTAGTTCGTAATTAGTTCAAAATGAAGCGCTTCAGGACTAGTTCAAAAATGGTCGGTCTTTGGCCGCGCCTTATAAATATTATAGTCCTCAGCCGGCAGAACTCTTAGCATACTGAAAATATATACGGCTTTGTATTACAAAGGTCCACGTTTTTGAAACTTAACCATACAAAAGGTGGAATTATCTCCATTCACCTACAAATGCCAAGTAATATTAATTTCTTTCTTATCATGTATTGTGCATTTTTTGTTTGCTTTTCCGACAGGGTAGGATTGCGATGTATTGTGGAACGAATTTCCGTCAGCCCTTGTCAAGAAATATTTCACTGGTTATATGTATGTACGTCTTTTCACCAAGTTCTGGAACATGGAACTACATAGCAGAAGACAGCAAAAAGGGGGCATTATTGTAAAGTGCAACATTTGTTGTTGTTCAACTTTAAAGCTTCAAACATACATTTTTCATGAAGTCGCAATATGTACCGTCCTGCATCCTCTAAAAACTAATTCTAAGTTAGTTGTGAACAATCTAGTTCTAGCCTGTCGTTTTTCGGGACTGTCCCTTATATAAGCTGCAGGGCATACATTTGTATAGAGCAAATTTCTAGTACGAAACTGTGATTTGATTCTAGTACATTTGTCACCTGGTAGAATCTATAAGCACTATATTGTCGTTTTCGATTCGCCATCAGACAAGCGAGGTCGGATCGAACAAAAATGTTCGAATCCATAATGAGTAGTAGCCATACTCGCTATCTGGTCGATAAAAATTTCCCTTTGCTCGCTACCATTCACATATAAATTTGGCAGAGGGAAATTTATAGCCAGCTGAGAAATTGTGAATCGAAAGCGGCTTATATCAGAAACTGAGTATAAGAATGTCCCAGTTCAAAATTTGATACAAAAACACCTGAGCTCAATATTTGGTTCCAAAACGCGCCAGTTCCGAGAAAATTTCTTACAAAAAAATCTTATGCAACTTTTTTTCATAAATATTAGCCGCTTTCGATTCACAATTTCTCTGCTGGCTATAAATTTCCCTCTGCCAAGTTTATATGTGAATGATAGCGAGCAGAGGGAAATTTTTATCGACCAGTTAGCGAGTATGGCTACTACTCATTATGGGCTCAAATACTTTTGTTCGATCCGACCTCGCTTGTCTGATGGTGAATCGAAAACGCCAATTATTTCTTTCCATTAAAGCTTTTTGTTGTAGTTAAATTTACCTGCTAGGTTAAGAAATTTGCCTCTTGCACTACTTTTCTTTCTTCTTTCATTCTGACTGACTGTTTGCCTCGGATTGTGGCTGTTAACTCTGTGTGCATAAACCACGCTTCGTCGTCCAGTTGGGTTGCGGCCAGAGGAATACTTATTTACAGTTATGTATGTATGTATTTTTTTGCCAACATTTTCATAAGATAAAATAATAATATCATTTCCATCTTGAACTTGTTGCTCGTCGTGAGTCCCCTTGCTTACACATGACAAATGTGCAGAGCTCTGTAAAAGAAGCAGCCTTGAAATGTTTATTCAAATGGAATTTATTTCATTAAAATATAAGTACAAAATATTTGCGTATATGTACATACATACGCAGTAGGCCCAAAGGTACTACAACCATCAATACTTTCCTCCTTACATTTCCCTCAGGGAAGATAACAACTTCCATGATTATGCCCCATGATTATCGCA
The DNA here is from genome assembly GCA_960531455.1 of Urophora cardui. Lineage (NCBI taxonomy): Eukaryota > Metazoa > Arthropoda > Insecta > Diptera > Tephritidae > Urophora > Urophora cardui. Next base: position 100,192,613 of record OY482671.1, read on the forward strand.
CGGCAATAGCCGCCTTCGCATGAATGGCTTTGTCTAGTGAAAAAAAAAAAAACAATGAAGCGAAAGCGTTGGGCTTTCATTCCAAACCGCATGCTTTTTTCGTATGGTCGTTATTATACTCTTGTTAGGTATTCAGCATGAACTGTAGCAGTATTGTAGTGCTGATTATACAGCTGCCTACCATCTAACTTTATTATGTACTTGATTCGTATAAATTCTTCTGTTTCGGTTCCCTCTTCTTAGCTCCTAATTTAGTCAGTGAATAAATGATCTGTGCTCAATCTGTACATGCCGTTCAACATGCTTTAGCAGTACCTGCGGTATATCTAACACAAGCATGAATAAAACTCGCTTCACCTTACAAGTGGGCCTAGTGGGTATGTATTATGTTTTTTGCATATACATATGTATGCATTTAAGTATATGAGAATTAATGCTTATGTTGGGAGTAAAACGAGCAAGCAAAGTCAAGTTGAATTAAAAGTTTCATTTCAAACTTTTTTATATTGTTTATTGCTCAGTGTATTGTATTTTATTAGATTTCGTTTTCAGTTTTTCTTTCAAGATGTCTCGACATTCTTCAAGCTTGGCATACAGCGCATGTATGTACATATGTATGAATGTAAATATTAAATGTGTATCTCAAATCTATAAATACATATGTATATATACATATGTATATGTAAATGAATATTTTTGATAGCATGTGTAATAAAAAATATTTCAAACAAAGTTTGCGAAAAGAAAGTGCAACGCGCAAAAGAAGTTGGACTTTTTATTTTAAGCACAACCGAAGGACTATTTTTTATTGAAATACACACGTACTGATGGATGGCGATGAAGATGATGATGGATTATGCTTTTGATGATGAGGATCTTGATGATAGTAATAATGCTGTTGCTGTTGGTGCTAAAGTTGATAATGAAGATGATAATGAAGGGTTCTTGTGATCGATTTCATTTAACGTTGAAGCATAAATGACTGATCTTTTGGAGCCGAAGAAAATCCCAAACGCAACAAAACTGAGCACTTCCTAAACAATCCTACTGAAAATTGTGCTCTTAGCCCATAAAGTGACTTTTTCCGGATATAACTTTTCATGGTAACTGATGTCCAGAGTGTACTTAAGTTGTGGAGGGACCACTTCTCCTCCTTGCTAGATAACGACAACAACGAAATTGCGGAAGGAGAAGAATAGCAATGTCTCGGCTTAAAAATAACAAAGCCCCGGGCGCTGACGGCTTGCCAGCCGAGCTATTCAAACAGGGCGGCGAAGAGTTGATAAAAAGCATGCATCAACTCCTATGCAGAATATGGTCGGACGAGCGCATGTCCGACGATTGGAACTTAAGTGTGCTCTGCCCAATCCACAAAAAAGGAGATTCCAGAGTACGCGCCAATTATCGTGGGATAAGCCTCCTGAATATCGCATATAAGGTCTTAGCAAGTGTATTGTGCGAAATATTGAAGCCCACCGTCAACAAGCTGATTGGACCTTATCAGTGTGGCTTCAGACCTGGTAAATCTACCATCGATAAGATCTTCACAATACGCCAAATCCTGGAAAAAAACTCATGAAAAGGAACCGACACACACCATCTCTTTGTCGATTTTAAAGTCGCTGTTGATATAACGAATAGGAATTGCCTATACGCCGCAATGTCTGAATTTGGTTTCACTGCAAAACTTATACGGCTATGTGACTTCTTCAAATTGATGCTGGAAAAGATAATAGGAGCTGCAGACTTAACCATACAGGAGGCATCTTATATCACAAGAGTGTGCAAATGCTAGCGTACGCCGATGATATCGACATCATTGGCACTAACACTCGCGCCGTATGTTCTGCCTTCTCCAAGCTGGTTAAAGAGGCTAAGAAAATGGGTTTGGCGGTCAACGAAGACAAGACGAAGTATTTCCTGTCAACACACAAAGAAACAGCACGCCTTGACAGCCACGTCACTGTTGACAGCTACTAATTCGAAACAGTTAAGGACTTCGTCTATTTGGGAACCAGCATTAACACCAAAAATAATGTCGGCACTGAAATCCAACGAGGAATCACTCTTGCCAATAAATGCTACTTTGGACTAAGTAGTAGAGCTGCAAAACCATTGATAGTCGGACCACTCGATAGTTTCGATAGTCGAAAAAAAAACTATCGATACTATCGATAGTTTTTTATGAATATTTCATTAAAATAAAAAGAGGGATGGTTTTGTTTACAGTTTTCTTCCCAAAAAGTCTTTAATTTTTTACGCAAAACAATAATTAAATAAAAGATCAAATAAGAATTAGATACTTCACTTACACTGAGAGAAAAATCAACCAAAAGTTGGTTAATAGTACTAATTTCACACTTGAAATGGAATCAATGTGAATTTTGTTTAATAATACCATTACCATTGTTGATATATTAGACAGGGTTTTTGGTTATATTAACCATGATATTTGTTGATATAACAAAATGTTCGTTCAAATCTTCAACCAATTTCTTGTTACTATTAAACAATTTGTTGGTTATATTTTTATGCCAGTAGCAGCACTGCTATGTATGATCTATAAGAGAGTGTTAATATGTTAACTGAATAACAAAGAAAATTCCAAATACTCACTCTCTCGCTCTCTGCAATTCGGGTCCAGCCATTCAACTTCGTCAAGCACAAACGGTGTTGAAGGCGATGGTAACAACAGAGCCGAAGCCATAAATCTTCGTAAATGTTTTTACTTTTTTTTAGATATGAATTAACCAATATTTTCCAACTTTCTGTTTGATATTGATTGTTACCAAACTATTGGTTAATGGTACAATGAAAATGTACATATTACATTTTTTCTTTTTGACATGAATAAATCAACCAATAAAACATTAACCAAGAAGTTGGTTGAAAAAACCATTGTACTTTTTTCTCTGTGTATGTATATAGCATCTTCTGGTTAAATTAAACCTTAAAAAGAGGGATGGTTTTGTTCACATTTTCCTTTTCAAAGTCTTTAATTTTTTTTTAACGCATAACATTAATTAATTAACAAAAGAACAACAAATAGGAATTAAATACTTCACTTATATATATAGCATTTTTTGGTTAAATTAAACCTTTTTCAATTCAAAATTTGCACTTGATTTGGAAAAGGTTTCATTTGACTTGAAAACGCTATAGTAATAAAACTAAAAGTAGAACATTTGTTGTTTAGCATCTTTGGCGCTGACTAATACATAAGGCACATTGTTTATACATTTCATTAATGTAAAGTACCGATAATCAAAAGGCACACTGTTTAAACATTTCATTAATGTAGAATACACTATGCTTTAAATAAATCAAAAAACAAAAAAATACGAAGAATTTCAGTTATGTGGGAGGATAGGTATGGGCCTGCTGAGCACAGATCAATTTCTTTTTTTTTTTTTTAATTTTTTTGTATGGTTACGTTTTTGAAATAACGGTAATTTTGTGTTTTTTGTTATCACTTTATTCAAAAATTATGTTCGCTGGAGTTACGCTTCTAACAATATACAACTTGTAGTAATTGAACCACACCTCGCTAAATGACATCTGGTCAATGTCAAAATTTTTAATTTTTTGCGATTTTTGAAAAAGTTTTGATTTTCAAATTAAGTTTTTTATAAAAACTTGTAAAAATCAGAAAAGTTTTATTTTTTAAAAATTAGCCCGTTTAATTGTTAACGTAATATCAAGGATATCTAATAAAAACATTATTTTTAGCGATTTCTTTCATGTGAAACAAAAAGGATATTTTATGGACGAAAAACTCGGTTAGATGACTTATCCGTGTATAGATAAAAGATAAAATTTGTTTGTGACTTCACCCTCTCATAGGGTTAGCGTTAATCAGAGGTTGAGTAAACGGCCCTTAAGCTAAAGATATAGATACTTATGTATTGTGGAACGATTTTTTCTCAAGGGATGACGGAAAACCAAGCAAAAAAAAGGAATAATGAAAATTATTTAACTATTGCTTGTCATTTTATATCAAATTTTATACAAATCATTCCGCAGCTAATATATTGGAAACCTTGCACCATGTTCCATGAGAGTTACCGTGTTTTGCACCTTCATTGAATTTAGCTGTGCGAGCAAATTGTTTCTTATTTTAAAGGCAGTACTATTGAATATGAGAAGTTTAAGACCGCGCAAGAAGTCTATAGTGTTTTGCAAAAAAAAAATTTTGTAAAACGACGCCCTATACACGGATGAGTCATATAACCGAGTTTTTAGTGCATAATTTTTACAAGTTTTTATAAAAAACTTAATTTGAAAATCAAAACTTTCAAAAATCGGAAAAAATTAAAAATTTTGACATTGACCAGCTGTCATTTAGCGAGGTGTGGTTCAATTACTACAAGTTGTATATCGTTAGAGGCGTGGATTTTAGTCGCCTCTTACGACAGGCATTCCTTACCACGGGTATATTCTAAGCCCCCTAACCCGCTGGGGTATTAATTTGACCAATTTGATATCGAAATCCAACTCCTCCCTAACATTCAGTATTCTTCTCTTGGGACAAAACTACAAGAATGAATAGGGATAACCATCGATAGTGGAAAAAAACTATCGATAGTGACACGAAAAAAAAACTATCGATACTATCGATAGTGCCATCGATAATTTTGCAGCTCTACTAAGTAGGCAACTGAAAAGTAAAGTCCTCTCTCGACGAACAAAAATCTCACTCTACAGGACGCTCAACATCCCAGTCCTCATGTACGGTGCAGAAGCATGGACAATGTCAAAATCAGATGAGATGGCGCTTGGAGTATTCGAGAGGAAAGTTCTTCGGAGTATTTATGGACCTTTGCGCGTTAGCGAGGGCGAGTATCGACGGAGATTTAACAATGAGCTGTACGAGCTGTACGCAGACATCGACATTGTTAAGCGAATAAAGATCCAGCGACTCCGCTGGGCAGCTCATGTCGTGAGAATGGACCTAGGTGCTCCGGCAAAGAAAGTATTTCTATCGAAACCCGCTGAATGCAGAAGAAAAGGGAGGCCTCAACTGCGTTGGAAAGATCAGGTGGACAGTGATGCCGACTCCCTAGGTATTCCCAGGTATTCTAGACGGTTACGTGCCAATTAAGTAAGTAAGTAGTAACTTTTCATGTACATACTACATATGTATATGCATATCGCTTTTCTTTTAAAAGCTGTTTCATTATCCAAAAAAGAAAATCTGCGAAAATAAACAAGCGCTGCAAACGTTGAAGAAACATTATTTCCTTTTTTGAGTCTCAATCAAAGATCCTCCAAACAGTGCTAAGAACTATTAAATTTCCTTACAGTGAACGTTGCTATCCAATTACAAATATGTATGTACTTATGTATGTACTTATGTATGTATGTACATCTAAATACATACCATGCAGAAAGATTCATAAGCCTAAGCTGTCAAAATGGAATACGCTCGCAGCGCTGCGTGCTATTATGCGCTCCGTCGTTCTGCTTCAAAGGTTTTAATACTTAATTTTCTGCTATGCGCTCATACTTCCAATAGAGAGAGAGCGAATTGAGTTTTATTAGCAAACATGGGCAAAGAGAACAGAATGTGCGGCGAGCGTAAAAAAGTGCGTATTTTGTCCCAATCGGTGGCGGTTAAAGGGTGTTGCATAGGGGTCAATATTCATATTTCATGTATGACCCCTTGGCGACACTTCTTAGCCGTCTAAGATCGGAACCAAAATGTACATACATTTTTTAACCCCTAGTAAAGCACTAAAAAATGTGATGTAACTTTTTGGCTTTTATATGGTAATATTAATTTTGCCCCCAATGCGACACCCCTTCCCATCTCCGATCGGGACAAAAATTTATATTTGATATCTTTGACTGTGCTGTTAACGATGTAGGGGGTGAGACCGCAGAATATCGTTAATTTGACTTTTTAAGAACCACCCTAATATATATAAATATATGAATATTAACGTTTCAAATCCAGCAGAATTTATCTTCTATAATTAAATACGCCGCAGTGCAAAAATTTGAATTATTCAACTAAGAAACCCCTTTTTATTATTTCTTGAATAAGGTATTAAAATTCAATATAATCCCTTATTATAAGAAATGATTCAGGCCTTATTTCCTATTGGAAATATGTCCTATTGTAGGGTATATAAGCACCACATAAGGCCTTATTATAAGGATTTATCTAAGCCTTATTTCCATGGCGGAAATGCCTTGGGAATAAGGTTTCCTCTCAGAGAGACAGGGAGAGAGAGAGAGAGAGTAGTCCTTATAGCCTGATGATATCAACACGGGAAAATTAGCTTTTATATAAGCCTTTATCAATATAAATTTCGGTTGCTTGGAATTTTCAGGCATTATTTCGTAAAGCTTATGTACAATACATAATTATTTGAATTATTTATGAATATACTTACATAAATATGTACATAGGTACCTACTTGTATGCACATATTCTTTGGCTCTTGTTTGCTTTTTTTTATTTTTTTTGTACATTTGTTATGCTTGAATAAAAATGACTATGATGATGATAAGGATATCTGATCTCATCTGACAGCAGTTTTCATTAAGAATTCATGTATGTAATATTTTCGTGTGCTTTGCTGGGCAACAAATTTCACTTTGCCCAAACTTCAGTGAGACTGCCCTAAGCGATTGGGTTGGTTTTCACATTAAGTTTGTGTGGTTGTACATGCGAGTATGTGTGGTTTTTTGTATATCGCTAGGTTGATTGCTGCCTTGGTTTCTCGTTGCTACATTTGTTGTTGTAGGGATTGCTCAATTTGCAACAACAACATCAGCTGGATTTTCTCATCAAAATGATGTAATAGACTTGGTTCATTCATTTATTCCTCCTTGTTGTTGTTGCATTGTTGTTGGTTTCGGCAGATTACATGCATATGTGTCTATGGGTTCGTCGTCAGTAGGCAGTAGGCAGTTGTACACTAATAAAAATGTACAGTTACAGTTATGTAGATTATGTTTGCCAAGCGAGCGTACGACCATTCGCTCATCTTCATCTTATTTCGCCTTCATCTAATTTCAATCGCCATTCACTTAACTACAGTTTGTTTGCGTTAGTTGGAACATTGAAATGCTCATACGAAACTCCCAAGCATCAGCCATCCACCACAGCACCAGCATATTCTCTGCTCATAATCCATTAAAGCCAAACGATTTATATCGCGTCCGACTTCGACTGATTGAGTGAAAGCTTCAAATCGAATTATGGAAATAATATTTCTACATACATTATTATACTCGTAGTACTTGTATGTAACTATGTACCTAGTGGGAATGTTCTTCTTATTTACTCAAGTTTTCTTAATATAATCGCTTCTAATATATTTTAGATAGATACTATATTTTATGTTTGTATGTATTTAAAAATAAAATGTAAGTTGTGTATGTATGTGTATGTAGCCAATAACGATGTTTTGCTGTGCTGTGCTGGCGGCCTCCAGAGAAAATTTGAAATTAATTTTGTTCACATCATACTCGAAGCCAAGAATGTTGATTTAATACTAAAATCCAAATAGCAAGACTGCCAATTTCATTTCATACTTAGATATTACTTCGCAATTCATTTCACTAAATTTTATTGCTACACGCCCACTCACTTAGGCAAACACACACATACACACACACACACAGAGGCAGACCTACCGCAACTTCACCGCTGCTCCACCGCAATCGTAGTAATAAAATAACCTCTAAAAGAAATTACTTTTGCGAGCAAACATTTTTGTCGGCTCGCTGTGCTGTTAAGCAAGATTGGCGCAGGCGACTGCACCACGATAAGCTTAAATCCAATATTGCCGCATTCACAGCGTCCAAATTAAATTTAACTTTCTGCACTCAGCCGCAAACCATCCTCTTTCTCTTCGCCCTCAATTTTTGTTTGCCTCATTTTGGTTCTTTTTTGCTTGAATTTTTTTTTTTTTTTTTTGATTTTTGTTCTTGTAACCGTAATCGCTTTTGATGCAATTCAGCTGCGGCGTTTCGGTTAAGGTAAACGCTAATTTTTTTTTCTTTCCCTCAATATTGCTTTGCTCCGTGTGGAATTGTGTTTGCATTTTTATACTCAGCTGTACTAGTACACAGAGTATTATAGTTTTGATTTCATAACGGTGGATTGTAACAGAATGAAATAATCGAGATAGATATAGACTTATATATATCAAAATGATCAGGGTGAAAAGAGAAATCGATTGAGCCATGTCCGTCCGTCCGTCCGTCCGTCCGTACGCACGATAACTCGCGCAAAAATTGAGATATTTTGATGAAATTTGGAATGCAAGTTGGTATCGACACTGGGACGGTTGGTATTGAAAATGGGCGAAATCGGACCATGACCACGCCCACTTTTCCTATATAGAAAAAATCGGAAATTTGGTATATCAGTCATTAATAGAGCTGGAGTGATGAAATTTTACCCACGTGTTGAGCACAGGCCCCTAAGAAGAAATTTGATGAAATTTTGGAAAATGGGCGGTGCCACGCCCACTTATTAAGGGTCAAACATTGAAAGTTTTATATGCCATAACTCAGAAACCGTTTGCAGATATATCGATAAAATTCGGTAGGCGTGATGTACTTACTTAGGCAAATCTTTGGACGGAAAATTGTTAAAATCGGTTGACGGCCACGCCCACTTTTATATATGGGTATTATAAAGTGACCTAATAAAAACATTTTAAGCCATATCTCTGTCAAATAAAAAGATATATCACTGGAATTTTGTCGCCTGTGTCCAGCTATGGACGTAAAACAAAAAACGTAAAAATTTTGGAAAATGGGCGGTGCCACGCCCACTTATTAAGGGGAAAACATTGAAAATTTTATGAGTCATAACTCAGAAACAGTTGAAGATATATCGATGAAATTTGGTATGCGTGATATACTTACTTAGGCAAATGTTTGGACGAAAAATTGCCAAAATCGGTTGACGACCACGCCCACTTTTATATATGTGTATTATAAAGTGACCTAATAAAAACATTTTAAGCGATGTCTTTGTCAAATATAAAGATATATCATTGAAATTTTATGGCAGGAGTCCATCTGCGGACATAAAACGAAAAACACAAAAATTTTGGAAAATGGGCGTGGCACCGCCTCTTTTTAGAAGCAGGAATATACGAGATTTCTGAGCCCATAACTCGACAAATAATTGATATATAATGACGAAACTTGGTGTATACACTTTCGTAACGTCTGGTAATACATACTCAAAATTTTAGAGAAATCGGTTGACGACCACGCCCTCTTTTATATATGGAAACTATAAAGGGGCCTAATAAAAACATTTTAAGCGATATCTTTGTCAAATATAAAGATAATTCATTGAAATTTTGTGGCATGAGTTCCACAATAGACCGGAAACAAGAAATATAAAAATTTTGGAAAATGGGCGTGGCACCGCCTCTTTTTAGACAAAGGGATATGCGACATTTCTTAGCCTATAACTCGACAAATAATTGAGATATTGTGACGAAACTTGGTTTATACACTTTTATAACTTGTGTTAATAGACACGCAAAAATTTATTGAAATCGATTATGACCACGCCTACTTTTTAACAAAGATATTTCTGGAACACCCTTTAGGAATTTGTAACGTGACATCTTTGTAACTAGATGTCATAAAGGAATGAAATTTTGCACAAATAATATTCATATGCTTAGTTGGATGACTGATTTTGAAAATGGGCGTGGCTACGCCCACTATATGCAGCACTCGCTTTATATAAAGTGCACCGTGTTTCCATCAAACGCAAACAAACAATGAAAGCATGCAGCTGAGTATCTAATGTTCGATTCCACTCGAACTTAGGCTTCCTTACTTGTTTTGTTTGTTTTTGATTGTTGGTATTTTCGTTGATCGTTGTATGTTGCAATTGAAGGTATGTCAAGACGTTGGTTGGTTGGCGGCAGCAGGCAGGCAGCTAAATAAATAGTTGCCATGTCAATTCATAAGTAAGAACTCACTCGCAATTCACTTCAGTGCTGCTGCAATCATAATGTTGCTACGGCGGCTACATTTAATAAAATAATTTCCCAAGAGTTTTTTCTGTGGCAACGGTAAGAACAACAGCAACAGCGACAAAACGGCAACATTATTTGCCGGCAACATTAACAATAAAAAAAAACTTCTTTGGGTGTTGGCGATGGCATAGAGAGGGAGAGAGAGTGAGGCTGCAACAGCGGCTCGGATGTTGGCCTGCATATATACATACATATATTTATTTAGCTACGCATACATGGTGTTACAGCTTGCTAGAATATTTAATTTTCGATGGAAAAGCTCATTTATTATTTATTAAAAATTATGTAGAGATAAACCGGCTGCATATCACTTTATGCACACATAGCTCCAAATGTCTTACAAATGTTACATACAATGGTTCTATGAACAAACCATAGCACTCTAGAATTATTTAAAATCACATAATAGCAAACATTTTTTTATTTTTTTGTTTATGTTTAAATGTTAACCTTTCTGTTGTCGCGTTTTTCTTCGCCAATTACAAAAATTGTAAATAACGCATAACGTATACGCCGTGTAGTCTAAGCTGCACCCTATAAATGCATATTCAATGTGGAGAGTTGAGATGAGCACCTACTGTATAATTTTATCTTAGGTATGAATATTTATATTATTACAATTGCGCTTCAAAATACATTTGTAAATAAATACATACAAAAACTCTGAACGTTGAAAACAAATATTAGTTATGAGGGAAGGTAAGACATTTTAGTAAATACATACATACTAGTATTCCCGTGGTCGAAAATTCGACCAATTAGATTGAAAGCGGAGCAATTTTAGAGTGGAAAGACCATATTTCTTATATAATATTTCTATAATAAAATATCTATAAAATAAAACATATAGTTACTGGTTATATTGTCCGAGGAGACATAGTGAAATTCTAAACCTCTAGCGACCTCCAAAATTCCATTTTCCGGACTCTTCTTTCCCTTTCCAGTTTCCTTCCTTCTGCTCTTATCCTGTCCTTTTTGCGTTTCCTTTTCGCTTTTTTCCTTTCTACTTTCCGTACACTTTCCTCTTACCTTTTCCCCTTTCCTTAGCTTTCACATTCATTTCCTTTCCTTCCTTTCTTTCCTATAGTGAAAAAATGTCAACAAAATTTTTCAAATAGGTGGGAACCAGTTTTGTAAAAATTTAATTTTATTATCCATCTAGAGAGCAGCCATTTCAGATGACATTTTAAATTTAAAAATCAAACAAACTATACCGGAATATTAAATTTTTTGACAGGTGGCAACCCTTTTGGAAAAATTATAATAAATTACGAATTTTCAGGTTAAGCCCTTTCATATAACACCTCAGACTTAAAAATCAAACAAACTGGAGCATAAAAATAAATTTTTTAACAGGTGGCAACCCCTTTTGTAAAAATTATAATAAATTACTCATTTCATGCAAATCCCTTTCAACTGACAACTCAAATCCAATCAAACTACAACGTAAAACTGAATTTTTGAACAGGTGGCAACCCTTTTTGTAGAAGTTATAATGAATTACTCATTTTAAAGTAAAGCCCTTTCATATCTCCAGGCAAAGCCATTTCATATGACACTTTAAATTTAAAAATCAAACAAACTGTAGTGTGTTTTTGAATTTTTGAAAATGTGGCAACCCTTTTTGTAAAAATTATAATAAATTACTAATCATCAGGCCCTTTCATATGAGACCTCAAATTTAAAAATCAAAAAAATTATAGCATAAAAACGAATTTTTGAACAGGTGGCACCCTTTTCAAAAAAGTTAAACCTTCCTGCACAACTACAGGTCAAGCCCTTTCATCTGACACCACATTTTCGAAAATCGGTATAACGGTGTAAAAGTTATGGTGCTTACAAAAAATCGCTTAGCGTAATATATATAAACCCTGTAGGGAAAATCTCTAGTTCCGAACTAGGTCGCTTCTAGTGCATTTTTCGACACTACTAGTGCGAGCTAAATCTCTTTTGCATGTTATCAACTGGCGAATTTATAACGGCGATGTCCTAGGCGGTGTAAATTGTCCCTCTCTGCACTACATTTTCGATAGTTCCGAACTAGTACTAAATTCTACAGTTTACACTAGTTCGTTTATTGGCACAATTTCGCTAGTTCTGAACTAGCTACAAGTACCTACAAATTCTACAGTTTTACATCTGCCGCTTAAGTGCAGCATTTGGCACACTTCATACAAGTGACGCGATGGCCGAAAGACTAACGCATGTGCCTTTCAATCTGAGGGGCGCGGGTTCGAATCCTGTCGGTGTCAAGGTGGATGATAATTTTTTTTTTTTTAATTTTTTTTTACTATTTTTTTATTTAATAAAAATTTACAATAATATTTAAAAAGTAATAAAATAAAAAAAAATTAAAAATAAGCCTGAGGGATCGGAAAAGTATAATTTGGGCAACATTTCATTTCATACAAGATGGAAATAGAAAACTCTTTATATAAAACGCTTCACTAAACATCTGAGAATTGCAGAAATATACAAAGCCGACGGCAATTGAACGAACGAAATATTTTCATAGAATTTTTGTCACTTCGAAATTGCATACAAATCAAAGTGTGTCTTATAATAGTCACTCAATTCACTCCTTCTGAACTGGTGAGGGTTTAACTACAATTGATCTAGTTCCCCTTTGACACCTTTTCGCTAGTTCGGAACTAGAAATTTTGCTCACTAGTTATTAAGTTCCCTGCAGGGAAGATATAAATATGCACGTATAATATACGTCCTATATACACACATACATATCCATAAAGAATGAAATGCACAGAGCAGTGAATTTATTTAAAAAACGATATGCTTACATCTACAAATTTTGTACATTTTAAGGCTTCACTACTTACAACCGTAGCAATAGTATGTCCATCCAATAACGAAAGAAAGTACTATAGATCAGGTTTACGGGATTCGACAAGAAGCAAGGCTACCTAATAAGTTGAAATTTGAAAGAGAATGTTTTGAAGTCCCCTCTATTGCTTAGAGAGGCTAATAAAATTCTTAATTAGCTGCTGGCAACTTCATACTCTGTGCCGCACAGTCCAACTATTTCAACCAAAAGTACTGAAAATTAAACTGGCTAAATCGGAAGCGTTGTAGTTAAGCAAAGATTTCAGAACCCAAGAAAATTTTGCGCTTCAACTATGGAGATGGTTATCGGCTCTGTATCGCAACGTGATCAGCTAGATAATGCAAGGTGTGCTGATGAGACTGAGCCGACAGGCGGAGGTCTTCGGTCTCAACGTCAACCGCTCAAAAGCAGAGCTAATGTTATTTACCACTAGAACTAAAATAAAACCTAACTAACATAAATCTACCTGCTCTCAATAGTCGAGAACTAAGTCTTTCCGACAGTGCAAAAATATGCGGAGTAATTTTTTACGCCTAAGATAAATTGAACGCAACCGAGGTGGACTGATATGCTGAGAGAATTTTCGCGAGCAGCTTGCGTTGCGGCAGAGACTCTGAATGTGATTTGCAATATTCCGCCCACTGATCTTTATGTCAAGGAAAATGCAACTCAAGGTAACCGAAGGTTGTGGGAGCTAGGACTCTGTACGGAGCGCACATACGGTCACGGTCGTATTCTACTCGACGTTACCGACTGCGACATCAATACGAAAAGAGATTATGTCTGCCCTATAACTGTCTTCGATATAAACTATGAAATTGTCTTTGCATTCAGGAAGGACTGGGGAGATGGTGAATTTGCTCATAGATTCGATCTTTCAGTTTCCACGGACACGTCAGGTGTAGCAGGAGCATGTACCTTCGCAACTCAGCCGCACACGTCCATATCAGTCAGGCTCCCGAACACGGCGAGTTTTTTCAATCTGAAGTTTTCGCAAGAATCTACTTGTAGCGGAAAGTGATGGTGTCGATAATACGATAGGAATTTTCTCGATTAAAACTCTGTCGGACGGATCAGGCGGCTCTGGAATCTGCAGCGGTATAATCAAGCCAGGTCAGGCAGTGTAGAGAGTGGGTCATTGGCTTAGCAAGTCGACATAGCGTATCTCTGATTTGGGAAATGAAATGGTTGATGAGCTCGCCAGGCAAGGCGCGACTCTTGCTATCACAGAGGCTGAGGAGGTTGTTGCACCCCTCGATTTCATCATGAGCCGAATCTTTCGGCACTGGTTTGAGGGGGCTAAAACAGATGGAAACGGTAGCGGACCGGCAGATTATGCAGAAGTACGTGGCCTTCATACAGTCAGATGTGATTCTCAGCCATTCTTAAGATAGACAGGAGCTACATATCCCGCTTAACTGCGGTATTAACATGATATTGGGCTATTGGTACGCACGCGGCCTGATTGGGATTTGACCATAACACACTGTGACGCAATTGTAGTTTTCCTGGAGTGGAGGAGGCAGTGAAGCACCTGCTATGCGTGTCTCCTTCGCACTGCCAATGGAGAATGAAATTCCTTTGGCAAGCCATTCTTCGGAACTCAAGCACGTCAGGCCTGAGGGGCTTCTTTGATACCTAACCGCAACAGGTTGGATATAGGGCGTAGATCTTGCCCTGGTTTCCAAATTTATATCTATCTATTCTTCTTTACTCTATTCAAATTTGAAATGTCCAGCTTTTACTAAATGGATGTAGATATTGCATCGTGAGTTGAAAGCTTTCAACCCCCACTACATGACCTTAAATATGTCGCACAGTGTTATACATATATCAAAGAGGAGAGAATGAATGAATCACAAAAAAAAGTATCAATAACAAGTCTGAATTTTACTGAAATTTGCGCAAAATTGAAAAAATCCTACTAAACCAACATCAATAAAATCACTCTGAAATGAATAACGAAAACGATTCGGCGGTTGAAGATTACGTTTTAGGCAAACAATTTACTCGCATCGCAGCAGCCGTGCCGCATTCGATGTGCGTTCTAGGTGATGATCGTTTTAAGATGAAGTTCAACGGTTGTTAAGAAACCAAACTTTCCACTCACCTTAAATTTGCTTTACAAAAATAACTTCGGCAACCGCATCAAGCTAAAATATGAAGATTGAACACAAAGGGCAAATAGGAGAGCAGAGCAGAGCCGAGGTATACATACCTATCCTTGTTTAAGAAAATTGCATTTCTAACTAAAGACGAGACATAGAGTACCTATCGAAATTTGTTAAAAGCGACAAGCTGAAGCAAAGAAACTACCAAAGGTTTTATGAAGTAAACCTACACTGATAGCTGGCCAAGGTGCTAGATGGTCGGTTGGATGGAGTTTGTTAGGCAAATGAAATTGCGTGGAAAATGCACTCGCTATATGTCTATGTCTGTGTTGACTTCAAAAAGCGGTAAAGGACAGTGTTGTGGGATGCAACATTAATATGTTGCCATCCCTGCATTCCATAACTGCTTACTTGCTAACGGTAATGGTAGAATAGCAATAGCCACGAATTTTGTTGATTCAATGATGAGAATGCGGTGGAGCGTTAAAAGGAATGCAAAATTTATTGTTTTGAGAGAAAATAAGAAAGTAATAGGAAAAGTAAATTCATCTCAACAAATATGCATAAGAAGAAAACTTGAATTTAACTTGACTCAATTTGAAGCGCGCGCCCCGTTGAAAGTATAAATTTGGTGAAAACATTTAATTGAATAAGCACTTATTTTGGAAGTAGGTCGTGCTTCGAAGACTTTGAAGACGGAACAGTAGATCAACAATGGACTCGTATGTAAGTATAATGCGCGATTCAGTTGCCTGGTTCTATCCAAAGGAGCTAAAATATGTACATCTATAACAGGGATTATCACACTAATACTTTCAAACATTGTGCATGCCCAGGAAATATTCTCGGAGAACTCATAATTTGGAGCACATTATGAGTCCGAAATATGTGTATAATATGAGTCTTACAGCCGCACTCAGAGTCGTTTAATGATTACTTAAGGCATTCCTTAGTAAAGATTTTAAAAAGTTCACTCTCAGAGTCACTTAATGAGATTTAAAGTTAAGTACGGAAAATTTTTTACTTAAATTTTTAATGAGAGATTTTGACATTTTTATACCTTTCATGAGAATGAAATGGTATTATAACTTAGTGCCAAAAATTTTTTGTCGAAAGTACAAGAAGGAAGCGTGGGGGACCCACCAAAATATATACCGATATGATCAGAATCACGAGCTGAGTCGATTAAGCCATGTCCGTCTGTCCGTCTGTCCGTCCGTCCGTCTGTGTGAACGCAAACTAGTCCCTCAGTTTTTGAGATATCTGAATGAAATTCGGAATACAGGTATGTTGTTATATGCAGCTGATCATTTGTCGGAACCGGCCGAATCGGACCACTATAACATATAGAAAACAACCGATTATTCAGATATACATGAAATTTTTTGATGTAATTTGTGCATAACTTCCCCATTTAAAAAGCTAAGGACATGAAACTTTGAAGTAGACGTGCCCATTTTGGCCCAAACAAGGTTACCGAAAATTGTCAAGATCGGACCACTATAACATATAGTTCCACAACATCCGATTATTCAGATATACACATTTTGGTGTATAACTCCTCCATTTTAACAGCTAACGGCCTGAAATTTTGAAGTATTTATACCCATATGGACCCAAACGGGATTGCCGAAAATTGTTAAGATCGGACCACTATAACCTATAGCTCCCCTACAACCGATTGTTCAGATATACACATTTTGGTGTATAACTCCTCCATTTTAACAGCTAACGGCGTGAAATTTTGAAGTATTTGTACCCATATGGGCCCAAACGGGGTTACCGAAAATTGTCAAGATCGGACCACTATAACATATAGCTCCCCTACAACCGATTGTTCAGATATGGACATTTTGGTGTATAACTCCTCCATTTTAACAGCTAACGGCGTGAAATTTTGAAGTATTTGTACCCATGTTGGCCCAAACAAGGTAAGCGAAAATTGTCCGCATCGAAGCACTATAACATATATCTCCCATACAACCGATTGTTCAGATATACACATTTTGTCGTATAACTCCTCCATTTAAATAGCCCAGACACCATTTTTTCTAATAAACCGTTCCATAAATAACCCACAAAATTGAAATTATAAATTATACTAAATCAGGCTATGTACATTAAGCCGTATCACGAAAATAAAGTTTGCATGTGTCAGTTTTATTTGAACACTTATGTCGAAAAAATATTTTTGGTGTACAAATTTTTTTTTTAGGCCCGCGTTAAAAACAGCTAAATCGCGTTTTTTTTTTGTAATAACTTCCTTATTTGATGTCGGATCTCTATGATCTTAATGTCGCAGAAAAGGTCTCGCCCAGCACTATATTTGGCCCATATAAAGTTTCAACCTCAAATGTTGTTCTGAGTTTTACCTTTAAAAATTTTGGAGTTACTATCCCTAGATTTTTTTATTTTTATCACTAATACAAAGCTCTCAAAAAACCATGAGAACTCCGCTAAAAAAGTTGTAGCCTTTATTCACAAACAAAAAAGTTATACCGTTTTAAAATTAGAGAACCTGTTTTTTGAAAAATTATCCCAAGTTCTTATTTATATGAGGCAGTAACGCCATCTAGTATGAGGTTTGATTAAAAAGTATTCTAAGTCCTCGCTTGACTTGAGAATGTTGTACCGCAATCGAACAGCTACCAATACTGGATACATGATATGCAAAAAATTATTGATGATTGGACTATTCGTACTGATCAACGTTATTTATATTCAATGATAATGGCTGTAGTGAAGATTTGGTAAGTATTCAAGTGTGATCTCTAAGCACAGCGCGCTGGCTTACAATGGCTTCACGATTTCTGCATCCGTGCGTATCCTAAAATCATCCAAGTTATTTAGAAAAACTGCTAGAGTTCGTTGTAAAATTATACGCGCCTAAAGAGACAACGGAAGTCTAAATATATTATGTACAGTTGCGCTGGATGCGTCGTCTGCCCCTAGAAATGCAGTTAATTTATTGCAGTTCACAACTTATGTTTCAAATGGATTTAGAGAAAATGCTCACACAGATGTAATTTACACGGATTTTAGTAAAGCTTTTGACAAAGTATGTCATTCATCGCTCATCCGTAAACTAGGTCTAATAGGTCTTCAACCCAGTTTTATTCGATGGATATCTTCATACCTACATGGTAGAACTCAAAAAGTTATTTTCAAAAATTGTTCTTCCGATGTCATTTTCGTTCCTTCGGGCGTTCCCCAAGGAAGCCACCTTGGGCCAATTCTGTTCCTGCTATTCATTGATGATATTTCGTCTGTAATAAAACATTCTAAGATCTTATTATATGCTGATGATGTAAAACTATTTAAATCATTTTCCTCTATAGAAGATAGATCTTTCTTACAAGCAGATCTTAACAACCTTGTTCATTGGTGTAAAGCAAACTACATGCCGCTAAACTTAAAAAAATGTAAAGTTATGTGCTTTTCTCGTAGAACAGTACAACCAGCTTCTTATAAAATATCACAGCATAATCTAGATCAGGTAACTAATTTTATCGATCTTGGCGTCACAATGGACTCCAAACTCACCTTTAACCTCCATATAAACTCCACTGTCAACAAAGCTAAAGCTGTCTTTGCATTTATAAAGCGATGGTCTAAGGAGTTCAATGATCCTTACGTCACAAAAGCTCTATTTACAAGCTTAGTTAGACCTATCTTGGAATACGCATCTATTATTTGGAATCCCCACTACCAGTGTTTTTCAGATAAAATAGAATCTGTCCAAAAGCAGTTCCTGCTTTTTGCTTTGCGGAACTTTCGTTGGGAATCAGAATACATTCTTCCACCTTACACTTCTCGTTTAAAACTCATTAATTTGCCTTCACTTTCTAGTCGTAGAGAGATGCTTGGTATAGTTTTTATGGTTAAATTAATCACTGGACTTATAAATAGCCCATGCCTTCTAAGTGAGTAATATTTTAACGTTCCATGTAGAGTATCGAGGCATTTCAAGCCACTATTTGTGAAACCTTGCAAAACAAATTTCGAATTAAATGAACCATTCCGCCGCTTATGCCATGACTTTAATAATCACTCCAGCACGTTTGACACTTCAGACTCGCTTTTTATTATAAAAAAAATAGTTCTAGCCTCACTTAATAAATGATATACAATCAGCTGATGAATTTTGTTCTGTAGCTGAATAGTTTTAGATCTCGACACCTAACAAACCCCTTCCTGTACGACTCGGCACAAAAAAAAAAAAAACAAAAAAAAAACATATCCGTGCGTCATGCGGATTGGCGCCCCTCGCGTCGGTCGGGCGGGATATGGAGGGTAAACCGTTGGGTATTATTATTATTATAATTATTCAGCCTACAATTGAAAACAACGCACTTTAATTTAATCCCGAAAACATCTTCTTATCTATGATAACCGAGACCGAAAATGACGATGTCCTCCAAATTTTGAGATATTTATGAAATAAGTTTCAGAGCTCTGAAAGTGAATTCTTCGTCGCTTATATTACTTTGCTCACACTAAAAAAAAAATTACTCAGATTATGGAAAAATGGGAATGATTCAGCGCTAAAGATATATTTTCATTGTTTTGAATACAATTTTCTTTAAAACGTGGTTTTTATTCCTTGATTTAAAGAAAATTGTACATCAAAACAATGAAAATATGTCTTTAGCGCCGAAACATTCCCATTTTTCCATAATCTGAGTAAGTTGTTTTTTCAGTGCAGGTTTCGAACGTTTAAAACAAATT
The DNA here is from genome assembly GCA_960531455.1 of Urophora cardui. Taxonomy (NCBI): domain Eukaryota; kingdom Metazoa; phylum Arthropoda; class Insecta; order Diptera; family Tephritidae; genus Urophora; species Urophora cardui. The sequence goes on from OY482671.1 coordinate 100,212,322, forward strand.
GGAATTTATGTGCAGGGTATTCTCTTTCCTCTCATATGCATTTTATATAGTATAGTTTTTTCCCCTTTTCTTTATTTCTATTACCTCAACAATAGTTACTCATATGCCCCCCCCCATCGGATCGCTTTGTATGTGAAAACTGAAAATGTTTTCTTAAATATCTCGAAAATGGGAGCTAATCCGGATTTTCTAAAAACACCATCGTAATCTGGAGCCAAAAATTAAGCTGAAGTGTTTCGCCGTTTCTCTGTGGAAATTTTTTATAAAAAAAAAAAAACAAGTGTTTCATTTTACAACGTTATAACTTTTTTGTTTGTGAATAAAGGCTAGAATTTTTTTGGGGGATTCCTCATGGTTTTTTGAGAGCTTTGTATTAGTGATAAAAATAAAAAAATCTAGGGATAGTAACTCCAAAATTTTTAAAGGTAAAACTCAGGACGACCTTTGAGGTCGAAACTTTATATGGGCCAAATATAGTGCTGAGCGAGACCTTTTCTGCGACATTAAGATCATAGAGATCCGACATCAAATAAGGAAGTTATTACAAAAAACGCGATTTAGCTGTTTTTAACGCGGGCCTAAAAAAAAAAATTTTACACCAAAAATATTTTTTCGTCATAAGTGTTCAAATATAACTGACACACTCTAAACTTTTTTTTTGTCCATATAACGTGATACGGCTTAATGTACATACATACATAGGTAACTTTTCATTTCCCCACTCATGAAAGGTATGAAGTCTTCGGTACGGCCGAAGACAGCCGCGCTTTTACTTGTTTTAAATTCTTTTTGTCAAAAAAATAAAAATTTTGAACAAACAAAATAATTGCTGCATATGTATGTATGTATGTATGTACATATGTATGTATATATCATCGTTTTCACCAAAAACACATTCCTGGGGTCCGACCCCATCCATTCATACACGGATTTTGACGCATTGTCCCAATGTTAAAATTCTTGTATCAATGGATGGGGTCGGACCCAGGAATGTATTTTTGTTAAAATCTCATTTTTTGGCAAAAAATACCACCTACGTGGTGTGTACTTGGTCGATACGCGGTTTTGCACTTTAAACGACGATATGTATGGACTACGGTGGAAGACACAGAGAAATGGATCCAAAGCGATACCTACGGGATCGTTCTGATCCGTTTACGAAATATTCAATTCACACCACATTCTGTAAAAGATGTTGTTTAACCTCTGCTGAGAACCGAGTTAAGCAAACCAAAAAGAATGGGTTGACCTTTTGCGAGGGAGATAATGCTGGTAGTAACATTACGTTATACAGGGAGCTTCGGGCACTTGTGGGGTTGATTACAGGACATAATCCATGGGGAGTACATATAGCCACCATAGGCACCATCGAGAGTTTATTGCCTATCTTGCCTGGACCTGTTCGGCATTCGGCTAGACTAAGATTGAGCATTCTCGGGTCAGATGTACTGAAAATTATCGATGCACATTCTCTACGACCCGACAAACTTCTCAGATTTATTAAAGAATCTGGGAAGTTAACAGAGGAACTCTGATTCCACTATCCCACCTTCTCCCTACATCTTGATCCTTTCTAAGGTCTTAAATACAATGTGCAAATATGCAAATATGCCTGAGTGCTTGGGAGAGACAAAGTTTTTCCCGCCCTACTACAATTCCCATCCAACATTACGTTACTACGCTACGGGTAGTTTTCAGATTCGTTTGATATGATAATGATAGATGATAAATTACATTTTTTAGCTTTCAAATATGTAGTATGTGTGTATACAGGAAACCTGTGGAGATGATACGAATATACACACATATGCCAACAATCAGCGTTCCATATAGAAGCTAAAGTCTCGAAAGTAGCTTCTCAAATGAAAATTTTTTTACATGATTTCGCGAGGACACACTATTTCTACCTTTTATATTCACAGTCCAAAATTTTATAAAATCGCGAACTTTCCTGGAGTGATTGGGTATATTGATTGCACTCATATAAAAATGCAAAGTCCAAACCACAACTTCAATTTGTATTTCAATATTTCTAAATACATGCATATGTATATATGTATGCATGTATTTTATTATTTAATTTTTTTACTTTTGGTTGACAACTAAGGTCAAGTGATGCCAAAGAAAAAAAGGGAAAAATTTATCGCATACTTAAAGTTTTCATTAACAAATTAACTCTTCTTTTTTGACTCTGAGATGAAACGATAGTTAACAGATTTAATGAAAATTAGTTAAGTGACCTATAGGCCTAATTTAATGAACGTTTCTGAGTGCGGCTGTTAAACTTTTAAAATCATAAATTACACCGAACTATGTGTGAAATATGAGCTTAAGATTTTTTTTTTACGATTTTTTTTTTTGTGTTTTTAAAATGATAATTGTAATTCGAAAAAGAGAAAGTATAAAAGTATAATTGAAGTTCAATTTAATGTTGAATGTCCCAGTATATGATGGCATTGGATTGAATTTCAAGTTGACGTCAGGTTCGAATCAGGAGGAGAATAGAAAATATACAACGCGATAAAGCAAGCAAGCAGAGAAGGTGAAGAAGGCCTGGAAGAAGGGATAACAAGCGTTTGAAGAGAACTGGGTCAGGGGAAGGAAAATGCCTCGAAAATAATTATTTTTTGGTTTTGCTAATCATAGAAAGATCAAAAAAGAATCTTAAATATGAGCCCAATAGCAGTATTTTATGACTCTTATTCAGGCTCATATGATGCATGAAATTAGGTTCATATCGGCCGACCAACTTAAGAACATTAATACACACCTTTCGCACTCCAAAATGAGCTCATAATGAGTGTAAATACGCAAGTTGAGGATTCCTTTCTGATTATTTAATGACTCCAAATGTTTGCTGGGTATATTAAAAGCACAAAAGCTCTTGGCTACACCCAAAAGAAACTCAATCATCGTCGAAAACTAAAATTTTGAACTTAGAAATTAACTTCACAAAAAAACCACAAAGAAAATCATTAAAATAAAAAAATAAGCGAAGAAATACAATATCATGATTTCTAATAAAAATATAACGTAAAAAATTCAAACAAAAAAAAAACTACTCCAATACGCAATGGACCTGCTAGCTTAACAGAAATTGGCAAAATTTCTGCGTGTGAACGAAGTGCTTTGTATTGTCGTTGTGAGGCTGTCGGTGGATAAGCCTTGACAATCACCGATCTATAAGCAAAATATAAAAAAAAACCAGGGACCGTAATCATTATGAGTTTTATAATAAAAATCGCCATTTAATCATTATATGTTGAGTTTTTTTATACACATTTCATCAAAAATAATCATTATACCTTTCATGAGAATGAAATGGTATTATAACTTAGTGCCAAAAAATTTTTGTCGAAAGTACCAGAAGGAAGCGTGGGGGACCCACCAAAATATATACCGATATGATCAGAATCACGAGCTGAGTCGATTAAGCCATGTCCGTCTGTCCGTCTGTCCGTCTGTCCGTCCGTCTGTGTGAACGCAAACTAGTCCCTCAGTTTTTGAGATATCTGAATGAAATTCGGAATACAGGTATGTTGTTATATGCAGCTGATCATTTGTCGGAACCGGCCGAATCGGACCACTATAACATATAGAAAACAACCGATTATTCAGATATACATGAAATTTTTGGATGTAATTTGTGCATAACTTCCCCATTTAAACAGCTAAGGACATGAAACTTTGAAGTAGACGTGCCCATTTTGGCCCAAACAAGGTTACCGAAAATTGTCAAGATCGGACCACTATAACATATAGTTCCACAACATCCGATTATTCAGATATACACATTTTGGTGTATAACTCCTCCATTTTAACAGCTAACGGCGTGAAATTTTGAAGTATTTGTACCCATATGGGCCCAAACGGGGTTACCGAAAATTGTCAAGATCGGACCATTATAACATATAGCTCCCATACAGCCGATTGTTCAGATATGGACATTTAAATAGCCAAGACACCATTTTTTCTAATAAATCTTTCCATAAATAACCCACAGAATTAAAATTATAAATTAAACTTAATCCGGCTATGTACATACATTCATTTCCCCACTCATGAAAGGTATGAAGTCTTCGGTACGGCCGAAGACAGCCGCGCTTTTACTTGTTATTTTTTGAGTTTTATTTTTTTTTTTTTTTTGATCAGAAATAACACTTATTCCTTGAGCGATATTTAATCTTTCAGAAATAATAATTATTGTGTGAGTTTTATTTTTTTCGATCAAAAATATCTCTCATTCATGAAGTTATATCGATGGGAATTTTTTAGTAATTATGTTCCAGAGCACTTCAGAGAAATTTTGAGTTTTTCAATCTAAGTAAAAAAATAAAACTCAAAGAATAATTTTTATTTCTGAGCGATAAATATATCACTTAAGGAATAAGTTTTATTTTTGATCAAAAAAATAAAACTCAAAAAATAATGATTATTTCTGATCGATAAATATATCACTTAACTTATTCCTTAGTTTTATTTTTGATCAAAAAAATAAAACTCAAAAAATAATGATTATTTTTGATTTTTATGGATATCGCTTAAAATTTTTCGATCATAGTGGATTCGAATAGTGCTCTTTCAGACATGCACATACACAAACTCAATACTCTTCTACGATGTTTGCAAGTATTTTATTTTTTTTTCACTGAAAATACCCTGCAAAAATTCCGAGTACTCCAGTCGCTAATCCATAGAGTGCTCGCTATGGACCAACCGATTACTCCATAACTTGCCACATTTCATACAAAAAATATGGTCCATTTAACATTGCATGTCATTGCAATGGAGTATATACTCCAGCCCCGCATAACAAACAAATTAATCCATGGAGTAGCTACATTGGATTAATTGATGGAGTACCTAACAGTTAGCCGAACATAACAACAAAAACAAATGTTTATCGCGACGACGACGAATGACGTGTATACATACAAACATATGTATGTATGTAGTTATATATGTATACACATATCTTCGTCGTCGCCATAAAAATTTGGTTTTTGTTATGTTCGGCTAACTACGAACCGATGCAGATACACGAATCGGTCGTTTGGGCTATGTTAGTGGTCACTTTGAAAGTACTCCAACCTACCACAAATGGAGCATATAATCCAATGATTTTTACAGGGTATAACGAATAAAGGTCCCCACAAACAGGAGCGATACGATACAGCCCACACAGCAAAATCGTGTAGAACGCGATACGATTTGCATATGTGGGCTGTATCGTATCGCTTCTATTTGTGGGGACCTTAATGATTATTATGGGTCCCTGAAAAAAACATATCAAATTTATTGCATACTTCAAGGCGCCATATTAGCATTTTATTAACTACGATCTTTTATGTTCTTTGTAGAAAAATTTAGTTGGAGCATGCGCCTAGTGAAATCTTTATAAAGTTTTTTCAAAAAAAAAAAAAAAAAACAAATCAGTTAAATATCTGATCATTTTTTTTGCGATACGGCATAATTGATTTGGAATAAAATGTGGTTGCTTTGCGCAATTTGTTTCAACTGAAACCTTAAAAAATGAACATCAACAGAATTGAAAAAATTGCAAAATTTTAATTGGTCACAGCAATATTATTTTTACGCTAAATAACGAAAGATATTTCAAGTGGTGCTTAAAGGTAAAATTCTATGTAAGTACACGTGCACGTAAATATTAACGTACGTGTATCTACATATGTCAAATATTTGCTACATTTTGAAAATTTCTTTTTTTAGAAGATGTTTTTTAAGGGCAGACGCTGCACATAGGTAGATTTTACGAATTTATGCGGCCAAAATTGAAAATTTAAAAATTGGTGCAAATACAAAATCAAAAATCGCTCTACGTTTATAATAGAGCGGGCGATAATAAACCGGTCTTCTCGGCTTTTATAGACAACGGGGGTGTCCCTGCCGCTAGTCGAAACTTATTATTCTCCCACTTTTTCGATTTTTTATTTTTTACGTATTTTAAGTAACCCATTTTTAGACGTTAATATTTTCAGTTTTAAGACAGTTATCAAAATAAACATCATAGATTCGAGTGCTTCAGGTAAATATCATTATTTATTGAAGAAATCGTCAACCTAGCATAATAAAAGACCCACCATTTTGAAGCTTTTAAGCATATTGGCCTTTCTTGAAAAAATATTGTTAATTTTTTAATTCAAAAGCATTTTAGTTATATTATCGCATCCGATCGATTACCCGTCGATTTCTCTACGGAAAAATGCAAAGCCAGAAATTATCAACAATGGATTAAAAATTGGCCTATTTGGAAAATTACCTGCTTTCGTATTTTTAGTATTTCCAATTTTTCAAAGTCAAGGAAATACTTATCATAAAAAGGGGCTAAGAATCCTAAAGCTACATTTTTTAGAAGAGTTTTGAGTATGCAATTTTGCAGTTCATTCAATTTTAATATAACAATATGCAACATTCAACTTTTTGAAAATTTTCATTGGCTTTTCGGAAATTTTAATTGGAACGGTCTCACCCTACACCCTACAGAAAAAAACTTCTAAAATTGACGGAATTTTTCACAGGATTGAGAATTTAACTTTTTACACTAAAATTGGTTGGCTACATAACAGTACACTTAGAAATCTCCTCAAAATCTTCTATAAATTATGACCTTGCTTTGAAATTTTTAATCCACTTTCAGAAATTTCTACGATTTTTCAGATTTTTTCCATAAGCTCAGAAATCCTGCTTAAAACGATTTTTATTGAAAAATTTTCTATATTTTTAAACTAAAATAAGAAAGTAAAATTTTCGACAGAACTCTTTGAAATAAATTTAAAAACTTTGGCGTATGATTTTTTTTTGAGTCACTGTATATATTTTTCAATAAAATCGACTTTTAACTCAAAATATTAAAATTTTGCATTAAACAAGCAATTTGAAATAGATGTAGACAATGAAATATTTTTGGCCGCATAAAACTTGAAAATCCACCTATGTGCGCTGGTGAAAATTTGGACTAATACCACCTACTATTATCATTCTATATAATAGTTGCGCCATTTCCCGCACCTTAAAAACACCAAACTCAAAACCCTCCAAATTAACAATATTTATGTCATCACATAAAGTGCAGGAGATTTCAATTGAAGTTCTAAATAACATGTATAACGTATGTATGTATATTTTTGCATTGGTACGTGCGAATGAGTATCGTATGGTATTGGTGGCAAATTGATCATCAATTTCACTTACCCTTGCATTTAAAGCCAAAATAAATAAGAATATATGTATGTAGTACTTTTTGGTTATATTTATATTTTTAATACATAGAATTTTTTACTTTATTGAAGTTCTTGTGTTTATATACTCAAAATTTTAAAAGATTAATTTAAACAAGAATTGCGAAATGCCTCTGAAAAAGGCAATTTCTCCAACGATCCAGACATTTCTGACCAAATTAATTCTGTACAATCCCGATAAAAATAGGGATAAGAAAGAAAAGAAAATAAATTTGCGATTTGGCAATTTGCGAATAGCATTTGACAAATTTGATTTTATGCGCTTGCGTCCAAAGGTACCTACATGAACTTTTTTCGCATGTAGGTACATATTTTGGATGTTATGTGGTCCAACCATTGCTTTTGGAATAATAGAGTTTTCCTTGATCAGTTTGGGAAATTTGGGCGCAGAATCTATAGAGGCATTAAGTTGGGATCTATGATAAACCACAAGGGGGGAGGGGGAGTTTGAACCCCCAAAATCCCCACCCCCCGTGGATCCGCCACTGGTGTGCGCATTTTTATATGCGTTTGTGTTTATACTGAACTTGATTATTTTATTCAGTAAATCCAAAGGAGCTACACGGTTAACGTTATAACCTGCAGCGATTGCTGATGATGTGTGTTTGTGTGTGTGTTTATTGTTTCGTTTCTCTTATTATACTCAGCTGTACTAGTACACAGAGTATTATAGTTTTAATCACATAACGGTGGATTGTAACAGAGTGAAATGATCGAGATAGATATAGACTTATATATATCAAAATGATCAGGGTGAAAAGAGAAATCGATTGAGCCATGTCCGTCCGTCCGACCGTCCGTCCGTCCGTCTGTCCGTCTGTCCGTCCGTCCGTCCGTCTGTCCGTCCGTCTGTAAACACTTTAACTCGCGCAAAAATTGAGATATTTTGATGAAATTTGAAATGCAAGTTGGTATCGAGACTGGGACGGTTGGTATTGAAAATGGGCGAAATCGGGCCATGACCACGCCCACTTTTCCTATATAGAAAAAATCGGAAATTTGGTATCTCAGTCACTAATATAGCTAGAGTGATGAAATTTTACCCACGTGCTGAGCTCAGGCCCCTAGGAAGAAATTTGATAACAGCTTGGAAAATGGGCGGTGCCACGCCCACTTATTAAGGGTCAAACCTTGCAAGTTTTATATGTCATAACTCAGAAACCATTGAAGATATATCGACAAAATTTGGTACGCGTGATTTACTTACTTAGGCAAACGTTTGGACGGAAAATAGTTAAAATCGGTTGACGGCCACGCCCACTTTTATATATTTGTATTATAAAGTGACCTAATAAAAACGTTTTAAGCCATGTCTCTGTCAAATATAAAGATCTATCATTGAAATTTTGGCGCATGAGTCCAACTATGGACATAAAACAAAAAACACAAAAATTTCGGAAAATGGGCGGTGCCACGCCCACTTATTAAGGGGCAAACATTGAAAGTTTTATGAGTCATAAATCAGAAACCGTTGCAGATATATCGATGAAATTTGGTATGCGTGATATACTTACTTAGTCAAATATTTGGACGAAAAATTTCCGAAATCGGTTGAGGGCCACGCCCACTTTTATATATGGGTCTTATAAAGTGACCTAATAAAAACATTTTAAGCGATATCTCTGTCAAATATAAAGATATATCATTGAAATTTTATAGCAGGAGTTCAACTGCGGACATAAAACGAAAACCACAAAAATTTTGGCAAATGGGCGTGGCACCGCCTCTTTCTATAAACAGGAATATACGAGATTTCTGAGCCCATAACTCGACAAATGATTTATATATAATGACTAAACTTGGTGTGTACACTTTTATTACTTGTGGTAATACATGTTGAAAATTTTAGCGAAATCGGTTGACGACCACGCCCACTTTTATATATGGGTATTATAAAGTGACCTAATAAAAACATTTTAAGCGATATCTTTGTCAAATGTAAAGATAATTCATTGAAAATTTGTGGTATGATTTCTACAATAGACCGGAAACAATAAATAGAAAAATTTTGGAAAATGGGCGTGGCACCGCCTCTTTTTACACAAAGGGATATACGAGATTTCTTAGCCTATAACTCGACAAATAATTGAGATATTATGACGAAACTTGGTTTATACACTTTTATAACTTGTGTTAATAGCCACGCAAAAATTTATTGAAATCGGTTTATGACCACGCCTACTTTTTAAGAAAGATATTTCTGGAACACTCTTTGGGAATTTGTATCGTGACATCTTTATAACTAGAAGTCAAAAAGGAATGAAATTTTGCACAAAGAATAATATCCATATGCTTAGTTGGATGACTGATAAAAATTTAGAAAATGGGCGTGGCTACGCCCACTTTATGCAGCACTCGCTTTATATTAAGTGCACCGTGTTTCCATCAAACGCAAACAAATAATGAAAGCATACAGCTGAGTATCTAATGTTCGATTCCACTCGAACTTAGGCTTCCTTACTTGTTTTTAATTTCTTTTCATTTTATGGCTCCAAGTTTCTGTCGCCCATCAAACCGAGAGAAAGAAAAGCTGGCATTCATAAAGATTGAATGTGAATGTGTGCGGGTGTGTATATATACATATGTGTGTATGTAGGCATTTTAGTTGAAGCATTAAAATAAACTTTGTGGCAATAATACACATATACATACATATATCATGAAATCATTTAAACATAAGTGTTGGCCAAGCGAATGAATGGAGTTGGAGCGACAATATGTAGCCCCAGGGTAATTGTGTGGTGTGGAACAGTGAAGCAAATTGGTTTGTTTTTATCATTGAAAATGCACTCGGACACGAATAAGAAGAGGAAAAAAATGTAGGAGGAGGAAGAAGAAGAGGTCGATGATGATGAACATAATTAATAATGATTATAATGATGGATATATTCATGCTAATTATCCCCATAATGAAACCGTCAAATCGTTTTCCTCTCTAAGGTAAAATTTGTTTTTGTTGCCATTTTAAATTTGCGAAATTTCGATTCCGATTAGTAATTTTGAAATAAATGCAAAAAGGGTTGATATGCATATTTCATATAAATTTATTGTTTTGGGAAAATATAGCAAAATTGCAGGAGCTTTATGCCGGAATCGCAATTTGGCATTAGGTCGGTCGCGCGTTGATCGTACCTCAAAGCCGCTTCACACTGACATTCGACATTAGACGTTGGATTGAAAACCTGTTCACTGCCACTAATATATTTTGTTGAATTTTTTCATAAATTTCATAATTTTTCATCGAAAAAAAAAAAACAATTTTAATTTACTTAATGTCAAACAAGGCTGTACAACGATATCAACAAAAATATTTTGTTTTGTTGAATATCAAATAAAAATTAACAAAAAAATTTTGTTTTGTTGAATATCAAATAAAAATTATTTTGTTTCGTTGATTATCAAAAACAAAATAATAATAAAAATTTGTTTCGGGCTTACGGCTTCATTTTACTTTGAATTTTTATTAACGTTATTTTTTTTGATAATTTGGCTACCGAAACAAAATTTTTTCAATATTTGTTTTTTGATAATCAACAAAACGAAATTTTTTTTCATAATCTTTTTTGATAATTATCAAAGCAGTATTTTTTTGTTCAGCACTTAACGTTAAAATTTTTCAAAGTTGAATTGAAAACAAAATATTTTTTCGGTTATTGATAAAAAATAACGTTAATGTGCAGCCCTGATGTCAAATGTTCAATTCAGGCGTTATACAGGGTTGCAATGAACATACGATATTACACAAATTTTACGATCAAACGCTTGAGGTCACAATGCGATTTGCTCCATATATTTCCATATATTTCTACTCACTTGTCAGAAGCGCAACCGACCGAACGCCAAATTGCGATTCGCGCATTAATTTCGTAGAATACTTTAACCCGCTAACACCTCCACAAAGAGATCGCTTTGGCCCTCTCTTTATATAGTCCGACAACTATGGTATTTAGCAGGTCATTAGAGGGTTAAAATGTTCTAGAAAATTATTCGTCATAAAACTTCACTAGGGATCCACTCCCCCTTGTGCAAAAAACGCGAAAGACACAAGAAATTGCGTCAAAGTGTAATAAGGCAACAATATGATTTTCAACCATAAACAGCTTGTCAAACAGACAAATCGGACAGCTCTCGGAATGATCTAGCTTAGTGAGGATTATAAGCGCATTGCAAACGAAATCCGATGGATCCGATGGATCATCACACTGTATCAATTCACACAATACGCAAAGTTACATTCAGCCGTAAATTGGCTGCTGTTTGAACACCTTTGTTCGCTATTAAACACACCTGCCACACACACACATTCAAAGCAATGCCTACATATGTACACACGTGAACAATAAACTCTCACGAGCAATCATTTGGTAGGTACACCACGTGTATGTACGATGACGTTTGCTTAAAGTTTGTGAGTGTGGGTGAGACTGCTTACTTTACACTTGTACGGAATTCAATTAACAATTCAGCCGAACTGATGGAATAAACAAAAATAAACACACACCAGCACATATGTACACAAAACATTTATTTTCTTGCTGCAAGCGCTGTGATCCGTTGTGAAGCAACGGTCCAATGGACCAATGGCGGCGGGCGGTATGCGGTGGGCGGTGGACGATTGGTGTTTGGCGTGAGAAGAAAGAACAACAGTGGTTCGTCGTTTTTACCGATTTGCTACAGCTCGCAATGCAAAGAGCATTTGCACAAACATACATAAATGCAATGGATATTGTGGCAATGAAGCAGCAAAAAAGCTTGCAAAACCACCTGCACGCTCATACCTGTTATGTGTATACATACACATGCACATACACATAACGCAACTGAATGTAAAACCCAAATTAGACTTTAACTATATGTATATGCATATACATATGTAGGTACATACATTGCACATATGTATGCATGCACATTGGATCGGACGATAAGCTTTTGTAAAATTTAAATGTGCGCACACACAAACATGTGTACATATGTGTGTTTGTGTTCATCAATCAAAGTGAGCATTAATTTCATAAAGTACCTGTAGCAACAACAGTAAGCAGCAACAAGATGTATGTGAGCAACAAACACACAAGTGCTGCGACGGCCAGTTCCCATATGTGCCGGTATGATGCATACTTACATACAAACCAGTGGCGGATGCTTTATAAAAGCCGTAAATTCGGGCTTGCTAAATATTTTATAATTTTCAGAGTTAAATTAAACAAAACAAGTAAGGAAGCCTAAGTTCGAGTGGAATCGAACATTAGATACTCAGCTGTATGCTTTCATTGTTTGCGTTTGTTCGATTAGGGTGTATTTTATATAAAGCGAGTGCTGCATAAAGTGGGCGTAGCCACGCCCATGTTCACCATTTTTATCAGTAATCCAACTAAAAATATGAATATTATTCTTTGTGCAAAAATTCATTCCTTTACGAATTCTAGTTACAAAAATGTCACGTTACAAATTCCTAAAGGGTGTTCCAGAAATACCTTTGTTAAAAAGTAGGCGTGGTCATAAACCGATTTCAATAAATTTGCGTGTCTATTAACACAAGTTATAGAAGTGTATAAACCAAGTTTCGTCATAATATCTCAATTATTTGTCGAGTTATGCGCTCCGAAATCTCGTTGATTCCTTTGTCTAAAAAGAGGCGGTGCCACGCCCATTTGCCAAAATTTTTGTGTTTTTCGTTCTATATCCGCAGTTAGACTCCTGCCATATTCAATGATATATCTTTATATTTGACAGAGATATCGCTTAAAATGTTTTTATTAGGTCACTTTATAATGCACATATATAAAAGTGGGCGTGGTCGTCAACGGATTTTAACAATCTTCCGTCCAAACGTTTGCCTAAGTAAGTAAATCACGCGTACCAAATTTCATCGATATCTCTTCAACGGTTTCTGATTTATGACATATAAAACTTTCAATGTTCGACCCTTAATAAGTGGGCGTGGCACCGCCCATTTTCCAAAATTTCATCAAATTTCTTCTTAGGGGCCTGAGCTCAACACGTGGGTAAAATTTCATCACTCCAGCTATATTAGTGGCTGAGATACCAAATTTCCGATTTTTTCTATATAGGAAAAGTGGGCGTGTTCATGGTCCGATTTCGCCCATTTTCAATACCAACCGTCCCAGTGTCGATGCCAACTTGCATTTCAAATTTCATTAAAATATCTCAATTTTTGCGCGAGTTAGAGTGTTTAAAGGCGGACGGACATAACTCAATAGATTTCTCTTTTCACCCTGATCATTTTGATATATATAAGTTTATATCTATCTCGATTATTTCATTCTGTTACAATCCACCGTTATGTGATTAAAAATATAATACTCTGTGTACTAGTACAGCTGAGTATAAAAATACGAAACCACTTTTTATTTTTCACATCAAATACCTCCGCGCTTTCGTGTGAGACTCAGAGATTTCTCTATAAGTTTGGCGTCAGAAATCAATTCTGCTGAATTACCCCAAAGGATTCTAATATAAACTTCACGTTGTGATGCCGAAGCACTTGGATTTACATTCCAATGAGCCAGGCTTTTTGATGTGCTGACCAAAACTAGGTACATCTAAAACAACAAAATTCATATACATATCTTCATATTATGCATTGTATATCAAAACTTAATTATCCAATATATTTTGCCAACTGTATAAATAAAATACATCTAACAATTTTGTGGTTCGTTAAAAGTAATTAGTAATTAATAATGACTTAATAAACATGGTGGGCATGTATGGATTGCTCTCAGTAGCGCATCCATTTATTGTAGTGCATCAGCAAAGATCTGTAAATGATTTTCTTTTGAGGCGTACGAAATTGGTTGGTCTTGCCGTCAGGGCTAGAACGAGTGGGTTGGGGTGAGCTAATATTCTCATGTATGATGCAGCATACTTTCTGATTTCTTGAGAGATAGTAGGTATCTTTAGGTCACGATGTAGTTGGTCGTTCGTGACGTAGTAGGGCGCATTTACAATCATTCTAATGGTTTTCTATTGGAATCTTTGGAGAATCTCTATATTTGAGTTTGCTGCGGTTCCCCATAGCTGTATGCCATAGGTCCAGATGGGTTTTAAGATAGCTGAGTAGAGCAGGAGTTTGTTGTCGATTGATAGTTGGGAGTTTCGATTCATGAGCCAATAAAGATTTCTCAGTTTTATACCAAGAGCTTTTCGTTTGGTGAATATGTGGGTTCTCCATGTTAGTTTTCTCTCGAGATGCATACCCAGGTACTTTGTTACGTCACTTTGCGGTATATCAATGCCATTGAGTTTTACGGGTGGGCAAGTGTTACGTGTTTTCTCGATTTCTTAAAATATATTCAGTCTCATATGGTATGAATATAAACAACAAACGAAATATGCAAAACGAACTTAATTGAATTCAGTGACGGAACCTCAAACCGGTAATACAGCAAAGAAAATTATATAAATGGCTAATGTCTATGCTTCATACAGAGGCTTGCCCAACCAATTTATGCTAGGACCGCCACTGATGCATACATATGTCTATAGGTACATATGTACATACATGCTATCATAAAAATTCGCAATTCGAAACACAAACACGAATGCATATCAATGTATGTATTCGACAAATTGCAAATTTCCTGCAGCTCAAACTCTTGATTAGTCTGAAAAATCTGCATAGATCTACTAGAAAATAGCCGCGTCGTCACTTTGCTGCGACGAATCTCCCTCTCCTTGATTAACAACTTTAATTTCACAAACCACAGCAGGGCTAACCGGATCCATATTTTGATTTTGTTTTTTCATTATGTTAACCTGGCCAAGGCCTTTAATTTGATACTAATATTGTTCCAAAGCATTCTTTGACCATCTGAATGCACACTAAACCGCCTAGAGCATGAGCACACTTTAAAAATTTTACAGCAAACGGTCCAAAATTTTGAATTTTTTTTTTTTTAATTAGAAAATTATTCGGTCTAAAATTTCAGTAGGAGTCTCTTCAGAAAAAATCTTTGTAAAATGAACCTAAAAGACCACAAGAAGCGAAAAACTTATATTCCTCGAAATAATAAAAAAAAAAAATCTTTGTAAAATGAACCTAAAAGACCACAAGAAGCGAAAAACTTATATTCCTCGAAATAATAAATGCGTTTTATTTCCGGATCTACCGGATCAATCGAAATACTTTTTTTGCAAAAGATTAATGTTTTTTGACGACGTTTAATATGTCGGCAAAAAGAAGTTATATTAAGGTGGTATAAACTAAGTACTGGGTGGAAGTGACCCCGATGGTGCACATAGGGTTAATATAATTACAATGTAGGAAGCCTCCTCTCAAGCCAAAGAGATTGGTGCATCAAACTTAGGGATCGGACCATAAATACCGAAGACATGAAAAAAATAAATTTTAGCGACATTCTAGCGACTTTCTAGTCCAAAAAAAATTAAAAATTTTTACAGAAATGTCTTCAAAAAAGAGTTCATATGGGGGGATGCGGCGAACTTTTTTTTTGCGATACGCTCAAATGTGCATATTGCTAGCTTAGAGTGGGCTTAGTCCAATTTTTCCAAACTTTACAGGAGAGACAAAAGACAAAAAATAATAAAAAAAAAATGTCATGTGAATTTTATATGAGTTATTGGCCAGTTTTCAATTAAGGAAAATTGATAAAAAAATTTTTTTTTTGGTAGAAGTTATGGATCCATTTCGGAAACCACCACATCGCCTCATCAGACTTCTTCAGGCGGCCTCAAAATTTCGCCATGAGAAAAAAAATTTTGTTCAATTAAATATTTTTGACTTTGCCAATTTTCTTCGCTTTTTGGACTTAGCCAATCTGCGTATCACTGAATAACAAGGAGTAGAAATATGACAAGTATCACAGACTTGTTTAGCGTGGTCGTATTTGATTTTTCTAGCGTTCTTTATAAAAATACACTTTTTCATAAAAGTGTACTTACATAGTTTGCACGCTAAGCTAGCGATATATCTACATATATATATAAGAGGAAGTGGCGTTAGTACAAACGCGTATAACTCAAGAACGCCTGCACCGATTTGGATGATTGAGACGAATTCAGATTGTTCTGTGGCCAGAATAGGAGAATATCCAATAAAATTCCCGAAAAATGCAAAAAAAAAAAAATTTTCCCATATATTTTGTATATCTATATATATAAAAGGAAGTGGCGTTAGTACAAACGCGTATAACTCAAGAACGCCTGCACCGATTTGGATGATTGAGACAAATTCAGATTGTCCTCTGGCCAGAATAGGAGAATATCCAAAAAAAAATCCCGAAAAATGCAAAAAAAAAAAAATATTTTCCCATATATTTTGTATATCTATATATATAAAAGGAAGTGGCGTTAGTACAAACGCGTATAACTCAAGAACGCCTGCACCGATTTGGATGATTGAGACGAATTCAGATTGTTCTCTGGCCAGAATAGGAGAATATCCAATAAAATTCCCGAAAAATGCAAAAAAAAAAAAATATTTTCCCATATATTTTGTATATCTATATATATAAAAGGAAGTGGCGTTAGTACAAACGCGTATAACTCAAGAACGCCTGCACCGATTTGGATGATTGAGACAAATTCAGATTGTTCTCTGGCCAGAATAGGAGAATATCCAAAAAAAAATCCCGAAAAATGCAAAAAAAAAAAAAATTTTCCCATATATTTTGTATATCTATATATATAAAAGGAAGTGGCGTTAGTACAAACGCGTATTACTCAAGAACGCCTGCACCGATTTGGATGATTGAGACAAATTCAGATTGTTCTCTGGCCAGAATAGGAGAATATCCAATAAAATTCCCGAAAAATGCAAAAAAAAAAAATATTTTCCCATATATTTTGTATATCTATATATATAAAGGAAGTGGCGTTAGTACAAACGCGTATAACTCAAGAACGCCTGCACCGATTTGGATGATTGAGACAAATTCAGATTGTTCTCTGGCCAGAATAGGAGAATATCCAATAAAATTCCCGAAAAATGCAAAAAAAAAAATATTTTCCCATATATTTTGTATATCTATATATATAAAAGGAAGTGGCGTTAGTACAAACGCGTATAACTCAAGAACGCCTGCACCGATTTGGATGATTGAGACGAATTCAGATTGTTCTCTGGCCAGAATAGGAGAATATCCAATAAAATTCCCGAAAAATGCAAAAAAAAAAAAATATTTTCCCATATATTTTGTATATCTATATATATAAAAGGAAGTGGCGTTAGTACAAACGCGTATAACTCAAGAACGCCTGCACCGATTTGGATGATTGAGACAAATTCAGATTGTTCTCTGGCCAGAATAGGAGAATATCCAAAAAAAAATCCCGAAAAATGCAAAAAAAAAAAAAATTTTCCCATATATTTTGTATATCTATATATATAAAAGGAAGTGGCGTTAGTACAAACGCGTATAACTCAAGAACGCCTGCACCGATTTGGATGATTGAGACGAATTCAGATTGTTCTCTGGCCAGAATAGGAGAATATCCAATAAAATTCCCGAAAAATGCAAAAAAAAAAAATTTTCCCATATATTTTGTATATCTATATATATAAAAGGAAGTGGCGTTAGTACAAACGCGTATAACTCAAGAACGCCTGCACCGATTTGGATGATTGAGACAAATTCAGATTGTCCTCTGGCCAGAATAGGAGAATATCCAATAAAATTCCCGAAAAATGCAAAAAACAAAATATTTTCCCATATATTTTGTATATCTATATATATAAAAGGAAGTGGCGTTAGTACAAACGCGTATAACTCAAGAACGCCTGCACAGATTTGGATGATTGAGACAACTTCAGATTGTCCTCTGGCCAGAATAGGAGAATATCCAATAAAATTCCCGAAAAATGCAAAAAACAAAATATTTTCCCATATATTTTGTATATCTATATATATAAAAGGAAGTGGCGTTAGTACAAACGCGTATAACTCAAGAACGCCTGCACAGATTTGGATGATTGAGACAAATTCAGATTGTCCTCTGGCCAGAATAGGAGAATATCCAATAAAATTCCCGAAAAATGCAAAAAAAAAAAATTTTCCCATATATTTTGTATATCTATATATATAAAAGGAAGTGGCGTTAGTACAAACGCGTATAACTCAAGAACGCCTGCACCGATTTGGATGATTGAGACAAATTCAGATTGTTCTCTCGCCAGAATAGGAGAATATCCAATAAAATTCCCGAAAAATGCAAAAAAAAAAAATATTTTCCCATATATTTTGTATATCTATATATATAAAGGAAGTGGCGTTAGTACAAACGCGTATAACTCAAGAACGCCTGCACCGATTTGGATGATTGAGACAAATTCAGATTGTTCTCTGGCCAGAATAGGAGAATATCCAATAAAATTCCCGAAAAATGCAAAAAAAAAATATTTTCCCATATATTTTGTATATCTATATATATAAAAGGAAGTGGCGTTAGTACAAACGAGTATTACTCAAGAACGCCTGCACCGATTTGGATGATTGAGACAAATTCAGATTGTTCTCTGGCCGGAATAGGAGAATATCCAATAAAATTCCCGAAAAATGCAAAAAAAAAAATATTTTCCCATATATTTTGTATATCTATATATATAAAAGGAAGTGGCGTTAGTACAAACGAGTATTACTCAAGAACGCCTGCACCGATTTGGATGATTGAGACAAATTCAGATTGTTCTCTGGCCAGAATAGGAGAATAGCCAATAAAATTCCCAAAAAATGCAAAAAAAAAAATATTTTCCCATATATTTTGTATATCTATATATATAAAAGGAAGTGGCGTTAGTACAAACGAGTATTACTCAAGAACGCCTGCACCGATTTGGATGATTGAGACAAATTCAGATTGTTCTCTGGCCGGAATAGGAGAATATCCAATAAAATTCCCGAAAAATGCAAAAAAAAAAATATTTTCCCATATATTTTGTATATCTATATATATAAAAGGAAGTGGCGTTAGTACAAACGAGTATTACTCAAGAACGCCTGCACCGATTTGGATGATTGAGACAAATTCAGATTGTTCTCTGGCCAGAATAGGAGAATATCCAATAAAATTCCCAAAAAATGCAAAAAAAAAAATATTTTCCCATATATTTTGTATATCTATATATATAAAAGGAAGTGGCGTTAGTACAAACGAGTATTACTCAAGAACGCCTGCACCGATTTGGATGATTGAGACAAATTCAGATTGTTCTCTGGCCAGAATAGGAGAATATCCAATAAAATTCCCGAAAAATGCAAAAAAAAAATATTTTCCCATATATTTTGTATATCTATATATATAAAAGGAAGTGGCGTTAGTACAAACGCGTATAACTCAAGAACGCCTGCACCGATTTGGATGATTGAGACAAATTCAGATTGTTCTCTGGCCAGAATAGGAGAATATCCAATAAAATTCCCGAAAAATGCAAAAAAAAAATATTTTCCCATATATTTTGTATATCTATATATATAAAAGGAAGTGGCGTTAGTACAAACGCGTATAACTCAAGAACGCCTGCACCGATTTGGATGATTGAGACAAATTCAGATTGTTCTCTGGCCAGAATAGGAGAATATCCAATAAAATTCCCAAAAAATGCAAAAAAAAAAATATTTTCCCATATATTTTGTATATCTATATATATAAAAGGAAGTGGCGTTAGTACAAACGAGTATTACTCAAGAACGCCTGCACCGATTTGGATGATTGAGACAAATTCAGATTGTTCTCTGGCCAGAATAGGAGAATATCCAATAAAATTCCCAAAAAATGCAAAAAAAAAAATATTTTCCCATATATTTTGTATATCTATATATATAAAAGGAAGTGGCGTTAGTACAAACGAGTATTACTCAAGAACGCCTGCACCGATTTGGATGATTGAGACAAATTCAGATTGTTCTCTGGCCAGAATAGGAGAATATCCAATAAAATTCCCAAAAAATGCAAAAAAAAAAATATTTTCCCATATATTTTGTATATCTATATATATAAAAGGAAGTGGCGTTAGTACAAACGAGTATTACTCAAGAACGCCTGCACCGATTTGGATGATTGAGACAAATTCAGATTGTTCTCTGGCCAGAATAGGAGAATATCCAATAAAATTCCCAAAAAATGCAAAAAAAAAAATATTTTCCCATATATTTTGTATATCTATATATATAAAAGGAAGTGGCGTTAGTACAAACGAGTATTACTCAAGAACGCCTGCACCGATTTGGATGATTGAGACAAATTCAGATTGTTCTCTGGCCAGAATAGGAGAATATCCAATAAAATTCCCAAAAAATGCAAAAAAAAAAATATTTTCCCATATATTTTGTATATCTATATATATAAAAGGAAGTGGCGTTAGTACAAACGAGTATTACTCAAGAACGCCTGCACCGATTTGGATGATTGAGACAAATTCAGATTGTTCTCTGGCCAGAATAGGAGAATATCCAATAAAATTCCCAAAAAATGCAAAAAAAAAAATATTTTCCCATATATTTTGTATATCTATATATATAAAAGGAAGTGGCGTTAGTACAAACGAGTATTACTCAAGAACGCCTGCACCGATTTGGATGATTGAGACAAATTCAGATTGTTCTCTGGCCAGAATAGGAGAATATCCAATAAAATTCCCGAAAAATGCAAAAAAAAAAATATTTTCCCATATATTTTGTATATCTATATATATAAAAGGAAGTGGCGTTAGTACAAACGAGTATTACTCAAGAACGCCTGCACCGATTTGGATGATTGAGACAAATTCAGATTGTTCTCTGGCCAGAATAGGAGAATATCCAATAAAATTCCCGAAAAATGCAAAAAAAAAAAATATTTTCCCATATATTTTGTATATCTATATATATAAAGGAAGTGGCGTTAGTACAAACGCGTATAACTCAAGAACGCCTGCACCGATTTGGATGATTGAGACAAATTCAGATTGTTCTCTGGCCAGAATAGGAGAATATCCAATAAAATTCCCGAAAAATGCAAAAAAAAAAATATTTTCCCATATATTTTGTATATCTATATATATAAAAGGAAGTGGCGTTAGTACAAACGAGTATTACTCAAGAACGCCTGCACCGATTTGGATGATTGAGACAAATTCAGATTGTTCTCTGGCCAGAATAGGAGAATAGCCAATAAAATTCCCAAAAAATGCAAAAAAAAAAATATTTTCCCATATATTTTGTATATCTATATATATAAAAGGAAGTGGCGTTAGTACAAACGAGTATTACTCAAGAACGCCTGCACCGATTTGGATGATTGAGACAAATTCAGATTGTTCTCTGGCCGGAATAGGAGAATATCCAATAAAATTCCCGAAAAATGCAAAAAAAAAAATATTTTCCCATATATTTTGTATATCTATATATATAAAAGGAAGTGGCGTTAGTACAAACGAGTATTACTCAAGAACGCCTGCACCGATTTGGATGATTGAGACAAATTCAGATTGTTCTCTGGCCAGAATAGGAGAATATCCAATAAAATTCCCAAAAAATGCAAAAAAAAAAATATTTTCCCATATATTTTGTATATCTATATATATAAAAGGAAGTGGCGTTAGTACAAACGAGTATTACTCAAGAACGCCTGCACCGATTTGGATGATTGAGACAAATTCAGATTGTTCTCTGGCCAGAATAGGAGAATATCCAATAAAATTCCCAAAAAATGCAAAAAAAAAAATATTTTCCCATATATTTTGTATATCTATATATATAAAAGGAAGTGGCGTTAGTACAAACGAGTATTACTCAAGAACGCCTGCACCGATTTGGATGATTGAGACAAATTCAGATTGTTCTCTGGCCAGAATAGGAGAATATCCAATAAAATTCCCAAAAAATGCAAAAAAAAAAATATTTTCCCATATATTTTGTATATCTATATATATAAAAGGAAGTGGCGTTAGTACAAACGAGTATTACTCAAGAACGCCTGCACCGATTTGGATGATTGAGACAAATTCAGATTGTTCTCTGGCCAGAATAGGAGAATATCCAATAAAATTCCCAAAAAATGCAAAAAAAAAAATATTTTCCCATATATTTTGTATATCTATATATATAAAAGGAAGTGGCGTTAGTACAAACGAGTATTACTCAAGAACGCCTGCACCGATTTGGATGATTGAGACAAATTCAGATTGTTCTCTGGCCAGAATAGGAGAATATCCAATAAAATTCCCAAAAAATGCAAAAAAAAAAATATTTTCCCATATATTTTGTATATCTATATATATAAAAGGAAGTGGCGTTAGTACAAACGAGTATTACTCAAGAACGCCTGCACCGATTTGGATGATTGAGACAAATTCAGATTGTTCTCTGGCCAGAATAGGAGAATATCCAATAAAATTCCCAAAAAATGCAAAAAAAAAAATATTTTCCCATATATTTTGTATATCTATATATATAAAAGGAAGTGGCGTTAGTACAAACGAGTATTACTCAAGAACGCCTGCACCGATTTGGATGATTGAGACAAATTCAGATTGTTCTCTGGCCAGAATAGGAGAATATCCAATAAAATTCCCAAAAAATGCAAAAAAAAAATATTTTCCCATATATTTTGTATATCTATATATATAAAAGGAAGTGGCGTTAGTACAAACGAGTATTACTCAAGAACGCCTGCACCGATTTGGATGATTGAGACAAATTCAGATTGTTCTCTGGCCAGAATAGGAGAATATCCAATAAAATTCCCAAAAAATGCAAAAAAAAAAATATTTTCCCATATATTTTGTATATCTATATATATAAAAGGAAGTGGCGTTAGTACAAACGAGTATTACTCAAGAACGCCTGCACCGATTTGGATGATTGAGACAAATTCAGATTGTTCTCTGGCCAGAATAGGAGAATATCCAATAAAATTCCCGAAAAATGCAAAAAAAAAATATTTTTCCATATATTTTGTATATCTATATATATAAAAGGAAGTGGCGTTAGTACAAACGCGTATAACTCAAGAACGCCTGCACCGATTTGGATGATTGAGACAAATTCAGATTGTTCTCTGCCCAGAATAGGAGAATATCCAATAAAATTCCCGAAAAATGCAAAAAAAAAAATATTTTCCCATATATTTTGTATATCTATATATATAAAAGGAAGTGGCGTTAGTACAAACGCGTATAACTCAAGAACGCCTGCACCGATTTGGATGATTGAGACAAATTCAGATTGTTCTCTGCCCAGAATAGGAGAATATCCAATAAAATTCCCGAAAAATGCAAAAAAAAAAATATTTTCCCATATATTTTGTATATCTATATATATAAAAGGAAGTGGCGTTAGTACAAACGCGTATAACTCAAGAACGCCTGCACCGATTTGGATGATTGAGACAAATTCAGATTGTTCTCTGGCCAGAATAGGAGAATATCCAATAAAATTCCCGAAAAATGCAAAAAAAAAAAATATTTTCCCATATATTTTGTATATCTATATATATAAAAGGAAGTGGCGTTAGTACAAACGCGTATAACTCAAGAACGCCTGCACCGATTTGGATGATTGAGACAAATTCAGATTGTTCTCTGGCCAGAATAGGAGAATATCCAATAAAATTCCCGAAAAATGCAAAAAAAAAAATATTTTCCCATATATTTTGTATATCTATATATATAAAAGGAAGTGGCGTTAGTACAAACGAGTATTACTCAAGAACGCCTGCACCGATTTGGATGATTGAGACAAATTCAGATTGTTCTCTGGCCAGAATAGGAGAATATCCAATAAAATTCCCGAAAAATGCAAAAAAAAAAAATATTTTCCCATATATTTTGTATATCTATATATATAAAGGAAGTGGCGTTAGTACAAACGCGTATAACTCAAGAACGCCTGCACCGATTTGGATGATTGAGACAAATTCAGATTGTTCTCTGGCCAGAATAGGAGAATATCCAATAAAATTCCCGAAAAATGCAAAAAAAAAAATATTTTCCCATATATTTTGTATATCTATATATATAAAAGGAAGTGGCGTTAGTACAAACGAGTATTACTCAAGAACGCCTGCACCGATTTGGATGATTGAGACAAATTCAGATTGTCCTCTGGCCAGAATAGGAGAATATCCAATAAAATTCCCGAAAAATGCAAAAAAAAAAATATTTTCCCATATATTTTGTATATCTATATATATAAAAGGAAGTGGCGTTAGTACAAACGCGTATAACTCAAGAACGCCTGCACCGATTTGGATGATTGAGACAAATTCAGATTGTTCTCTGCCCAGAATAGGAGAATATCCAATAAAATTCCCGAAAAATGCAAAAAAAAAAAATATTTTCCCATATATTTTGTATATCTATATATATAAAAGGAAGTGGCGTTAGTACAAACGCGTATAACTCAAGAACGCCTGCACCGATTTGGATGATTGAGACAAATTCAGATTGTTCTCTGGCCAGAATAGGAGAATATCCAATAAAATTCCCGAAAAATGCAAAAAAAAAATATTTTCCCATATATTTTGTATATCTATATATATAAAAGGAAGTGGCGTTAGTACAAACGCGTATAACTCAAGAACGCCTGCACCGATTTGGATGATTGAGACAAATTCAGATTGTTCTCTGCCCAGAATAGGAGAATATCCAATAAAATTCCCGAAAAATGCAAAAAAAAAATATTTTCCCATATATTTTGTATATCTATATATATAAAAGGAAGTGGCGTTAGTACAAACGCGTATAACTCAAGAACGCCTGCACCGATTTGGATGATTGAGACAAATTCAGATTGTTCTCTGGCCAGAATAGGAGAATATCCAATAAAATTCCCGAAAAATGCAAAAAAAAAAAATATTTTCCCATATATTTTGTATATCTATATATATAAAAGGAAGTGGCGTTAGTACAAACGCGTATAACTCAAGAACGCCTGCACCGATTTGGATGATTGAGACAAATTCAGATTGTTCTCTGGCCAGAATAGGAGAATATCCAATAAAATTCCCGAAAAATGCAAAAAAAAAAATATTTTCCCATATATTTTGTATATCTATATATATAAAAGGAAGTGGCGTTAGTACAAACGAGTATTACTCAAGAACGCCTGCACCGATTTGGATGATTGAGACAAATTCAGATTGTTCTCTGGCCAGAATAGGAGAATATCCAATAAAATTCCCGAAAAATGCAAAAAAAAAAATATTTCCCCATATATTTTGTATATCTATATATATAAAAGGAAGTGGCGTTAGTACAAACGAGTATTACTCAAGAACGCCTGCACCGATTTGGATGATTGAGACAAATTCAGATTGTTCTCTGGCCAGAATAGGAGAATATCCAATAAAATTCCCAAAAAATGCAAAAAAAAAAATATTTTCCCATATATTTTGTATATCTATATATATAAAAGGAAGTGGCGTTAGTACAAACGAGTATTACTCAAGAACGCCTGCACCGATTTGGATGATTGAGACAAATTCAGATTGTTCTCTGGCCGGAATAGGAGAATATCCAATAAAATTCCCGAAAAATGCAAAAAAAAAAATATTTTCCCATATATTTTGTATATCTATATATATAAAAGGAAGTGGCGTTAGTACAAACGAGTATTACTCAAGAACGCCTGCACCGATTTGGATGATTGAGACAAATTCAGATTGTTCTCTGGCCAGAATAGGAGAATATCCAATAAAATTCCCGAAAAATGCAAAAAAAAAAAATATTTTCCCATATATTTTGTATATCTATATATATAAAGGAAGTGGCGTTAGTACAAACGCGTATAACTCAAGAACGCCTGCACCGATTTGGATGATTGAGACAAATTCAGATTGTTCTCTGGCCAGAATAGGAGAATATCCAATAAAATTCCCGAAAAATGCAAAAAAAAAAATATTTTCCCATATATTTTGTATATCTATATATATAAAAGGAAGTGGCGTTAGTACAAACGAGTATTACTCAAGAACGCCTGCACCGATTTGGATGATTGAGACAAATTCAGATTGTTCTCTGGCCAGAATAGGAGAATATCCAATAAAATTCCCGAAAAATGCAAAAAAAAAAATATTTTCCCATATATTTTGTATATCTATATATATAAAAGGAAGTGGCGTTAGTACAAACGCGTATAACTCAAGAACGCCTGCACCGATTTGGATGATTGAGACAAATTCAGATTGTTCTCTGGCCAGAATAGGAGAATATCCAATAAAATTCCCGAAAAATGCAAAAAAAAAAAATATTTTCCCATATATTTTGTATATCTATATATATAAAAGGAAGTGGCTTTAGTACAATCGCGTATAACTCAAGAACGCCTGCACCGATTTCGATGATTGACACCAATTCAGAATAGGAGAATATCCAATAAAATTCCTGAAAAATGCAAAAAAAAAAATATTTTCCCATACATTTTGAGATTTGATAGGAATGGGAATAGGGATAGAGATAGAAAAGAAAAAAATAGAGACAAAGATAGAGATAGAAATAGAGATAGAAATAGAAATAAAGATAGAGATAAATATAGAGATAGAAATAGAGATAGAAATAAAGATAGAGATAAAGATAGAGATAGAAATAGGGATAGAAATAGAGATAGAGATAGAAATAGAGATAGAGACAGAGATAGAGATAGAGATAGAGATAGAGATAGAGATAGAGATAGAGATAGAGATAGAGATAGAGATAGAGATAGAGATAGAGATAGAGATAGAGATAGAGATAGAAATAGAGATAGAGATAAAGATAGTGATAGAGATACAGATAGAGATAGAGATAGAGATAAAGATAGAGATAGAGATAGAGATAGAAATAGAAATAGAGATAAAACTAGAGATAGAGATAGAGATAGAGATAGAAATAGAGATAAAAATAGAGATAGAGATAGAAATAGAGATAGAGATAAAGATAAAGATAGAGATGGGGATAGGAGAAATTAGGTTTGTCGCGGCGAATATATGTATATATATCTCTTTTGTTCAGAGAATTTACAGTTTTATAGCTTTATAGGAATAAATTTTAGGCAGAACAACGTCTGCCGGGCCAGCTAGTAAATTTATATTTACATATGTGTGTCGCAGGCATTCTAATAATATCAAAAGCTGCATATCAACGTCGAGTTTGAACACCATGTCGTATGAGTAACACTTGTATTTTTATACCTTTCATGAGAATGAAATGGTATTATAACTTTGTGCCGAAAATCAAATCTTGAAAGTACTAGAAGGAGGCGTGACAGACCCATCAATATATATACCGATATAATCAGAATCATGAGCTGAGTCGTTTAAGCCATGTCCGTCTGTGTGAACGCAAACTAGTCCCTCAGTTTTTGAGATATTTGATTGAAATTTGGAACACGGGTGAGTTTAGATGCTCAATCGATCATTTGTCGGAATTGGCCGAATCGGACCACTATAACATATAGCTCCCATACAACCGATTGTTCAGATATACACATTTTGGTGTATAACTTCCCCATTTAAACAACTAAGGACATGAAATTTGGAAGTATTTGTATGCATGTTGGCCTAAACAAGGTTACCGAAAATTGTTAAGATCGGACTACTATAACATATAGCTGCCATACAACCGATTGTTCAGATATACACATTTCGGTGTATAACTTCCCCATTTAAACAGCTAAGGACATCAAATTTTCAAGTATTTGTACACATGTTGGCCCAAACAAGGTAAGCGAAAATTGTCCAGATCGAAGCACTATAACATATATCTCCCATACAACCGATTGTTCAGATATGTACATTTTGGGATATAACTTCTCCATTTTAACAGATAATGACATGAAACTTTAAAGTACTTGTACCCATATCGTCCCAAATAGGGTTACCGAAAATCGTCAAGATCGGACCACTATAACATATAGCTGCCATACAACTGATTGTTCAGATATACACATTTTGGTGTATAAATTTCCCATTTAAATAGCCCAGACACCATTTTTTCTAATAAATCGTTCCATAAATAACCCACAAAATTGACATTATAAATTATACTAAATCAGGCTATGTACAACATACATAGGTAGCTTTTCATTTCCCCACTCATGAAAGGTATGAAGTCTTCGGTACGGCCGAAGACAGCCACGCTCTTACTTGTTTTGTGTGCTATAGTTCCTGAAAACAACAAAAACCAAATAAAGCCAAGTTGAGTGGAAAAAAAGGAAAAGCAGAGCAAAAACCGCCCACAATCTCTATCATTTGTTGACATAAAATTTTTAGTAATTTTTGCAACCTTTGCCCACAGGGGGACTTCAACTTACTTTTCATTATTAGGCTATATACAATGTACATAAACTATACTTGTTCATTCTACATATATGTATGCATGAAAGTACATATATACTCGTAAACAAACATAGGTACTACATTTAGAAGTTGTTTGCTTACTGTTTGGCGATGTTTCTTTTTTCCTTCCGCTTGCACACCTGTGCAATAACCAATGTTTTCTGATTTGTTTGCATACATACATACATACATGCATATGTACACGAATATATCAAGGATCGTATATATATGTACATATGTATTTCAGACAAATGTCTCCAACATATTTTCGTTTATTCCGTATTTTCATGTTTTTATTTTGTTTGTTTTATTATTCATTGTGCTAACAATCGAGCTCATTTCCGCTCTTGTGGCACAGACGACACAAACGTATTTGTATTTGATTTTGTTTAGTTGTTAGTTGTTTTTTTTTTCGTTTTTGGGTTATTTTGTTTCCTTTTTATTTAGTTTGATGCTGTTGCAACTTTTTAATATTTCCGGTTTTTGTTGTAATACAGAATGGTAATTGCTTGGCAAAGCCAGTTATAATTTTGGCAGTTGACACGAGTACGTATGTATGTACATTAGATGAGTTTTTTTTAGATATTCCCTCCGGCACCGGAATATGAATATAGGATGTTTTAGAGTAAGTAAACTGAAAAAAAAATTTCACTTTTCCAAAAACTGGATGGAGCTACACCGAAAACCGCGCAAATTCTCAGAATTTCAAGGTATGTTTAGATTTATGTATGAAAAAAGTTAGGATTTTGCACGAGAAAAAAAGTGATATCCATCCACACGTAGAATTAACCGCTAATTCGAATGGCGTATTCCGTTTTTTGGTACACTACCCAGGGAAGGTAATATCGCGGTCTAAAGTGATCATTTTCTTTTTTTTCTCATGAATCTTTAATTTCTTGCCCTATACTCTTCCCGTGGCCGCTGTGGTGCAGTGGGTAGAGTGCTCGCCTGCTATGCCAGAGGTCTCGGGTTCAAACCTCAGTCCGAGCAAAACACCAAAAAAATTTTTGTAATTAGTAAAAATCCAATTATTGGGTTATTAAGAGCAGCGGTCACCTCTCGGCAGTGGACGGCATACCCTCCGAGTGTATTTCTGCCATGAAAAAGCTTCTCACAAAAAATGCATTCGCCGCTCGGAGCCGGCATAAAACTGTAGGTCCATCCAATTAGTAGGAAAAACAAAAGTTAAGGATTGAATTGGGAGAGAAGCTCGGGAGAGAAGCTCGGCCATAAAACTCGTCAGAGTTATAATAGTGCCATTGTATTATTATTATACTCTTCCGGAAAGCGGACATTAGTTTTTAATTAAATCACACGGTAGGCTATGTTATTTAATTAGCTTTCCAGAAATGTATAGCTATTAAAAATCTAATAATATTTAGATGAGTTCATCAAGTTTAAGTGAAGTAAAGTCGGGTATAAAAGGGTAACATACCTTAAAATTTCTTAAATTTTTTAACAATTTTGTGCTTGAAGGCGGTTTTTTGGGTTTTTAGTGATAGTTTTATGTGGATGGATAACTCCACAAATGCAAAAAAAAAATAGAAAGGTCGAGACCGCGGTTAACGGACAAAAAGTGGAACCGGATGGCACCAAAATATTTGTGGGCAATATGGGTATCAAAATAAAGATTTTACCTAGGACTTCAATGTAAAGCCAATCCATTTTACTGTGTCCACCGTTTCGACACATATAAGTCAAAAATTAAACTCAAATGTCGCCGATATCCTTTAAAATATTCTGCAGTCATCCTGGACCACTTATTCGCCAGTATATCGGAAATTGGCTAAGAAATTGGCATGTAATGAGTTCCATATGCAAGCCCTAGTTAAGACCTTTAATTTGATACCAATATTGCCCAATAATATTTTGGGGCCATCCGGGTCCACGGTTTTTTCCGCTATCCACGGTCTTGATCTTCCGAATTTTTTTATATATGTGGAGTTATTCCACCAAATAAAACAATCACTAGTAACCCAAAAAACCGTCTTCAAGAGCAAAATTTAAAAAAAAAAATTAGAAATTTTAAGGTATGTTATCATTTTATGCCCGACTTTACTTCACTTAAACTTGATGAACTCATCCAAATATTATTAATATAATAGCTATACATATCTGGAAAGCGCATTAAATAATGCAGCCTACCGTGTGATATAGTTAAAAAACAATTTCCGATTTCGGGAAGAGTATAGGGCAAGAAGTTGAAGATACATGAGAAAAAAAAGAAAATGATCACTTTAGACCGCGGTATTACCTTCCCTGGGTAGTGTACCAAAAAACAGAATACGCCATTCGATTTAGCGGTTAATTCTACGTATGGAAGGATATCACTTTTTTTTCTCGTGCAAAATCCTAACTTTTTTCAGACATAAATCTAAACATACCTTGAAATTCTGGGAATTTTCGCGGTTTTCGGTGTAGCTCCATCCAGTTTTTGGAAAAGTGAAATGTTTTTTTCAGTTTACTTACTCTAAAATAACCTATTTTCATATTCCGGTGCCGGAGGGAGGATCTGAGAAGGTTTAAAGAATCCCATACAAAAAAAAACTCATCTAATGTACATATGTATATGCGATTTTCTAGAATTGTTTAAATGTCACTGTGCAACAGCATTTTGGTGGCGGAATAGTTTCCACACAGAGCGAAAGACCACTATCCGTACGGTCCTTTAAGCGTCTCTGTAAAAAATTATTATTTTGTCTGAGGAGACCCCCAATGAAATTTTATAGCGAATAATTTTCTAGAACATTTTAACCCCCTATCGACCTTCAAAAAACAATTTTTTCGATCTCTCTACAAAAGGCGTAAAAACTACAGTATATTTGATTTGGGCCGTACTTACTCGTTGTTTATAAAAACTTCTTCATTTGCTCAAACATACTCTCTGTGCTGTCAAATATTTAATGGAAATAGCTGACAAAAGCTATTCATATCTTTAATCAACTCCTCCGATAAGCTATACTTTCGGATACGAAAATACGTCTGACAACTTGTACCGTTTCTGTTAATGCTTATTCTACTACAAATTTAAACATACACACTTCTATGTATAATATTTTACTTATTTCTGTCTTTTAAGCAAATAAACTCAAATGGAACTATATTGATGTTGATACCCTAGTTTTTTCTGTTTGCTCAACAAACCACACAAATATGCATACATATGTACATACATATATGTATAATATGTAGAGGCGCATGTAGCCACTGGAATAGCAACACCAATCAAATGAAAACTTCAACATAACCACAAAACTGCATAGACCCTGCAGTAAATTTGTTTCACTGCTGAAGGATCAGTGATGATTCTTTGTTGAATATTCATCACTGTCGTCATAACTCAGTATATTTTTATTTGTTTTTGTTTTTTTGTCTGAGGAAAGCAAACCATTTATATGAAAAATTCAGCAGTCTTTATATGAAAATATTCACTAATGCCTCCTCGTCATAGGTGAATTGCATCAGTGATTCATTAAGGATTCACTGCGGATTTTTACTGCAGGGGATATGTACATATGTATATGTATATATGTACAATAAGGTGGTCCAAAAAATTAAAACCTAACAAATCATTACGGAACAAGGTTATTTTTATGCTATTACTCCTAAAGCAATATGTGTTCCCTTTTTCCAATTATAAAAAATTCCATTTAGAGGTGGCGCAAAGCATTTTTATTTTTGCGTGCGTAAGGTGGTCCAAAAAATTAATTAATTGTTCAGCGGATATCGGAAGAACTTGATTTTATTCATACAACTTTAGGCCACCCTAATGTACATACATTTGGGTTCCTCATATTCAATACATTCAGAAATATTATTTTGGTTCATTGCACTTACAGCAAGATTATAAAATTATTTCAAAAGACTGTTGCCTTACTTTAGTTGTTGTTGTTACTTGTTTCTTGTAGGTGATTGTTGTTGTTGGAGTGTTAGTGTGCTTATTTTCATGTTTTCTAAACATTTGTTGCATTGAATAGCAAAATAAACGGAAAAATTTGAGTAAGAACTTTTGTAGCGGGCAATCTGCCAGTTAATGCCCATAAAAAGCCCATAAAAAGCACATACTCATACATGTATAAATATACATGTTTGTAAATGCTTGCATATACGTATATTTATGTATATACATTAGGGTGGTCCAATCGTGTATGAATAAAATAAAGTTCCGCCGGACAACCAGCATTTCATGCGAATGTACGACGGAAATCTATACCGAAAATTTTACCTTAATAATTTAAAGTTTAGAAGTCGCGAAAATGCCTCCAAGTTTCCTTCTGATAATACATAATTTTTTTAGAGTCTTTAGTGAACAAGAAATATTTTTCTTATCATTAAACAAGTAAGTGCGCGGTTATCTATTACCGTACCGAAGAATTCATACCTTTCATGAAAAGTTACATAATCTGATATTTAGGGGATTCACAACCTGTCATATTGTGTCATATCGTCATAAGTCATAATATTATGTTGTTGCATTCTATGCTGTATGTGTACTAAATAAATACAACTCTGCACGATATGTTTTTGGGTCGTGGTATTTGATCAGCTGCTTTTGTTTACTTCTTCAGAGGGCTTCGGAAAAGTTTTTTATAACTATCTCCGTACAATATTTTAATATGACATATGACTTTATGACAGTTTGTGAATCCTCTAATTATTTAATTTATACTTTCAATTCTGTGAGTTATTTATGCAAATATTGACTAGAAAAAAGGTGTCATGATTTAAATGGAGAGTTATACCCTAATGTTATATTCAGACACAACCTTAATTGAACATTAAGAGCCTTCATTCAATTTTCAAGCCTAATGATTCTCAATTTATCATACAAAAATTGACTAAGTTAATGCTTCATTAGAAATTAATGAGTTCTTAATGAAGAACAATTCTGCATGCAACCCTGTTAAAAAGCTTGTTTCATAAGCAAAATGAAATGTCATGATCAGAGAAATGTCATTAGCGTCAGGGTCCACTAAACAGGTTGGTTCGTCAGATCAGCTGAATTCTTGTTCTTCTTCATCACCTATCAAATTTGTTTTTATTTCTGCTTATTCTATACATGCATTCGTGTTTACGATTGGTAAAAGTTGTGAGCTGAATGTCAAATTATTTCGTCCTCCTTGCAGTTTTGACATTTAGGTCACGAGAGTTTGATATTCAGCTCACGGCGTGTATGTGTGTATGTATCTTGAGCCGACCTGTTAAATGGGCCAAGTAAATTAAATATGTGTGAACACCAAATCTAGAGATGTTCAATCAAGCCCAATTGACTTAATTAATTTTTATGTCTGAACATGATATAAAATATATATCTGAACAATCGGTTTGTAGGGAAGCTATAGGTAATAGTGGTCCAATTTTAACAAATTCCTGGATCATTATTAGGTCCATATGGGTACAAATACTTCAAAGTTGCATGCTCTTAGCTGTTAAAGGGAGAAGTTATACCCTAAAAAGTCCATATCTGAACAATCCGTTGTGTGGCGGCTATATGTTATAGTGGTCCGATTCGGCCGATTCTAACAAATGATCAGCTTCTCAAAAAAATTCACTCAAATTCCAAATTTCATGCAGATATCTAAAAAACTGAGGGGTAAGTTTGCGTTCAAATAGACACATAGACAGACATACAGAGAGACGGGCATGCCTTAATCGACGCAGTTCATGATCCTGATCGTATTGGTATATATTTTGGTGGGTCTGCCACGCCTCCTTCTGGTACTTTTAGCATTCGTGTTTCTGTACAAAGTTATAATACCATTTCATTCTCATGAAAGGATTAATAGCATAAAAATAGCCCTGTTGCCTATTGATTTGTTGGGTTTTAACTTTTTTTTTTGACCACCTTAATGTACATACATATTTTCATATAGCATCGAGTGGACATGTTGCCTTAAATGCCTCATAGTTGCATGCACTGAACCCAGCTTGCAGCTTAACATGCTATCGGTATTACATACATACATACATATGTATATAAATACGCGTGTATGTGCGTAATTTTTCCATTCCTGAATATTAACTCAAAATTTTGTAACATTTGTCTAGCTCGGTTTATAAGCCGATTTTAGAAAAGCATACATATATATTACATAAATGCGTACATGTGTACATAAGTTGAAATATGTGCGACGTATTGCTTTGAGTCTGTTTATTCCCTGCCGCCTGTTGCTCCACTTTCGTTTCCATGCAGCGCTTCACGTGAGTGCCTCGTTTTCAATAATAATAATAAGTATAAGCAATAATCTTTGAATATTTTTGATCTTCTAGGTACATTTTCAGTTGTGAATATTCTTCCTATGCAGTTTACAAGTTCATATTAAATACATACACTGTGCAAAAAGTGAGGTTTATTGCGTTTTGGCGGAATGATTCCTTATCGACCTAACTCGTCCTAAAGTGTTATGATATATTGACACAGATATCTTCGCTTGAAAAATATAACAACGTATAATCTATAGAGGCTGCTGTAGTGTAGTGGGTAGAGTTCTGGCCTGCCATACCATAGCTCTTGGGTTCTAACTGCAGTCCGGACAAACATGAACAAATTTTTTGTAATTAATTAAAAATCCAAATATTGGGTTTTTGAAAATAGCGTTCACCTCCCGGCAGTGGGCGGCATACCCTCCGAGTGTGTTTCTGCAATGAAAAAGCTTCTCACAAAAAAATGCAGTCGCGGTTCGTAGCCGGCATAAAACTGTAGATCCGCCCAATTTGTAGGAAAACAAAAGTTAAGGAGCACAACTCGAATTGCGAGAGAATCTTGGCTCGGTATTATATTATATTATAATAAACTAGCAAATACCCGTCCCGCTTGGCTGTGACGATAAAAGTGTCTATGTTATAATGGGTATTTCCCTCTCCTCTACATTATTGTTGAACAACAATTGTTAAATATCAGGAAATTTACATTACACGTCATAGATTTTTGGTGGACTTTACAGGATACTCTCTGGGTATACTTTTCTGCGACGATGTTCATAAATTTGTTTATAGAATTCTTTAGTTTTCCTTTTCTCGTTCATGCTCATTACATTGCAAATGTTGCTAGCAACACTATCGCAAACCAAAAGCATGTTGCTGACGAAATTTTTTGGGGTGTGAAGTTAGTACCAAACTTAAGTTTACTAGGTTATAAATGATGACGAATCAGTGATGTACATACAAGTAAACACGATCTTTTGGACACGCTTCACTTTATAACCGTTGAGTACCACCTACCCTACAAACAGACTCATAAGCCTAAGCTGAAGCCAAATTGTTAAACTGGAATACGCTGGCAGCGCTGCTGTTGCTTGCACTCGTTCTCTCTGCTCGAAATGCTTTAATACTTCATTTTAACACATCCCAAAGAGAGAGAAAAGGAATTGAGTTTTTATGATCAAAGTGCAATGTGTGGCGAGCGTAAAAATTACGTATTGTCGCCTCTGTTCATTTTCAACTGACATGCAATGAAGTGTTAAATGGTTATGTGCGCGCTCTTATCTCATTCCGATATATACATATATGTACATGTACACCCAGGGGAAAAAAATTATAAAAACATGGAAACGTTCTTAAAATTGACAAAAACCTATTTAAAAGCGATGTAAATGCCAGCATTTTTATTTTAAAGATGTTCATTTTAAAATTGAGAAATCAAGAAAAGCATTTTAAATTTAAAAATGTTTATTTTTATTTTAAGAACTATGAGAAAAAAAATGCTGCTTCAATTCAGTGTTCTCTATTTTATATTCTCTTCCGGATTCGAACCAAAAAATCAATCTGAAATGAAATCCAATAGCATTCTCTTCATCTTCTCTCCATCCGAGTCTCAACTACAAAAATGTATCTACCGAGTGTTCTCGCCTTCTTTCCTTCCTCGCCTTCACTGTTTGCGATCTTTATTTCTTATTCTCCTTATTCTCCTTTTTCTTCTTTATTTTATATTCTCCTCCGGATTCGAACCATGACATCAACCTGAAATTCAATACATCGCCATCACATAGTGGAACATTAAACATTATATTGAATTGTAGTAACCTATTTATACTTCCCTTTTCCTCAAAAGGAATCTATGAATTATATGAATCATTATAAAACCAAAATTAAAAAAAAATTGATTCTCATTATTGTTTTCGTTTGATTTCTAACAAAAAATTATTTTCTCACCGGAAATGTTTAATATCATGTTCAGACATAAAAATTAATTAAGTCAATTGGGGTTGATTGAACATCTTTAGATTTGGTGTTCAGACATATTTAATTTACTTGGCCCATTTAACAGGTCGGCTCAAGATACATACACACATACACGCCGTGAGCTGAATATCAAACTCTCGTGACCTAAATGTCAAAATTGCAAGGAGGACGAAATAATTTGACATTCATCTCACAATTTTTACCAATCGTAAACACGAATGCATGTATAAAATAAGCAGAAATAAAAACAAATTTGGTAGGTGATGAAGAAGAACAAGAATGCAGCTGATCTGACGAACCAACCTGTTTAGTGGACACTGACGCTAATCACATTTCTCTTTTCATGACATTTCATTTTACTTATGAAACAAGCCTTTTAACAGGGTTGCATGCAGAATTGTTCTTCATTAACAACTCATTAATTTCTAATGAAGCATTAACTTGGTCAATTTTTGTATGGTAAATTGAGAATCATTGGGCTTGAAAATTGAATGAAGGCTCTTAATGTTCAATTAAGGTTGTGTCTGAACATAACATAACAGTGAGCGAGTTTTGAATCAAAATTCATTTTGATTTTTAATTTAAGTATGTTTCTTTTTAAACCCAAAATACATTTTTACTTCAAAAATTTCATTCTTAATTCAAAAATTTAATTGCTTATTTAAGAATTTTCATTTTTAAAATAAAAATGATCTGGTTTAAGACGGCATTATAAAAATAAAAATTTATTTTTATACTCAGCTGTACTAGTACACAGAGTATTATAGTTTTGATTTCCTAACGGTGGATTGTAACAGAATGAAATAATCGAGATAGATATAGACTTATATATATCAAAATGATCAGGGTGAAAAGAGAAATCGATTGAGCCATGTCCGTCCGTCTGTCCGTCTGTCCGTCTGTACGCACGATAACTCGCGCAAAAATTGAGATATTTTGATGAAATTTGAAATGTAAGTTGGTATCAAGACAGGAACGGATGGTATTGAAAATGGGCGAAATCGGACCATGACCACGCCCACCTCCCCTATATAGTAAAAATCGGAAATTTTGTATCTCAGTCACTAATAGAGCTAGAGTGATAAAATTTCACACACGTATTGAGCTCAGGTCCTTATGAAGAAATATGATGAAATTTTGGAAAATGGGCGGTGCCACGCCCACTTATTAAGGGGCAAACATTGAAAGTTTTATGAGTCATAACTCAGAAACCGTTGAAGATATATCGATGAATTTTGGTAGGCGTGATATACTTACTTAGGCAAATGTTTTGACGAAAAATTGCCAAAATCGGTTGACGACCACGCCCACTTTTATATATGGGTCTTATAAAGTGACCTAATAAAAACATTTTAAGCGATATCTCTGTCAAATATAAAGATATATCATTGAAATTTTATGGAAGGTGTCCAACTATGGACATATAACAAAAAATACAAAAATTTTGGAAAATGGGCGTGGCACCGCCTCCTCTTAGAAGCAGGAATATACGAGATTTCTGAGCCCATAACTCGACAAATAATCGATATATTATGACGAAACTTGGTGTATACACTTTCACTACTTGTAGTAATACATGTTCAAAATTTAGCGAAATGGGTTGACGACCACGCCCACTTTTATATATGGGTATCATAAAGTGGCCTAATAAAAACATTTTAAGCGATATCTTTGTCAAATATAAAGATAATTCATTGAAATTTTGTGACATGAGTTCTACAATAGATGGGAAACAAAAAATAGAAAAATTTCGGAAAATGGGCGTGGCACCGCCTCTTTTCAGACAAAGGAATCAACGAGATTTCGGAGCTCATAACTCGACAAATAATTGAGATATTATGACGAAACTTGGTTTATACACTTTTATAACTTGTGTTAATGGACACGCAAAAATTTATTGAAATCGGTTTATGACCACGCCTACTTTTTAACAAAGATACTTCTGGAACACCCTTTGGGAATTTGTAACGTGACATCTTTGTAACTCATAAAGGGATGAAATTTTGCACAAAGAATAATATTCATAAGCTTAGTTGGATGACTGATAAAAATTTAGAAAATGGGCGTGGCTACGCCCACTTTATGCAGCACTCGATTTATATAAAGTACCTACACCGTGTTTCCATCAAACGCAAACAAACAATGAAAGCATACAGCTGAGTATCTAATGTTCGATTCCACTCGAACTTAGGCTTCCTTACTTGTTGATTTTAAAATGCTGTTTTTCTATGAGTGTATATATCGTCGCTCCCAACGAAGACTAGCACGGTTCGTTGTTCGCGTGGAAGACTAACACACTTCGTTGTTCGCGTGGAAGACTAGCATGCTTCAGTTCTCTGCGTGGAAGACTAGCACACTTCGTTGGTCGCGTGGAAAACTAGCATACTTCAGTTCTCTGCGTGGAAGACTAGCTTGCTTCACTTCTTTGGGTGGAAACTAACATACTTCTGTTTGTTAGAAATAAGCTTAGGGGTTAAGCACATAAGGAGGATAGTCCGAGGAGTGAAAGATATTTGATAAGTAAGTGCAATAACAATAATTCATACTGCAATAAAACTTTAAACAGGATCCTGCAGCGAAACTATATGAAAAGTATATGAGTTTCAAATATTCATAGACTTGTACTAGGCCTACTTTTAAGTATGTGCATAGGTTGTGTAAATAAAACCTGGCTTTCGCGTTTACACTCTATGTCAGATGGGAACAGAAACCATTCTATTGCTTATGTTCGTGCATTGGATTTGTCAAAAGACATTTCTCTTTAGTGTTTACACGGTTTGATTCTTTATCCATACAAAAAAGTGGCATATACCTACATCTGACAAAACATATCGTGTAATACCCCTTCAAGAAATGAATCATGCTAGTCTTCCACGCGAACAACGAAGTGTGTTAGTCTTCCACGCTAACTGAACCGTGCTAGTCTTCGTTGGGAGCGACGATATATAAATGTATGAATAATAACAGGCGAGTTCCCGTGGCAGTGATCCAGATCCGGATAAGAAGTTTGCATGCAAATGCAACAAGAATTCTGTGATCATGGCGTTTATCTGTATCAATTTAGGATCCGTATAGATTGTAATAGGTTGTTTTGATCCAGATAAATACCAGGATCACAAAATTGTTGTCTCATTTGCTTTCAAAAGTTGTATCCGGATCTGGATCACTGCCACGGGAACTCAGCTAACGTTTCAACCCTAGATGAATATATTTTTTGTTATTAAATTGCGAAAAAAAATGTGAATTATGCAGCTAAACAAAAAACACCTTATTACTAAAACATTTATAAGTTATAAACACACCACATAAGGCCCGATTATCAGGTCATAATAAGGCCTTCGATAAGCCATATTAATAAGCTGTGTTCTCAGAGAGAGCGAGAGATTATTCCTCATAGTGTGATGACATCAACACAGGAAAATTAGCCTTATTTTAAGCCCTTGCCCATACAACTTGGCTCCCCTTATAATTTTCAGGCCTTATTTCATAAGCCTTTAAATCTTCTGTAATAATTTTTAAATAAGGCGTAGATTTTTTGCTGGGTACATAATATGTACATAATATATTATATTCTCACAGACACACATACGTACATGCTCAAACACATGACTGCAAGATTATGATTTATGCACGCTCCAATGGAAGGTGTGTAGCAAATTGCTCATAAGAAATTCATAAAGATTTTTGTGCATCTGTGACGTTAGATCGGATGGCTGCCTCCAGCTCTTTCTTCTTTCTTGCTACCAAAACTTCTGCCTTCGCAAAAAGACCCATGTACATTAGGGTGTCCAGAAATATTTTTTTTGGGATTTCCTTAAAGCAAGACCCCTCAAAATTTGCGGTTTTGATCGCAAATTACGAAACAAGTTTTAAAAACTAAATACAATTAGATCTTCAGGGTTCTACCGATCTTTAAAGTTTTGCGGTTTTGTCGTTCATGCAGAACGCCCACTCACCACAACATATATTACATCCGCATATTCTTTGCATGTTTACTATGTAATTCCTTTCGTTCTTATAAGTTTTATTCGCTTATGCAACTTACTTTTAAGTGCAAAAATCTGAATTCCAAATAGTTACAATGAAAATACTCGTACATACACATATTTTCT
Organism: Urophora cardui; assembly: GCA_960531455.1. NCBI lineage: Eukaryota > Metazoa > Arthropoda > Insecta > Diptera > Tephritidae > Urophora > Urophora cardui. The sequence goes on from OY482671.1 coordinate 100,253,147, forward strand.
ACAATGGGTTTGATTCGGCTTCTGCATTTTATTTGCCTTTCAATCGTGGAGAATCAGTTCGATAAAAAAAACAACAATACGGTTCTTTAACTAAAGCATAAAGTTCTTATTTGCCTAAAGTTTAATTTTATAACGTTACGAATATTCTGGAATCAGAAAAGATTTAGAAGAGACTACAAGCCCTGGGCGAAGGTACTACACCTTTTCCAGATTGAAATCAGAAAACGCCAATTGGATTTCAGAATAGGTAGTTGTATTTCAGAATTTGTCATTTGGATTTAAGAATAGCTATCTGGATTTCAGAATCTGTTAATTGGATTTCAGAATAGCCAATTGGATTTCAGAAAATGAAAATTGGATTTCAGGATAAGTAATTGGATTTCAGAATGTGTAAATTGGATTTGAGAAATAGACAATTGGATTTCAGAAAACGAAAATTGGATTTCAGATATCATAAAATATATTTCGTAAAGTTGGAAAATAATTTGTAAGTTCAATTCAGGTTATAAATTCATATAAGTTATGTACTACAGATACAATTCAAAATAAGAGATTACGCATTTATCGCGAAACTCTATTTTTAAAAATACAATTACAACTAAACGGCATAAAAATTACGAATTAATTTATTTCATAGTAAATATTTTTTGCATTTTCCATGGCCTTCTTTATACATAATCAAGTATTTACATGGCAAAAATAGTTCGAAAGGTATTTTCTGAAATCCAATTCACACATTCTGAAATCCAATTACCTTTTCTGAAATCCAGGTTTTGTTTTCTGAAATCCAATTGCCTATTCTGAAATCAAATTACCTATTCTGAAATCCAATTGGTGTTTTCTGAAATACAATTGGAGTTTTCTGAATTCAATCTGGAAAAGGTGTAGTGTTGTCACCGCAAAATGGGTTTTCATACGTTCAGTGTTCCCGCGAGGTCAAGAAAATTTGGATCGTAAAACAGAATAATATATGTATATTGTTTTAAGTGTCATCTCAGAGAAAAACTATTAAAACTTCATATAAAATAAAATGCTTTAACTTCATTATGATATGTTATTTTTTATTATTTCTAACATGCAAAAAAAAATAATCCATCAAATTTAAATATACACATATTGACACTAAAATAGGTGTACAAATTTTTCTTTGGCAGCCTTACAGAATTCGCCATTAAAATTATATGAATAATGTACTTTACTAAAACGAATTATGTTAAAATTATTTCATTTAATTTATTTGAACGAAAGTCATATCAGATAAACAAAAATCCCCCGAGCACAGAAATAGGTTTGCTGCACTTTTTTTTTTCTTTATTTTAAAAATAATTCAGTTAAAAATTCTTTATTCAATTTATTTTTTTAGGTAGTACAGTCATATGAAAAATAATAGGGACACTTGCCTTGAAATATTTCAAAGATCGATCCTGCTTCAATTTCTAAACAATGGTCAAAACTTATACATTAATTTCTTGCTCAGATGTCTCCGAAGTAAAGAACAGTTATTTAATTGGCCATTTTTTGCGTCGTTTCATGATGGCTGATGATTTTGTGGAGTGAGTTCGTTTCAGCTTGTGAAAAATAATAGGGCACGGTGAGCTTAAACAACTTATTATGAAAAGTCAAAGTAACCAAGATATTATTTCATGGTTGTATTCTTGGACATATTAGAAGATGTTCTGAGCCAAAATTGAAATCATTCATCGGACACATTTTGAGAAATTCCATGTTTTTTTTAAAATGGTAAATTTTTTCTTTTCATGCGAGCCCCTGTTCTTTTTATGGCACCCACGGTAAAATGACTGTTCTGTTCTTCTAGTATATAAGTGTATAGTAAAATTCATTACAGTAAAAATACATTTTAAGACGTTTATTATTTATTATTTATAATAGCTTTGTTCGTTTACGGATATTTTTTGATGTTTTTCGAAAACTTTTAAAAACAAACACTTTGTCGCCGTTTTTTTACGCCAAATCTCCAACAGAAGAGAACCAACTGAGAGAGAAAACTGACATTTCATTTTGTGAGAAGCTGTTGAATTTTGTTGGACAAATTTTTGCCAACAGCACTTTTCCAACAGGAAAACAGCTGATCAAACAACAGCTGACTTGAATTTTTGCAAGTAACAAGATTTGCAAAATATACAAATCAATTATAAAATTGGAAAAATACACTAAATTGGCAACAAATATGGATAAATTAAATATGCAAAATAAGTTACATACTTTTTGCGAAGTATTTATATGCATATTATGTACCTTAGTAAATTGTAATCTCCTTTGCGGGAATATATATTAACGGGGCCGCTGTGGTGCAGTGGGGAGTGTTGTGGCCACTGTGGTGTGGCGGAAAGTGGCTAGTCTGCCATACCAGAGGTCATGGGTTGGATCCCCAGCCTGGATAGAGGGAAAATTTGTATATAATGATCCACGATCCGATAACAATTAATTTTCCAGAGGGTAGGGGTGGTCTCACAGATCACAAAAAACAAAGTACTACCCTCCGGACGCTTATAGTTCAGGAGACATTCCTTGTTAAATTAATGTATGTATGTGTAGAACATCTTTCTGCGTTGGCGGCTTTTGGCCGCGCTTCAATAAAATTACCCTCAGCCGGCAGAATTCTCTTTCTGGATTAATATCCATGGAGCATAGACATCTTAATACATCGGTGTTTTCCAATAATTTCTTACAACTATTGCGTTAATGTGGCTGAGAAGTTCTATGTCCAATAAAAGATTTTTCGTGGTTGCTCAGGTTTTGATGGGAATAGTTGTAAGAAATTATTGGAAAACACCGATGTATTAAGAAGTATATTTCCTTTAGAGCGCCTAAAATACGTAAAAGCTTTTAACGATTTTCATTCAGTGGTCGAATCTTGCTTCACTATTGATTTGAAAAGTAATTATATTAACTGTATTTCTAATTTCCGAAAGAGTTACAACGATCTTTCTATACCCATAACCCCAAAAGTGCATACAGTTTTTTTTTTTCATATAGAAAATTTTTGTTCAAGGCAGGGAATAGGATTAGGGTATCATACAGAGCAAGCCATGGAGGCTGTGCATTATGATTTCAAAAAAACATGGGATTATAAGTATCGAACTAGACCAAATAACCCAAATTATATGGAGAATTTGAAGAAAACTGTATGTGAATATAATATTCTTCATATTTAAAAAAAAACTGTCAACCTTTTTATGTTTATATTAAAATATTATAAATAATAAATAATAAACGTCTTAAAATGTATTTTTACTGTAATGAATTTTACTATACACTTATATACTAGAAGAACAGAACAGTCATTTTACCGTGGGTGCCATAAAAAGAACAGGGGCTCGCATGAAAAGAAAAAATTTACCATTTTAAAAAAAACATGGAATTTCTCAAAATGTGTCCGATGAATGATTTCAATTTTGGCTCAGAACATCTAATATATCCAAGAATACAACCATGAAATAATATCTTGGTTACTTTGACTTTTCATAATAAGTTGTTTAAGCTCACCGTGAGGGACACCAAACTTCAATTAAAATTTTTTTCGAAAGGGTTTTGTAGATAATAAAAAACTAATTGACTGAATATCAAATAAAGTTTTATAATATACTAGGTTTTAACCCTATAATACCATCAGGGACTCAGAATGGGTCGAGGAGACCCCTGCACTATCCAACTTATAGCAAAAAGAAAAAATCTCCAAAATAAGTGTTTTTCGTGCTGGGAAATTGACGAAATATCAAATTGCTTTGAAATAATATTGGAAAATGCTGTAAAATATAATCCAAAAGTATAAACACGCTGACGGAAGCCAAAAATATCCCCACTGGTTCAAGGGAATATACAGATATTTGTAAGAAAGGACCCGTTATGTCTTTCCATGACAAAAAAAAAATTAGTTTTGTTTAAACATGAAATCTCCCACAGGCCAAGAATAGCGTCCTTTCTCCAAACCATGCAATTCTGAACATGTTTGGCTGCAAGTGGTGTGTAGTTTCAAAGTAGTAGAAACATAAACAAAGAAGCAGAATCACGGTACCAAAAACAAAAGGGACAATGAATACATACGTTATAAAAAATAAGTAGGAAAGAGAAAATATAGAGGGAATATATGAAATAAGTAGGTACCTAGAATAATTAGTATATAATAGCAACAACAAAATAGTAGTGGCAGCAATAACAAATCTCAAAAAATACTATAGTCGCAATCTCAAGCAGAAATACCAAAATTTGGACAGAAAAATATATTTGAATTCTAAGTGTTTTAAATTAATTAAATGCATAAATTTGTTTCTCTGTACTTATGTGGTTAATCTCAATAATAAAATAACTTTTGAGTAAGACATTTTTGATATTTTAGCTCTAAAGAAACCTATTCTAAATATATGAAATTAACAAAATTTCAGATCTCGGTAGAGCCATCAAGATCGAATTCAATTCCGGGTTTTTTACTTTTATTGTGATCTGTATTCAATTACGCAACTTTTGATACCACTTGCGATAGCGTAGCTCGAAAAAAACTTTTTTTCATACATGAACGGGACACCCTAATGTACATATATCTCGTGGATGTACATATGTATGATACAGGCGCGGATCCAGGATTTCGGCAAGGGGGGGGGGGGGGTTTTGAAGATTTCTTTTTTTGGAAGATGTTTTTTAAGGGCAGACGCTGGTGAAAATAGGGACTAATACCACCTACTATTATTATTCTATATAATAGTTGCGCCATTTCCCGCACCTTAAAAACACCAAACTCAAAACCCTCCAAATTAACAATATGTATGTCATCACATAAAGTGCAGCAGATTTCAATTGAAGTTCTAAATAACATGTATAACGTATGTATGTATATTTTTGCATTGGTACGTGCGAATGAGTATCGTATGGTATTGGTGGCAAATTGATCACCAATTTCACTTACCCTTGCATTTAAAGCCAAAATAAATAAGAATATATGTATGTAGTACTTTTTGGTTATATTTATATTTTTAATAGAATTTTTACTTTATTGAAGTTCTTGTTTTTATATACTCAAATTTTTAAAAGGTTAATTTAAACAAGAATTGCGAAATGCCTCTGAAAAAGGCAATTTCTCCAACGATTCAGACATTTCTGACCAAATTAATTCTGTACAATCCCGATAAAAATAGGGATAAGAAAGAAAAGAAAATAAATTTGCGAATTGGCAATTTACGAATAGCATTTGACAAATTTGATTTTATGCACGTGCGCTAAGAATCAAGATCTAGGAGAAGTCACAAAATTGTCGAATGATGCTCTGAATGAATTTAAGATGATGCGAGAGAATGCAAATTCATGCTTTCGTACGATTTATGAAAAAGTCGTTACAATTTGCTCAGATTACGACATAGCAATGAAAATCGCGTCGATGCGATAGTCAGAAGTATCGATGCAACGTTGGGAATGAAGACGTTGAAGATTACTACAGAATCTCATTTTATGTTCCATTTCTTGACACTTACATTTTGTACTGAGTCAATTTTCATTTCTGAAGTTAGAATGTGGAGAAAGCGAATCTGCGGTCAAAATATCCAAAATGCACTTGACGCATTATCGGTAAGTTACTTTCGACCAAATTATATTCGGGCTACAACATTTTTATCAACCAGTTCCACTTATGACTGTAAATATCTTTTCAGATAATAAATGAGGAAACATTTGAAAATGTAAATAAGATTTTACGAGTTTTGGCAGTGTTGCCTGTAACAACAGCAACCCCAGAACGATCATTTTCCACTTTAAGAAGAATCAAAAGTTATCTCAAGAACACGATGGGACAAGAGCGTCTCAGTGGTCTTGCTTCCTTGAACATTCACAGAAGTATATATTTAACTGAAGATGAAGTCCTTCAAGAATTTTTCAAAAAGCCTCGAAAATTGGAAACTGATTGAAAGTTTGACAGAATCGACAATATAGTACGCGCTTATTGTATTAGATTTAATTCCTCTAAATTTTGGGTATTTTCTATTTAACTATACATAAGTTGTAATTGTATGTTATTATTGCCTTCAAGGACAACTATTTTAATGAACTGATTCAATTGTACCTGTTTCACTTTGTGGATATGTGCATATAAAATATAATCTGAAAATAAATGAAAATAAATGTCGAGTTTTGCCTTTGGACAGCTAAACCCATCGATCCATTGCTTTTGGAATGATAGAGTTTTCCTTAATCAGTTTGGGAAATTTGGGCGCAGAATCTATAAAGGCATTAATTTGGGATCTATGATAAACCACAAGGGGGGGCGGGTTTGAACCCCCAAAACTCCCCCCCCCGTGGATCCGCCACTGGTATGATATCAGTTAATTGAAATGCCGAAGATAAGGTAAGTGTACCTATTTCCGTACTATTAAGGCATATCGTCGTTGAAGATGCATTTTTGCGTAAGAGGTATTTTCATTTTCGCGTAGCGGACATTGGATGAACTTTACAGGAGAGCATAAAAACTATTTCGTTTCAAAACCGTTACTTATTTCTGCGTACAAATTCAAATTTAAATAGTTACGTAGATCAGTTTGTTAGCCATAACATCAACTTAGTGTAAAAAAAGAAACAAATTGAATTATTAGGACTCTTTTTTTTCATGTGCGGTTGTGCAATTTTTATTTGGCACAAAAATCACGCACAATCGGTTATGAAATGGCAAAATGTTCAATATAATTCTTATTTTAGCATTTTATAAAGAAAAAAAGTTACAAAACTTGTACATATATTACATTTTAAACTAAAATTCATATTTTTAATTAAGAAAACGTAAGTTTGTTTACACATAGGTGGAGAACTCTTAAGGTAAATGTGGTAAATTGTCATAAAAGCTATGACAATCGGACGGCATCACTCTTTTAAGTTCTTGTAAATGTTGATATTTACGTTTTGTAATATTGAGGTGACCTTTGTGGATTGGATTAGGAATATCCGTGTCTATCTGGTTTATAACCTGACTTGAATGTCTTATAAATTTTCGCATAAGAATCATGGCCTACAAAAAACATGTTTTTATCGCAATGTAATACATTAATTTTTATACACAGCTGTAATAGTACACAGATTTAAATATTTTTATGAAATTTCGTATATAGGTTCCTATCCAGACTGGGACGGTTGAAAATGGGCGAAATCGGACCACTACCACGCCCACTTTTATATATGATTATTACAAAGGGGCCCAATAAAAACATTTTGAGCGCCAATTATAAAGATAATTCAATGAAATTTTGTGGCACAAGTACCACGATAGATAGAAAACAGAAATATTTTGGAAAATGGGCGTAGCACCGCCTCTTATTATACAAAGGACTCTACGAGATTTCGGAGCCCATAACTCGACAAATAATTGAGATATTATGACGAAAATTGGTGGACTTATATCTACCACTTGCGGTAGTATATGTGCAAATTTTAGCGAAATCAGTTTATAACCACGCCTACTTTTTAATCAAAATTTTTCTCGAATGCCCTTCAGAAATTTGTAACGTGACATCTCTGTAACTAAAAGTCATGAAGGGATGAAATTTTATAATAACAAGAATATTTATACGTTTAGTCGGATTATTGATACGAATTTTCAAAATGGGCGTGGCTGCGCCCACTTTATGCGGCACGGCCTTTTTTAAATTGCACCGTGTATCTAGAAAACGTAAAAAAAAACTATGAAAGCTTATAATATTTGGCTCCACTCGAACTAAGGCTTCCTCTCTTGTTTTGTTTTTTAATTTTTGATAACTTTAGTCATAATTTGGTTGGGAAAATTGTAAAGATTGTAGCAAAAAAACGTAGCTTACCAATTAGCAACTTCATTAATTTGTTTAAAATAATACCTGCTTGATATTTACCTGACATTATTTGTTGAAATAAGTTAACTTTTGCTCCCTTTCATAAAAATTCGCCATTTAATTTATTTATCTATTAACATATAACTTCGCTTATATGAATGAACTGAAATCATACGCGGTAATGCTGCCAAATTTTAACAATACCCTTCATACGCGATTATGCAATTTACTGTTATTATGCATTTTTGTTGTTAGAATTGCAATGTTTTGGTATGGATCGATAGAGGTGAGCGTCAGGAACTCAGGGTTGGAAAATCTCATTTTTGGCAAAAATGTCCCTTACTCGAAAATGAAAATACCTCTTACGCAAAAATGCATCTTCAACGACGATATACACGTTCAAAGTAATATTTTAGTCGACAGAAAAACACTTGAAGTCTAAAATTGACTTTTACTGATGCAGAAAAAATATATTGTCATAAAAAATTAATAATATTTAAAAAAGAGCAACAGAAAGTATTTTTTTTGCTTTTTTCGAAAAACATATTTTGTTCCCAATTCCGTCCGAAAATTTTGTTCGGTTCCCAATTCTGTACGAAAGCGTTCCTATTTCCGTTCTAAACTATAAAAACCCGTTTCTGCTCAAATTTTAGACATTTTGTGTAAAATAAAAAATGTAAATTTACATAAAAAGTATAAGCATATATTTATTTAAAAATTAACACAAAATTTATAGCGAAAGGCCTCCAAAATATTAATTGGGTGTTACTTACTTACTTAATTGGTACGTAACCGTCTATACGATTTTGGCCGAGTCCAACATAATACGCTAGCTATTTCTGTTCCGTGCAGCGTGGCGCCATTTGGGAATACCTAGGGAGTCAGCATCACTGTCCATCTGATCTTCCCAACGCAGTGGAGGTCTCCCCTTTCTTCTGCGTTCAGCGGGCTTCGACAGGAATACTTTCTGGGCCGGAGCACCTTCGTCCATTCTCACGACATGACCTGCCCAACGCAGCCGCTGGATCTTTATTCGCTGAACAATGTCGATGTCTGTGTAAAGCTCGTACAGCTCATCGTTAAATCTCCGTCGATACTCGCCCCCGCCAACGCGCAAAGGTCCATAAATCCTCCGAAGAACTTTCCTCTCGAATACTCCAAGCGCCATCTCATCTGCTTGTGCTATAGTCCATGCTTCTGCGCCGCACATGAGGACTGGAACGATGAGTGTCCTGTAGAGTGTGATTTTGGTTCGTCGAGAGAGGACTTTACTTTTCAATTGCCTAATTAGTCCAAAGTAGGATTTATTGGCAAGAGTGATTCTTCGTTGGATTTCAGTGCTGACATTATTTTTGGTGTTAATGCTGGTTCCCAAATAGACGAAGTCCTTAACAGTTTCAAATTTGTAGCTATCAACAGTTACGTGGCTGCCAAGGCGTGCTGTTTCTTTGTGTGATGACAGGAGGTATTTCGTCTTATCCTCGTTGACCGCCAAACCCATTTTCTTAGCCTCTTTATCCAGCTTGGAGAAGGCAGAACATACGTCGCGCGTGTTAGTGCCAACGATGTCGATGTCATCGGCGTACGCCAGCAGTTGCACACTCTTGTGGTATAAGATGTTTCCTGCATGGTGGAGTTCTGCAGCTCGTATTATCTCTTCCAGCATCAAGTTGAAAAAAAAAATATTAAAACGAAAGTCGCTTACTGCGTTCATCTAAATAAAAAAAAATTTTAGATATGAACTTAAATATATATGTATACTTAGGAATCAAACATTTTAAGTTAAAATTGAATCGCTTGTAGCGTCTCAGTTATTAAAATAGCACAGCACTATTAAACTAATTATAATAATTATTATTTAAATTGAGATCAGTTGAGGAGGTCCATAACAAAACGCAATAATTCCACCAAAACAATTTTTTGGATAAACGAAAAAAACTAATTTAAGTCAATAGGATATATATTTTTTTTAAACTGTTGTTGTAGTTTAATAGTTATCTAAAAACAATACAAATCATAAAAAAAATATTTTTATCTGGCAATTAGTTTTTAAGTTATTTAGATTAAAAAAATGGAAATGTTGCGTTTTGGTCCGTCCGTCCAATAGTATTTATTTCATTTTGTTCTGAACATGTATGGAAATGTTGCGTTTTGATATAAACTAGGTTTGGAATTTTGGATTTTTGCTTTAAATATTTTTGTTTGATTTTAATTGCTAATACATATTCTATAGGAAAATTAAAAACTGTTTTATATCAACGGTTTTTATTGCATTTAAATCACTATATTAACATACAAGTATTACAATAAATTCACATTATATTACACTTTCATTGCAGTGTCCTCCTCCAAACAATCACATAAAGTTATATCATCTGTTCCATTGGCACTATTTCCCTGCTGATCTAAAAATATCTTGGTATAATACTCCAACTCCGATATTTTGGACCACTGTTCGCCAAAGTTTTCTCCTTACCCCAACAGTTTTCTCAAAATATTTAGCATAAAAAGAATTAGCAAATGTGTTTACAATATTAAATGCAAAGTAGTTATTCACAAAGGTAGTTTAATCAAAGAATATTTCTAACAACCATAAAAATAAAATTAATTTAATTGGATAGATATGGAAATGTTTCATTTTGGTCTGAACTAATATTTTTGGTGTTGAATAACTGTAAAATTATTGACCTTTGGTATGTTTTATAGCAATGGTTACATAGGTTTTAATGCGTAGAATTGGATTTAGTTAAAAACCCAAAAAATTTGAAAAGTGGAATTATTGCGTTTTGTTATGGACCTCCTCAGTTACTTAAAATGTTGCTCTTTTGTTTATTGGCTGAGGCGATTTAATTTTTTTTAATAATTTCTTCCTCTTCATAATCATAAACTTAACATTTTATAAGCCAATTATGCATTTACATATGTAAGTATATAGCTAAAATATTTATAATTAAATATTTTTTTTATATTTAAATAATACAACTATTATTCTCTTTGAAATAAATTGCCGAAGTTTATGGCTCTAGAAACGGTCGTAATTTTGAATTAAGTGTAGCACGGAAATAGGCCATAAGAATATATGTAAAATTTACAATTTAATGTAATTCCAAAATCCTTATAAATTATATTTCGTATATAAAAAAAACAAAGGTAAAACATGAAGCTACAAATGTTCCTAATTTCGTACCTAGCACGCAAAATAGTACATATGTACATATAACGGAATTGAGAACATACGTAAAATACTTGATCCTATTTCCGTCCTATGCAACCTTTCTTCAGCAACTATAAAAATTTAAATTTTTTTTTTAGAAAAATCCGTAATCGTAACATTTTATAAGCCAATTATGCATTTATATACATAAAATATTTATAAATATACGAATTTTCAAATATTTAAACAATTCAATTTTTGCGTAATATTCCCTAATTTGTAATAAATTGCCAAACTTTATGGCTCTAGAAACGGTCGCAATTTTGCATTAAGTGTAGCACGGAAATAGGCCATAAGAATATATGTAAAATTTACAATTTAATGCAATTTTTAAGTTTTTACGAATTCTATTTCGTATATCAAAAAAAAGATAAAACAGAATGCTCCAAATGTTCCTAATTCCGTACTTAGCACGCAAAAGGGTACACCTCTAAATGATGTTGTACCCATTTCCGTCCTATTTTTAAATTAATATTTTAAACAACTTATCTATTCTTTAGTAGTTTCAACGTATACATTTACACAAAAAAACTTAAAATTTTCAATATGTAAAAATAAAATAGTATATATACTTACCAAATAATTATTAAGCCCTTATAAACTTTTTATCAAGCCCTTAGCAATTTCGCGAACACTATTCACTGACACATGCGTTAACTCCACGTTTGATGATTAACTCATATTTTAATGCAAATTTTGTTTAAATTAGTTTTTCTTGGAGGCTACCAAGTACAATATTTGGCAGCTTGAACAATTTTGATAAAATTCGTAGCTTTTTTATTCGAAAATATTACCACATATTCTTATTTTTCCATTTTAAACTTTTTTTCCCCAAAATAGCACGGAAATAGGTACTAGCACGGAAATGGGTACACTTACTTTACTGGCTTTTATGTCTTTTATGACTTTGGCTCGTTTGCTTTGATTTTCTTTTGTTTATTATTTAGCCGTCGAACTGTAACTTCTTATCTTATTTAACCACTTTGATATGTTTCCGAAGCAGGCATCTAATCAAATACTGATCGCGTTTCCGAAAACGGCAAATCTTGATATTTGTAATGTGAGGTGAATTAGTGAATGTAGTGATGTCCTTGGAGCACATCTCCGACCCCCAATAATCCTTCTATTTAAACATCAAATAAATCTGTCTCACAAATTGCATGTTCTACCTTTTTAAATTTAAATTCAGAAAGTTCCAATTAATATCAGAAAATTACAATTGAAATTCAGAATTTCCATTTGAGATTCAGAAAATTACAATTAAAATTCAGAACTTCCATTTGAAATTCAGAAAATTGCATTTGAAATTGAGAAAATTACAATTGAAATTCGGAAAGTTACATTTGAAATTCAGAAAATTACATTTGAAATTCAGAAAGTTACATTTGAAATTCAGAAAATTACAATTGAAATTCAGAAAACTTCTTGAGTACTGTGAGGAGGTTTCTGAATTTCAAATATAATTTTCCGAACTTCAAATGGAATTTTCTGAATTTCAAAATGTAATTTTCTGAATTTCAATTGTAATTTTCTGAATTTCAAATGCAATTTTCTGAATTTCAAATGGAATTTCTGAATTTCAATTGTAACTTTCTGAATTTCAAATGAAAATTCTGAATTTCAATTGCAATTTTCTTAATTTCAAATGGAAATTCTGAATATCAAGTGGAACTTTCTGAATTTCAACTGAAAAAGGTGTAAAGATTTTAATAAGAGTATTTTTCTAATTCTCCTTGTTGAACTTATTCATTTTTGTGGAATTATTTTATACTCTTTTATACACCTTTGTGAATATCGTTATTCCCTTTTGGAAAATCAGGGGCGTAATAAGAGAATTTTTCGGGGGGAGGCGGGGGGGAGCTATTGTAACTCTGACGAGTTTTATGGCCGAGCTTCTCTAAAAAATTCGTGGTGTGCTGCTTTATGTTTTTCCTACTTATTGGGTGGATCTACATTTTTATGCCGGCTCCGAACGGCGAATGCATTTTTTGTGCGCAGCTTTTTCATGGCAGAAATACACTTGACCCCAACCCCCGCCTCCCCCCGGTACTACGCCACTGTGGAAAATAGTTCTTGATGTAACAAGTATTATACCTAAGATAAAATATTAATTATCTCTCGGCACTGGAAAATATATTCATATGCATAAACTTAACATAATTCAATACACTCTCTTCAAATCGCAGGAAACACATAAAATTAATTGGCTGTTTGATTGTTATCATTTCATTATTATTTATCTTTTTATAAATGTGCAAACTTCAGTGTGCTAGCTCGAAAACTAACCACAATGAAAACTAATTAACAAATGCATTCATCTGCAAACGTTCTGCTTCTGCTAGGGTTACTCTGCTCCACCTCTCTGTGGTCCTTCCGTTCGGCCGCTAAAGTTATCTGTGAGGGGATTTGTGTGAGGCGGTGAGATTCATTACTCCACCCCGCTATCCAGTCAACCAAGCATACTAAATATTTTCACTACTTGCACTTGGACTGAGTGCTTCCGTGTCGAGCTTCCGCCTTTGAGTGTGGGCAAAAGCAACAAAACAAAGACAACAACCAATAGTTCAACTGGCCATAACTCGCTGGCCCACATACCCCCTACAGCCTAGCGGCCATTTTTAACATATTTCATATTCTGGCTAATCCTCTTCTGCGCAGTTTTACCTCATCGCACAAGGCCATTATCGTTTCATGTGTCGACATACTGCCAATGAGGCCAATGCCGTTCATCCTTTCGGTCTATTGTTGAATACCAATGAATCATATTGCCATTTTGCCACGTTGCCACGTCCGTGACGGAGACATCAATAGCTGCGCAATGCATCAGCATTTTCAACAATAAGTAAAATGCTGCTGCAACACAAGAATCGACAATGTCGATTGCCAGTTTATCGCCTCAGCAGCAATGCGAGCATTTGGATTGATACGCTGACCGATTACGAGCTTCCCCTCCTACCTCTCATTCATTACACCGCCTCCTCGATATCGCTCCTCTTTGTACAGGTAATCACGTCCATGCAGGCTTATTTTGTTGAAGAATTTTTTTGTTTTTTTTTTTTCATTGTTGTTATTTTACCTGAACAACGTGAATTGCATATAAAATGTGGAATTGAATATCCTTCTGCCATTGTATTGTCTCTACCCCTCGTAGTACTTTACACTTGCCATTAACAATCATTATTCTTGCTTGTGGCAATTGCAATTGAATTTGAGTTCTGTTCATCATTGGCTGCTCTCTTTGGCGCAGCAATTAGAAGTCCTATTGTTCACTTTGTATGCCGAACGCATTTTACAAATCATCCTGGCCAACTATATTCCAGGTGGTTTGCAATTTTTATATGCCTAAAAGCCCGTCTCCACATAACTTGTTTCACCAACAAAACATCTAGCAAAACATCTCGCTAAATAACCCGTCTCCACGTGGCTGATCGTGATTCAGTTTAACATTTCTCTTTCTTGCTCTTCTTAAATGTTTGTATGTTTGCTTATTTTTGCGTTTTTGTTTTGGTCTGTGTGAGATTTCGATAGATTTTCGATACAAAATTAGAGAAGACATCGATATCATCGAGGTTGGCAAGATGATTCAGAATGAAACATGTTTCAATCTTCACTCGCTCTCAGAAATTTTGTATGGAAATTGGCGAGTTTCGGCACTGGTTTCCGTGTCGGAACAAGATTGAGAGAGAAAATGGAGAAAAAAAGAGCGAAACACGTTATGTGGAGACATGGTATAACGCTTTTGCTGTCTACCAGCAAGGTTTTACAAGTCAAGTTGGGTAGTATAGGTGGTTGTGCCGGATACTTGATCATCGTATTTTTATCTGAAAAAAAAAATTTCTATGATTTATTATTTTGCGGTTTTGAAACAACAGATTTTTAAGATAAAAGCATTCGCAGTTAATGGTCAATTGTACTTGTAACATTGCATTATACCAACTCAGTGTCTTTGTCCTTTTTTCTTTTCTTTTCTACTTTTTTCTTTGTTAGCAGTTATTTAACCACAGCTGCACGCAAAGGTTATTTTGAAATATTTATTTAGTTTAACTAATGTCTTCTATTACTTGTAGTCAACTTATTTTCTAATATACACAAGTATATGTAGTTTGTGCGTTCTTCTGCTAAACTCTGAAAGGAATTACAGCGTAATTGATTCATGTTAAACTAGATTTGAAAAAATTCCCACGATTTTCTGGCATCACCGTGAAATTTTGAAAATAAAGCCTACCTTTTTCGCTTTAAGCAGCGGCAAGCAATAGAGTATGTCTACCGCGTACTCTTTGAGTGTGAAGCATGTGCTATAAAAGCAAGGCAAAATGGACTGCAGCGTGTGACGTAATAGCAGACCCCATGAAAACACTGAGAAACCTAGAGAGAATACGGCGAAGCAGCGACGACGAAAGGAACGCTAATCGTGTCAGATTATTCCTTGCAATCATAAGTACGTCGATACTTCGAGCGGAACGGATACGTCATCACGCGTGGCGCGGTACTTAGACTTTCGCAGACCACTTATCATAGACTAATTCGGCTAACTAACCACTTCGAGTGGAACGGATGCGTACCGGAGCTCTGCCTCCTGCATCCGTTACGGATACGTACGTGAGTTAAGCCTCCTGCATCCGTTATCATGTGTGGTGCGCTAGTTATTCTTCCGCAGACCACGAATGTAAACGGTAATGCATAACCATGGTAATCGAGACACAGTACGTATTATAAATAAATAGGTTAAGACTGAGGGCAATAACGCGACCACTACGGACTTTGAGCCTGGTACTCAACCCACCTGCCGACGGTAGCTTGACGGTGGTACCGGGACGTTCGGTACGATGACAGTAGGAGTTTTAGTGCGGTTAAAGTCCCACACGGGCGGGGTAAAGGCTTTCGATATAGTTCATGGTTTGTCCTACACTCAAAAAAAAATTACTCAGATTATGGAAAAATAGGAATGATTCGGCGCTAAAGACATATTTCCATATTTTGATGTACAATTTTCTTTAAAACGTGGTTTTTATTCCTTGATTTGAAGAAAATCGTACATCAAAATATGGAAATATGTCTTTGGCGCCGAATCATTCCCACTTTTCCATAATCTGAGTAAGTTGTTTTTTCAGTGTAGTTACTGGAATTCTTGCAAAAGTCATTATAGAAAACACCAAGAATAATCCCAACTGCAAGTGAGAAGTTCTTACTACATATATATCCAAAAAGGAGAGACCCTCCCATTCTACTTCGCCACACGAGCCTTGAACGAGATGGCTGACCTTGATAGAAGGAGAAACTCTGACGAAAGTGTAGCGGATGCGCCTCCTCTCAGCCATTTCATTACTTGGTGTATTACAATATCCAATCGTTTATACTACACTCAAAAAAAAATTTCTCTCGATCAAAGACATAATTTTCCTTATTTTGAACACGCGTCCCAATACAAAATTTTCTTTGTTTTGTGTAAATTTTCTCAAAAATGTGGAAAAAACATAAAAACACATTCAAACAAATTCGTTGCCATGGGGATTTGTATGGGAATTTAATTTCCCAAAATTATAGAAATCAAGTCTTCAAAACAAGGAAAGTTGGGAATGGAATGGCGCTTAAAGAATTTTTCATTATTTTAATATATGAATTTTTTCAAAACAAGTATATGAAACCATGGTAACGCATGTAACAACAATATTTTATAAACCTTTTAACATGTTTTAAGGAAAATTTACTCAAAACAAAGAAAGTAGTGTTCAAAATAGGTAAACAATTTCTTTGACCCCTCCATATATTTTTTTTTCTCTCAGTGTAGTGTGAGAAAATACTGCTCTCCTTGAGAGATTTTTTTTTTGCATTTTTCTACTCTTCGGAAATTATAAGACCCTAGCGCTATCACAGCAGTGCAGACTGATTATCGGAATAAGTAGATAACTATTTTTGTATATCCTTGCCGAAGTTGATCTACGGCCTCGTACATAGCCCCGAAAACACTACAATGGTCTAATAGGTTTAAGGATATTTTGAGCCGCCTCTGAGCACATTGTTATCACTTCTTTAAATTTTTTGGAATACCATAAGAGTTGATTCCATATCAGACTCCGGCATTTCGACTCATGTGAGTAAATGAGAAACATCACACACATTTTAACCAATATAGCGCAAATCGCTCTGCGCTCCCGCACACAATCTCTCTCATAATTTTATTGGGGTCTGTTCGATACCATTTCTCTCTTCAATTTTCTCTAGCCTCCTCTTCTCAATGTGTCGTCTTATATCACACAAATGATTAGGTTTAATGAACTTCAAAATTAATATCTGCTTACAATTTATAGCCAGCCCCTTTGCCAAGAATCAAGGTTCTAAATAGTATTACTAGCTGCTATTTCTAGTGGGCGTTTTATCGTATATCCAACAAACACTCAACACATTTCCGCCTCCCTCTTTATATTCACATAATTTTTAACATCGCGACTCAACAAAAAAACACATTAAATTTTCTTCATAAAGTTTTTTCGACTAGATTTGCAACACAACATAAAAATTTATGTACATATGTATTTCGTCACTGTCGTTATGTCAACGCAAACAGTAGAATGGTCAATGTTGAAACAGCAAGTAAGAGAAGAGCCGAACTGGCTGTAGAAAGCAATGTACATATATACTAGTAATACCGGCAACGCGCTGCCCGGCTGTGGCTTTCAATTACACTGTACGAAAATTTGAGGGTGAAAGGCCACTACTCATATCGTATAACCAAAACCATTTTGCCACATTTGACAATTCTTTTGATTGACCTTTTTAAATTTGACTTCCCTTTAAAAATTTAAGAATATAATTCGGCTTTAAGCCCATAGTTTCTTATTTATAAATTATAAAATGAAGCATATAATTACTTTTATTATTATTTTCTGTAGACCTAGATTTTGTGCGAGTAGGCCCATAGTGAGGTTTTATCCCGAATAATTTTCTGGAGTAGTTTAACCCTCTAGCGACCTCCAAAACGCTATTTGTCGTACTCCTCTTTCTGTTTCTAGTTTCCTTTCTCGTTCTTTTTCGCTTCCTTTATACTTTTAACTTTCCGTACTCCTCGCTATTTCGTTTCCCCTTCCTTCACCATTTCACGTTTCCCTTCGCTTTTCTATTGTTTTCTTTTCTTTCCTTTTCTTTCCTTTTCTTTCCTTTTCTTTCCTTTTCTTTCCTTTTCTTTCCTTTTCTTTCCTTTTCTTTCCTTTTCTTTCCTTTTCTTTGCTTTTCTTTCCTTTTATTTCCTTTCTTTTCTTTTCTTTTCTTTTATTTTCTTTTCTCTTCTTTTCTTTTCTTTTATTTTCTTTCCTCTCCATTCCATTCCATTCCATTCCATTCCTCTCCTTCCCTTGCTTTTCGTTTGCTTTCCTTCCCTTTCTATTCTCTTACTTTCCTTCCCTTTCTCTTCTCTTACTTTCCTTTCCTTTCCTTTCCTTTCCTTTCATTTCTTTCTTTTCCTTTCATGTTGTGAAAAACTTCAAGGCAAGCCCTTTCAGGACACGCTGTGGCGTAAAAATTAATTTTTGAACAGACGGCAACCCTCTTTTTAAAAATTAAAATAAACTACTCATTTTCAGTTCAAGCCAATTTACGTGGTACCACAAAAGTGAAAATCAAATAAACTATGCAGGAAAATTAATTTTTTAAACACACCCAGAAAAAAATAGTGTGAAATCAACCAAAAATCAACAAATTTTGTGGTTAATTTTTTTAAACACGATGCTTAATGTATACCATCATGTAATCGTGTAAATTTAACACCACTGTCAAGTGTTAGTTTAACAGGATGACAACTGTAGAATTAACACTAAAAAGTATTGAGTCTTCCTGTTGATTTTACAATTTTAACTAGTTAATGTTACAATAAAAGCTGGTTAAATTAACACGAAATGGTCCTGTTGAATTAACAATAACAACTTTTTGATTTTACATAAAATTTATTGTTAAATTAACTACAAAGTCTTGTTGATTGTACAATTTATTTTTTTAAATAAAAAACATATAAAACATAAAATATATAATCATCACTTCAATTAATCACATTCGTACATCACCCGCACAAATTTACCGGCGATAGTTTATACATGGGCGATAGTACTATCACTTGCACCGAGTAATGTTTGGCCACTAATGCAACAATCGCATGCTGCACGCAAACCCCCATTCGCTAAAAACCTCCTCGTCATATTGCCACCTATGAAGAGGAAAAATAAAATATTGAACACTAAATACTTTTAGAAACAAAAATGTAATCCTATTTTAACTCACCTTCAAACTGAAAATATAAATCGAAAACCCACTATCGCGAACTGACAATGATGCTAAACTCGCATCACTGCCACGGCACAAAATTTTCCTTTTTTTTTTTAATTATAATTTGAGTTTTGCACGAAAAGCAGAACTTCAAACGTTTAAAAAATTGTGTATGTTTCAAAATAGTTTTGACGTTCTTTTTTAACACTTTTTTTTAGATTACATTGACATTATGATCGTGTTGAATAAACCAAAGTTACAAATGGCGTTTATGTTTGAACATTGTTTCGTGTTATATCAACCAAATTTTATTGTTAATTGTGGTTCTTGTTGTTTTCACATTTGTTTTCATGTTGTATTAACACTAAAATTGGGACGTCATTTTTCTAACATTTTTTTTAGTTTATATTTACACTATCATCGTGTTAAATAAACCAAATTCCAAATGACATTTAGGAATAAAATTTTATATTTGAATCATCTTGTATATTTTAAAATTTCTTCATGTTGTATCAACAATAAAATTTTGTTGAATTTACCAAATTTTCAGATGACAGTTACAAAGCCAAAATCATGTTTCAAACATCGTGTAATTTGAAAAAAATTGTTGCTGTTCTATGTGTAAAGATCGATCGTGTTAATTTTACATGAATCGTGTTGATGATTTTTTTTTTCTGTGTTGACGATTTTTTTTTTCTGAGTGACATTTACGAAAACGGTGTAAAAGTTATGATGCGTATAATATATAAAATACGGATGGAAATATAAGTACAAGGCTAAGTCGCCTCAGCTCGTAACTCTCACAGTCTGGATACCAACTTGCATTCCAAATTTCATCAAAATATTTCAATTTTTGCGCGAGTTAGAGTGTTTACAGACGGATGGAGGGACGGATGGACGAACGGACGAACGGACGGACATGGCTCAATCGATTTCTCTTTTCGCCCTGATCATTTTGATAGATATAAGTCTATATCTATCTCGATTATTTCATGGCGTTACAATCCACCGTTATGAAATCAAATAAATAAATAAAAACAAGTAAGGAAGCCTAAGTTCGAGTGGAATCGAACATTAGATACTCATCTGTATGCTTTCATTGTTTGTTTGCGTTTGTTCGATATAGGGTGTATTTTATATGAAACGAGTGCTGCATTAACAGGGCGCAGCCACGCCCATTTTCAAAATTTATATCAATCATCCATCTTAATACAAGTAAATAACTTTCATAATACCTTGCATCGGTTGCTCGACTTAGTTTTCGTATGTTCTAGCATTAATTGTTCACTATCGCAGCCTGATTCGTACATTTCGGCGCCAAATATGCATCACTCGCCTTTATGTGTGGAATTAGATTTCATTGAATACTTTGATTTACCAGCGAATAATGCTGAAGTTTCCTATAATTTTGCTCTTTGTGATTTTATTCATTTAAACAATATGATTGGTGAGACTGACTGGACAGTGGGGTAGTAACGGGGGGGGGGGGGGGGGGGTTTGGGGACAAAACCCCCCCCGAAAGATTCGTTTTGACCATAAAACCATCTTTGACTTTATTAGCATACATTTCTTTTTCAGGAAAAAATCAATGAGAATAGTAATTTTTCGAAATTGGTAATTCGAAATTTAGCGCTTTTTCACGAAGTATTACTTATAATTCTAGCGTTTATTGAGCCGTAGGAAAGTGCAAGAACCGCAGGAATTTTACCACAATTTACATTCTTTGTACTTATATTCGCTCTTTTGTGGTAAAATTCCTACGGTTCCTGCACTTCCCTATGGCTCAACAAACGCTACAATTATTATACGGTATTGCTGTTATTAACATGCTAATAACAGAAAAGTAACGCCAATTATTTAAATTTCAAGTTTTCTTTCAATTACTTATCATCTTAATCAAATAATATTAGTATAAACTACAATGGGAATAAATATGCAATGTATAAGAGTATCTGAACTTGAGATTTTACTTAATGTCTGTCAAAATGGAATATTAAAAAACTAAATTATATAAGAAAATTATTATTTATAACCGTAGCACATAGGTAGAAATATTTTATTGTGTACATCTACTCCAAATTGCTTGTTTAATGCAAAATTTTAATAATTTGTGTTAAAAGTAGAGCTCTCGATTTTTTTTGAACATTTTCGAGTAGCCCGAACAGTTGTTGTTCAAATGCTCGAAGAGTTGTTTGTTTGTTTATTACCCGTATGTTTGTACGGGCATTTGAACAATTCGGGTATTTTGAAGTTTGTTTTTTTCTTTATATGTAGTTTTTTTTTATTTTTGTTTTTCCGATACACATTTTTTTTGTTTGAATGCTCGAATGTTTGTACGGGCATTTGAACAACAAACGGGCTTCAAACAAAAACGATCAGATCGCATTGCTCGCTACCCGGGTATCTAGGGCTCTAGTTAAAAGTCGATTTTATTGAAAAATATATACAGTGACTCAAAAAAAAAAAATCATACGCCAGAGTTTTTAAATTTATTTCAAACAGTTCTGTCGAAAATTTGACTCTCTTATTTTCGTTTAAAAATGTAAACAATTTTTCAATAAAAATCGCCTTAAGCAGGATTTCTGAGCTTATGGAAAAAATCTGAAAAATCGTAGAAATTTCTGAAAGTGGATTAAAAATTTCAAAGCAAGGCCATAATTTATAGAAGATTTTGAGGAGATTTCTAAGTGTACTGTTATGTAGCCAACCAATTTTAGTGTAAAAAGTGAAATTCTTAATGCTGTGAAAAATTCCGTCAATCTTAGAAGTTTTTTTCTGTAGGGTGTAGGGTGAGACCGTTCCAATTAAAATTTTCGAAAAGCCAATGAAAATTTTCAAAAAGTTGAATGTTGCATATTGTTATATTAAAATTGAATGAGCTGCAAAATTGCATACTCAAAACTCTTCTAAACAAGTAAGGAAGCCTAAGTTCGAGTGGAATCGAACATTAGATACTCAGCTGTATGCTTTCATTGTTTGTTTGCGTTTGATGGAAACACGGTGTACTTTATATAAAGCCCATTTTCCAAAATTTTTGTATTTTTTGTTTTTTGTCCATAGTTGGACACCTTCCATAAAATTTCAATGATATATCTTTATATTTGACAGAGATATCACTTAAAATGTTTTTATTAGGTCACTTTATAATACCCATATATAAAAGTGGGCGTGGTCGTCAACCGATGTTGGCAATTTTTCGTCCAAACATTTGCCTAAGTATATCACGCCTACTAAATTTCATCGATATATCTTCAACGGTTTCTGAGTTATGACTCATAAAACTTTCAATGTTTGCCCCTTAATAAGTGGGCGTGGCACCGCCCATTTTCCAAAATTTCACCATATTTCTTCATAAGGGCCTGAGCTCAATACGTGTGTGAAATTTTATCACTCTAGCTCTGTTAGTGACTGAGATAAAAAATTTGCGATTTTTACTATATAGGGGAGGTGGGCGTGGTCATGGTCCGATTTCGCCCATTTTCAATACCATCCGTTCCTGTCTTGATACCAACTTACATTTCAAATTTCATCAAAATATCTCAATTTTTGCGCGAGTTATCGTGCGCACAGACGGACAGACGGACGGACATGGCTCAATCGATTTCTCTTTTCACCCTGATCATTTTGATATATCGCTAGCTTAGAGTGCAAACTGTGTAAGTCCATTTTTATGGAAAAGTGTATTTTTATGTGGAACGCTAGAAAAATCAAATACGCACCACGCTAAACCAGTCTCTGATACTTGTCATTTTTCTACTCGTTGTTATTCTGTGATACGCAAATTGTGTAAGTCCAAAAAACGAAGAAAATTGTGTAAGTCCGAAATTTTACATGAACAGAAAATTTTTTTTTCATTTCGAAATTTTTTTATTTTTTGTTTTTTGTCTCTCCTACAAAGTTTGAAAAAAGGACTTACACAATTTGCACTCTAAGCTAGCGATATATAAGTCTATATCTATCTCGATTATTTCATTCTGTTTCAATCCACCGTTAGGAAATCAAAACTATAATGCTCTGTGTACTAGTAAAGCTGATTATAAAAAAACAAAAAAATTAACTTCAGATATGCTAAGTTACGACCATCTGCGGCAAGTGCAGAGTATGGGGTCGGGAAAAAAGCGATGAATTATTGTTCCCCATTCTATTTCCAATATGTGGGTATGTTTTTATACTCAGCTGTACTAGTACACAGAGTATTATAGTTTTAATCACATAACGGTGGATTGTAACAGAATGAAATAATCGAGATAGATATAGACTTATATATATCAAAATGATCAGGGTGAAAAGAGAAATCGATTGAGCCATGTCCGTCCGTCCGACCGTCCGTCCGTCCGTCTGTCCGTCCGTCCGCCTGTAAACACTCTAACTCGCCCAAAAATTGAGATATTTTGATGAAATTTGAAATGCAAGTTGGTATCGAGACTGGGACGGTTGGTATTGAAAATGGGCGAAATCGGACCATGACCACGCCCACTTTTCCTATATAGAAAAAATCGGAAATTTGGTATCTCAGTCACTAATATAGCTAGAGCGATGAAAATTTACCCACGTGTTGAGCTCAGGCCCCTAAGAAGAAATTTGATAGAATTTTGGAAAATGGGCGGTGCCACGCCCACTTATTAAGGATAAAACATTGAAAGCTTTATGAGTCATAACTCAGAAACTGTTGAAGATATATCGATGAAATTTGGTACGCATGATATACTTGCTTAGGCAAATGTTTGGACGAAAACTTGTCAAAATCGGTTGACGGCCACGCCCACTTTTATATATGGGAACTATAAAGTGGCCTAATAAAAACATTTTAAGCCATATCTCTGTCAAATATAAAGATATATCCTTGAAATATTATGGCAGGAGTCTAACTGCGGACATAGAACGAAAAACACAAAAATTTTGGAAAATGGGCGTGGCACCGCCTCTTTTTAGAAGCTGGAATATACGAGATTTCTGAGCCCATAACTCGACAAATAATTGATATATAATGACGAAACTTGGTGTGCACTTTTATTACTTGTGGTAATACATGTTGAAAATTTTAGCGAAATCGGTTGACGACCACGCCCCATTTTATACATGGGAACTATAAAGTGGCCTAATAAAAACATTTTAAGCGATATCTTTGTCAAATATAAAGATAATTCATTTAAATTTTATTTAAATTTTGTGACATGAGCACCACAATAGACCGGAAACAAAAAATATAGAAATTTTGGAAAATGGGCGTGGCACCGCCTCTTTTTAGACAAAGGAATATACGAGATTTCTTAGCCTATAACTCGACAAATAATTGAGATATTATAACGAAACTTGGTTTATACACTTTTACAACTTGTGTTAATAGACACGCAAAAATTTATTGAAATGGGTTTATGACCACGCCTACTTTTTAACAAAGATATTTCTGGAA
This sequence comes from Urophora cardui, assembly GCA_960531455.1. Taxonomy (NCBI): domain Eukaryota; kingdom Metazoa; phylum Arthropoda; class Insecta; order Diptera; family Tephritidae; genus Urophora; species Urophora cardui. Next base: position 100,277,823 of record OY482671.1, read on the forward strand.
CACACTTTGGGAATTTGTAACGTGACATCTTTGTAACTGGAAGTCATAAAGGAATGAAATTTTGCACAAAGAATTATATTTATATGCTTAGCTGGATGACTGATAAAAATTTTGAAAATGGGCGCGGCTACGCCCACTTTATGCAGCACTTGCTTTATATAAAGAACCTACACCGTGTTTCCATCAAACGCAAACAAACAATGAAAGCATACAGCTGAGTATCTAATGTTCGATTCCACTCGAACTTAGGCTTCCTTACTTGTTTTTTCTGTAATTGTAACAATTTTACAAAATTCAATTTTGGGCGCATAAAACTTGAAAATCTACCTATGCGCGTAGATTTCCAGAAGAGAATATAAGACTTACTTTTGAAGTATAGTTAAAGGCCCTTGGCAACTGACAATCTGGCATGTCAAGCAGTGTGTATGTGTGAGTTTTTATACCTTTCATGAGAATGAAATGGTATTATAACTTTGTGCCGAAAATCAAATCTTGAATTCTAAGCTAGCGATCTTTATCATTTGTAAAAAAAATTGTAGTTTTTTTGGTAATTTTAATTTTGGTAAATTTTTACATTAGCTGTGCCCCCCCCCCCCCCCCCCCCGAAAAATTCTCTAGCTACGCCACTGACGATATCTCTTCATGTTTCTCCTCATCCAAATATCTGCTCTACGCTGATGACTTAAAAGTTTATTCCGAAATAAGTAGCCATAGGGACGCGGCAGATCTTCAGTCGGAACTTGACAACTTATATAAGTGGTGTGTCACTAATCGACTATATCTTAATATTAGCAAATGTCATAAGGTCTCGTATTACAAATTACTGCATCCCATCATCACCTCGTATCGCATATCTAACTGTATGCTTGACGCGGTCTCTGAGATTAGAGATCTTGGTGTGTATTTTGATTTCAAGTTTAGCTTTGCATTGCATATTAATCATACAATTTCAAACTCGCTCGCTATGCTTGCCTTTGTTAGGAGAAACTCTGCAAACTTTGGTGACCCATACACTCGTAAATTGCTATTTTCGGCCTTTGTGCGGCTAAACTTGAGTATGCTGCCTTCATTTGGCGCCCCTAACACGCTATTCATAGATTGGAACGGGTACAGAAAAATTTTCTCCGATTTGCTTTGTATAATTTAAATTTTTCGCATCCGATTCCGTCCTATGAATCGCGCTGCCGTTTGCTTGGTCTTCCGTCCTTATGCAATAGACGAACTCTCTTAGCCATTTCTTTCATTTCAGATGTAGCAACGGGTAGGATTGACTGCCCTTCTCTGCTTGAGAGGTTGCCATTCAATATTCTTAATAGAAACCTTCGCCGGTTTGATGTATTTCGTATTAGCTTGTGCAAAACAATCTACACCGCTAATGCTTCTGTCAATAGAGCACTTTCAGAGTATAACTTCTTCGCAATTTCTTTAGACTTGGATTTATGTGAATCAAAATTTGTTCTAAAAACTAAATTGAAACACTATTTTCTTTGTAGTCATCTTCCATAGTTGATCTCAATTTTATTTGTGATAAGTACATATCTTACTAGTTACATATGTATAATAATTTTCATTCTACTTTTTACTCTTTGTCAACTAGTCTGTAAGACAATTTTGTTATAGACTTGAAATAAATAAATAAATAAATTAATTAATAATTTTCTTTTTTGTGTTTTATATTTGATTTTAATGTTTATATTTCTAACGCATATCTTGGTTCATATAGGTGTTGCTCGAAAGTAACCGAGATATTTATCACCGATTATTGTTAACTTTTTAGGCAGTATTTTTAGTATTTCCAATTTTTAAAAATCAAGGAAACACTTATCATAAAAAGGGCTAAGAATTCTAAAGCTACATTTTTCTAGAAGATTTTTTAGTATGCAATTTTGCAGCTCATTCAATTTTAATACAATAATATGCAACATTCACCTTTTTGAAAATTTTCATTTGCTTTTCGGAAATTTTAATTGGAACGGTCTCACGTACATACATATAAGGCAAAAACCCTACAGAAAAAAACTTCTGAAATCGACGGAATTTTTCACAGCATTGAGAATTTCACTTTTTACACTAAAATTGGTGGGCTACATAACAGTACACTTAGAAATCTCCTCAAAATTTTCTATAAATTCTGGCCTCAATTTGAAATTTTTAATCCACTTTTAGAAATTTTAACGATTTTTCGGATTTTTTCCATAAGCTTAGAAATCCTGCTTATAACGATTTTTATTGAAAAATTGTCCATGTTTTTAAGCGAAAATAATAAAGTAAAATTTTCGACAGAACTCTTTGAAATCAATTTAAAAACTCCGGCGTATGATTTCTTTTTTTTTTTTTTGAGTCACTGTATATATTTTTCAATATAATCGACTTTTAACACAAATTATTAAAATTTTGCATTATACAAGCAATTTGGAATAGATGTAGACAATAAAATATTTTTGGCCGCATAAAACTTGAAAATCTACCTATGTGTGTTGGCGTCTGACGGAAACACAAAAATGCTGAGCGCAAAGTGTTTCCCTCGGACTGTTACAGAAAAATCTCACACCCAAAGTGTTTCTCACCGTGGGCAAACTCTCTCAACGATCTTCTTTCTGTTGCCATTTAAGAGTTATTTTTCAACCTCAAATAGTATATCCCTCAGCCAAGGACGGTTTTAATGAGACTTTTATTTTTTCCGTCCTTTGAAAACAGTTAAAGAAAAGTATTGATGAAGAATATTTTTGCATATGTAGATATGCATGTACGTTCCCACCAAAAAATCTAAGCCTTATTGAGAAATTAAAACAGCAGATTTAAAGGCTTACGAAATAAGGCCTGAAAATTATAAGGGTTGCAAATTTGTATGGTGTAAGGCTTAAAATAAGGCTGATTTTTCTGTGTTGATGTCATCAGGCCATAAGGACTACTCTCTCTATCTCTGAGAATACACACCTTATTCCAAAGGCTTATCCGCCATGCGAAATAAGGCCTAGATAAGTATCAGAAAGTTAGGAGCAGACAGAGTGAGTGCATATCAGAAGCAGAACTGCCAGCGTACCCCTTTTTTAGGGTGCGTTTATGTCGGAGCAATAGAAGAAAGAAAGAAAGATAGCGAAGAAAATTGTAAATGGGAGTTCTGTACTTCTGTTTATGTCGGAGCTGCGATAAGCGCTAAGCTCACCACAGATAAGAAGAAGAAGAAAATACCTTACGGAAATCACGTATAGTGTTTATGTCGGAGCAATGGAAGAAAGAGTGATACTAGCAACGAAAATCGTAAATGGGAGTTCTGTACGAAGGTGGTCGATGGAGTTGGGCTCCGATGATTGCATGGGGTTGTCTAATTTCCGGGGAGACGTGATAGAGCATCCATACCTTTACAGGAGCACCTACGACTGACCCAATTGCAGTTTTCCGCCGCAAATTAGTCTTATAAAATACTTAGGTATTCAGTTTTTTCATTGTTCTCGGCATGTAAGTGAAACTACCAACCCCACCAGCGGTCATACACCACCACACCATCGCCATGCTACACTGTGGGTGCCATGTTCCGTTGGGCACGACCTTCAATTTTCAATTCAACAACAACCAAATAGTAGCAGTGATAATAGCAACAAACCGTTATACAAAAACTATAGTTCCACCTTAGTCATAAGAAAACATCTAGAAAACTGTTGAGTTTCGACAGTAGGCAGCACTCTAATTAGAATAAATGCACGAATATTTCTTTCCTATCGGATTTTGATGTGTTTGCATTATAAAGTGGTCTTTTATGCAACCAAAGTCGACCAATTTTTTCGTATTTTTACACTCACAGAAAAACAAACTAAATGTAAGTCTAGGGAGCTTTGATCAAGCTGAATGCGTCGGCGAACATCATTATTACTCTAAGAGTTCTATAAATTTTTTTCAAGAAAGAATATTCGTAAATTAAGATTTTTCCAACTTGTTTTGAAATTATATTCTTATTTTAAGCTTAAAATTGCAAAAACTTAAATTGAATTTTTTTTATATTGATCCATTTTCAAATCAAGTACGACACAGTTTAAATTTATCCCGCGCAACTTTTCATTGCATATACGTAAAGCTCAGTAATAAATTACGTACAATATAACTATAAGCGATGGTGTATGCAGGACCGCCGAGAGAAAATCCGGGCCCTGGGTCAAAATAACTAAGGGCCCCCATACTAAATGAACAAATTCTCAAAATCAAAATTCAATGAATATATAGTTACGAACTTTAATTTATCTATACATGGCCGCTGTGGTGCAGTGGGTAGAGTGCTCGCCTGCTATGCCAGGCTTCTGTTTTAGCCACTGAAAAAAAAAAAAAATGGACGTGTTTTTGTAGCGTCCGGAACGCAGTTTAAGTGGCTAAAACAGAGGCATTAAACTAAATTTCTGTCGCTAACATACTTTAATCATTAGCTGTGGCCTAAATCTTTCCTTTTATCATAAAACGATACAATATTTCGCGATATTTCTGCCTCAAAAGTTCAAAAAATCGTGCGAACATACCGTCCGAAACGCCCAGGATATACCCATATCGCTATATAAGAATTTGCATCATACCGAATTTTTCTGTTGCAACAGAAAACGAATTAAAATTTATGCTGCAAAGTCGACGCCAAAAACCAACAATTCCTTAAGTGGGGTGCAGACACTTTAAGAGATTTATAAAATTTGTTGAAATTTGCTATCTACGAAAGGTGATTAAAGGTGTTGTTCGTTTATTTTCTGTAAGCAAAAACTTGGATATCATTTTGAGATTCCCGGGCCCTCTAAAGCCCGGGCCCGGGGCAATTGACCCCCTCAGCCCCCCCTCTCGTCGGGCCTGGGTGTATGAGTAATATTTTTCACGTTAGACTGCCGAGAAATTTATCGAATTTGGTTGCAAAAAAGTTCATTTTATAATGGAGATACGTTATCCTGCTAGAATTGTGTGACCGAAAGTACTAACACTATTACAAACATATAACATTACCAACACATTTGCACTCGTATGTGTTTCTAGCCAAGTTCAAAACCAATGAGATAGATAAGGATAGAATGGAATTTGAAAATACACATACGGGAACGTGATTAATGAAACGGCCACAAAAGTTCCTGATGCTCTTAAGAATGTGATAGGAAATATCCCAAAACTTTTGATCATGCCTGTCGGTCATATGATCGGTTAAATGACCTGCACAGTTCTTGCAGGGTTAATTACATTACAAAATTAAAAAAAAAATACTCAAAAATACGGCCGTGTAATTGCGGTTAGGCACCCTAGTATAAATCGAATCCACCTACGACTCAGTTATGTTAATCATTTCAGATACTGATGTTGTGCTCTTAATATACGTATACTAATGCGATACATGAATCACGATCCGTATTGATCGGAGAAAACTAGAGACTTTTTTGGCATGTTGTAGGGATTTTTGTTCCAACGTGGTTGGCATCACTGTGCAAAACGTGCATAGCAATTGCGGCAAAGAATATATGTACATCTAAGCGAACTTTTTTTTTACTTAATACCAATTCACAAAAGCAAAACTAAACACAAACTCAGTGCTCTCATTTTTTGCATTGTCTTATCACAACTTATATATATGTACATACATACGTACATAAAAAAATTTATTTTCACAGCATTTTAAAGCAACGCGAAAAAATAACATTCTTTGCAAATAAGAGTTAAAGAACTATGAATTTTTGTTTAACTACCATACTACGTTTTTGCGTTAAATAGTGTGTCTAGCATGAAGGGGAAAAGATTCAACATACGTTTTTCGAATACTACTGCGAAAAAATAAGAAAGCTTTGTTATGACCTTATTACTTATTTAAAAAATGTTGTGGCTTTGTGTGAACATTTCAAATCATTTTGATATACGTATATATATACATATATGTATATATATATACATATATAAGTCCATATCTACCACGATTATTTCATGGTGTTACAAACCACAGTTATTAAAACAAAATTATAATACTGTATGTACTAGTACAGCTAATTATAAAAATAGTTTTACTGATTTATTTTGTGACTTTTTTCAAATAATGGTATGGAACCAAACTTGGATAAAGGGCCTAGGACCCATATATCAAACGTCTTACACAATTGGTGTATGGCCAATTGAAATTTGCAATTTTTTATCTTTTAGAACAGGGCTGCTCACCTCATAGGCACTCAAAGCACAATTGTTTTTGTTTTGTTCCGAATCATAGGCACAGATACATATTTTCATTTCAAATATGAAAATGAAATTTTCTTCGCACTCCTATAAGCACTCAGATATAAAAAAGTTTTATATGAATGTGCCCATGGTGAAATAAAAATAGGTGATATCACGGCCAATGACAGCAGTTTAACGTCTCACTCTTATTCCGGTCATGCATTTGAAGGGAGTAGAAAAGGGGGACAAATTTAGGAGTAGTTTGGTACTTTTTTACTACTTTGGTGTGTTTTTATATGACTAAAATTGTGAAAGGGGAATATTTTTAAAATGCTTATTACGTAAGCCATGATGCAACTAGAAAGGTGGTATCGGCAGACCAGCTGATATGTAATCTTTTTCGCCGCAATGATACATAGTTGTCAGATGTAGCTGTTCAGAGCTGTTTCTTATTGGCTGGGTCAAGGCAAATTCATTATGGTAATGGCAGGGCGAATTCGGCAATATACGCCTCGATTCGCTTTAAGTTTTTGTCCATCAGAATGTCAAACTCAAAGTCAAATTTTTCTTTGTTTGACATTCTCCTGTATTCTTCTGTACACGGCGAGTTAAAAACGACAAGAAGAAGTCAGCTGTTCACTTACCATTACCATATGAATGAATTTGCCTTGGGCTGGGTAAATGCATGTCAAACCAATGTTTTTGTTTACATTTATATGTTTATTTACATTTACCGTTTGAGTTTGAATTTTCATTGTGTGTGCATACACATATTTTTTGCTTTAAGAAATAAAATTGATACATAAAATTAAAAAGAAAATACCGCCAGTATTTGCAAATTGTAAATTCTTATCGAATTTTAGCAATGAAGGCCCTCACTGTAATTGGCATGCATTATGTCGTACCAAACGTACTATATAACGCATAGCATTACCTACATATGTGCATACATGTTTTTTGTTGTTTTTTTATTAGTCCAACTTTTTCAAATGTGTTACAAATTGTAGTATAGTCTACTAGTAGCACATCCGCCTATGCTTGCGCCGCCACCATCAACATGGTACCGACGCATCCGAAAACCAGCAGAGCCATCCGGTCCGCGTGGCAACTTAAGATGCTTTCTTGTTGTTGTTGGTGTTGGTAGTGCTGCTGTTGCCTTAATGCTGCGAACGATACGCTGCCACCAACAGCTGACGACCAAGTTTGATGTTGTTGATATTGTTGTTGCTGTTGCTGTTGCTGATGTTGCAGCGTAGTTGCTAATGGAAGCGGTAACGGCAACAGCGCTGACATTGAACATTATAAGCGGTTGGTGTTTTTTTTTTTTTTCTGCTGCTGCATGAGATAGGGTGACTGTTGTTGTTGCTGCAGTCGATTATAATAATTATTGTATGGACTTAAAGGTGAACCAGAATTTCTGAGGCCAAAATCGTCCACAAGTAACACCGCTATCGAGACCTTTGTTAGAATTGTTTGCGCTGGCAGTTGTACTGATAGAAACTGCGGTTGTTGGAAGTGGACGGTGCATTCGTAAAATTTGATATTCTACATAAACAAAAAAAAAAGCTGCAATAAGAAAAATAAAGGAGCCAAATTTCACCGAACTCACCCCACACCATCTTCGGGATTTTTCGCCGAACCAATATACACAAACGTGCTTCTCCGTATTCCTTTTAACGCTGTTGCAACGTTTTGATCGGCTTAATAACATTCCTGCGCGGCTCCATTGATTGCGTTTGTCGACGCAATTTCTGTGATGACGCATAGGTTGTCGATGGATATTCGTCGCCTGGCTTGTTCAGCAACACCATTACCGGTTGCAAAGATGCAGCCAAGTCATCGGGCGGCGATGATTTCACCCTTGCAGTTCCACCTGCTTTCACAGACATGTTACCATCATTGCGAGCTGCACCAACTCCACCACCAACAATGCCACCACCCGGACTTGTAGCGTTTGTTGTTGCATACGCCTTAACCAATATTGTGTAGTCGATTGGTTAATAATTGTAAATTAGATTTCGCCAGGGTATTTCAAAATGTAACTGAATAAAAGAATTGGGATTAGAGGAAAAGAAGTCTCGTCATTGCGATCTTTAGCTTACCTGTAAAACGCGATGGTAAGAATGGTGAGACGAAGGCACCAAAAAAACAATCAACGGGGCTGTTAATTAATTCTTGTTTCGTCGCGGAATTTCGAAATGTTATAAAAATTTTTCACATTTACATATGTATTATTGAAAATATATGTATATCAAAATTTCAAAACAAAACAAAAATATAAAAACAGTAATGCCTACTCAATAAAATACTAAAATGGGAGTCAATATATAATTTTCGTATGGAATTTCGGTACGATTTGTAAAGAAAAAAGCCAAGAGGGGAACATTTTTTTATTTTGTTGTCAAAATGCACCGCCATTTTGTTTTATTGCAAACACCTTTTCTCTTATTTCACCATGGAATGTGCCTATGATTCATATTGAATGTGCAGAGCAACGGCACTTTGTATAGGAGCTCGAGCACTGCCGTAAGAAATCGAAATTTACAATAACAAATGTGTACTCTGAAAGAAATACCCGTAGTTAAATCAACAACTTTCCGCTGTTGAATTTCCGTCTTTGATTCAACGGCAAAAGTATTTGTTTTAACGGCAAAGTTTTTGATTCAACAACTTTCCGTAGTTAATTCAAAGGCAGGCGTTGTTGATTCAAAAACTCCCTTGCTGTTGAAAAGTTTTTATGTATAAAGAAAGTAGACGGAAAAAATAATAAGAAAATAGAAATTTTTTTTTCATTCGTTCAATTCATTTACATATGTACATACATAAATTTTCGGGAAAAATATATGTACATATGTACATACATATGTACATGCAATTGCATACATGTAATTGTACATACATACATCCATATGTAGATTCCCTACAAAATAGTTTTCCCAACTGGCCGAACGTGGCATGTTCACATATGTATGTATGTATGTACATATGTACCTGGAAGGAGATCTATCAGAAATATGAAATGCCTGCTGTACTCTTCAAAATAGCTGCCTCTCCAACACAAACAGGTGCATCAGTGACACGAGGTGATGTGGATGGCATGATGGATAGTTTATGGCGTGGTTATGCTACCAATGCTGGTCGAGCACGGTGTAATTGTTGTTGTGCACTCCGACGGTGAATTTTCGGACTCTCACATCCAGCAAATTTGCTGTGTGAAACAGGCAGCCAGCAGCCGAGGTTTCGGGGTAATAATGTGTTATGTTGTGTATGTGCGCTCCAATCATCAATGTAAGCATAACAACCTCTCACCAATCACGAAATGTTTCCGATTTTGATTCGCAAGCAACATTGGTAGCATAACCACGGCATTAGTGTATGTCAGAAATATACCGAAGGGCATGCGCGCGCTGGCGAATCAAATGACACATTGCGCAAAGCAATGGAATTGCATGTAAATAATTTAAAAATTTTATCATAAAATTTTCCAATTTTACCTGTTTTATAAACCTATTTTATAAAATAAAATAAAATAATATTTATTATTTAAAAAAAAAATACTATTGTTTAAATTTTTTTTGAGGTTAACTTATGTAAATGCGTAAGTATTTGCTTCAACGGTGCCCGTTTTTGGACCAAAAACTTTTGCGGTTAATTCAAAAGCAAAAATTTTTAGCTTAAATACGAAAATTATTTAAATCAACGGTGTCCGCTGTTAATTCAAAAGCAAAAACTGTCAACTTAAATGTAAAAGTATTTGATTCAACAGGTTCCGTTGTTAACTTAAATATCAAAAGTATTTGAATCAACAACACTCGCACCTTTGAAACAACAACGGAGCGTTGTTGGGCACATTTCAACTCCGGAAAGTAGTTGATTTAACAGCGAAAGTCTTTAGATTTACAACGTTTTTTTTTTTCAGAGTAATGAAAAAAAATTCAAAAAATGAAAGCACTGTAAAAAATTTGTATTCAAAAAATTTTCGTATAAAAAATAAAAAAAAAAATTTTATGTATTTGATACTACCATTTGAAAATAAATTCTAAAATAATATTTTATTGGAATTCATAAAAAAAAATTAAATGAGCAAAAAAATTTTTCAGTGCATATACAAAATTTGTAGATGTATTGAGTTTTGTACTTTCAATATGAGAGCGTTGAGCAGCCCTGTTTTAGAATAAATGAAAAAATACTTTAAATACAAAAGAGAGAAATTTTTTGTTTGAGTACATATAGTAAAATAAAACGAAGATTAAGTTTTTAGAATATTTTAATCCTCTAGTTCCCTCACGAAGTGCTTCTTTTGAACACTTTTTCGAGGAGTCTCAATGGTTCTTGATGCCCGAGTCTAGCCGCGAATAGTCGTCCGTGGAAACAAAAGCCAAAACAACTCGGACTCATCTATCCTTGGAAACAGATTCCATGCAAATAAACGAGACATGATCGAGAAGCAACACTTCGATATGTAGTTGACAATTTTGTTGCCGAAATAAGTGCTACAAATGATGGAGAGGCGAGTCAATTATTGGCACCGCAACTCTGAGAACTGAACTGAAACAAAAATGTTTGTAGTTAAAAAAAAAAAAAATTTGCCATTAAAAGCAAGTATTAAATATTCTTCACCGAAAGTGTTTGAACAAATATTTTACATTTTAATTAATATATGTACCTACTACCATAAAAAAAAAAAAAACAAAACATGTGAACCACAAAATGCAGTAGAAAAATTTTGTTCATTAAATGCGTACAAATTTAAAATAAAGTTGTAAAAATTAACACATTCACAGCTTATGTACTTATGTATATTAACGTACGTATGTACATAAAAATGTATGTAAAACAAGTAAGGAAGCCTAAGTTCGAGTGGAATCGAACATTAGATACTCAGCTGTATGCTTTCATTGTTTGTTTGCGTTTGTTCGATATAGGGTGTATTTTATATGAAACGAGTGCTGCATATACAGGGCGCAGCCACGCCCATTTTCAAAATTTGTATCAATCATCCAAATAAGCATATAAATATTATTGTTAGTGCAAAATTGCATCCCTCTATGACTTTTAGTTACAAAGACTTCACGTTACAAATTCCAAAAGGGTGTTCCAGAAATATCTTTGTTAAAAAGTAGGCGTGGTCATAAACCGATTTCAATACATTTTTGCGTGTCTATTAACACAAGTTATAAAAGTGAATAAACCAAGTTTCGTCATAATATCTCAGTTATTTGTCGAGTAATAGGCTCGTAGATTTCTTTGCATAAAAAGAGGCGGTGCCACGCCCATTTTATAAACTTTTTTTATTTTTTGTTTCCGGTCTATTGTAGAACTCATATCACAAAATTTCAATGAATTATCTTTATATTTCACAGAGATATCGCTAAAAATGATTTCATTAGGTCACTTTATAATACCCATATATAAAAGTGGGCGTGGTCGTCAACAGATTTTGGTAATTTTTCGTCCACACATTTGGCTAAGTAAATATATTACGCGTACCAAATTTCATCGATATATCTTTAACGGTTTCTGAGTTATGACATATAAAACTTTCAATGTTTGACCCTTAATAAGTGGGCGTGGCACCGCCCATTTTCAAAAATTTTTGTATTTTTTGTTTTATGTCCGTAGTTGGACTCCTGCCACAAAATTTCAGTGATAGATCTTTATATTTGACAGAGATATCGCTTAAAATGTTTTTATTAGGCCCCTTTATAGTTCCCATATATAAAAGTGGGCGTGGCCGTCAACCGATTTTGATAATTTTTCGTCAAAACATTTGCCTAAGTAAGCATATTACGCATACCAAATTTCATCGATATATCTTCAACGGTTTCTGAGTTATGACATATAAAACTTTCAATGTTTGACCCTTAATAAGTGGGCGTGGCACCGCCCATTTTCCAGAACTTCATCAAATTTCTTCATAAGGGCCTGAGCTCAATACGTGGGTAAAATTTTATCACTCTAGCTATATTAGTGGCTGAGATACCAAATATCCGATTTTTTCTATATAGGAAAAGTGGGCGTGGTCATGGTCCGATTTCGCCCATTTTCAATACCAACCGTCCCAGTCTCGATACCAACTTGCATTTCAAATTTCATCAAAATATCTCAATTTTTACGCGAGTTATCGTGCGTACGGACGGACGGACGGACGGACGGACGGACGGACGGACGGACGGACGGACGGACGGACGGACGGACGGACGGACATGGCTCAATCGATTTCTCTTTTCACCCTGATCATTTTGATATATATAAGTCCATATCTATCTCGATTATTTCATTATGTTACAATCCACCGTTATGAAATCAAAATTATAATACTCTGTGTACTAGTACAGCTGAGTATAAAAACGAAAATGGCGTAAATTAAAAACACATTGAAGTTTCTCTGACTTTAATTACCATAAACCGCTCCTAACAAATCTCATTTACTGTCAATAAAAAGGTAAAATAAAACCTGCGCTGGACCCTCGCCCTCGGCGGAACCAAAACCAAAACAGAAGAGCGATGCGAACGGTACCGCAAAAGCGAGAAAGTTTGCCCTCTCCGATATTTCTTGGTTGGCAAAAGAGAAGAGATTATTTTTTATTGTTTTTTATACTCAGCTGTACTAGTACACAGAGTATTATAGTTTTGATTTCCTAACGGTGGATTGTAACAGAATGAAATAATCGAGATAGATATAGACTTATATATATAAAAATGATCAGGGTGAAAAGAGAAATCGATTGAGCCATGTCCTTCCGTCTGTCCGTCTGTCCGTCCGTCCGTCTGTGAGCACGATAACTCGCGCAAAAATTGAAATATTTTGATGAAATTTGGAATGCAAGTTGGTATCAAGACGAGAACGGATGGTATTGAAAATGGGCGAAATCGGACCATGACCACGCCCACCTCCCCTATATAGTAAAAATCCGAAATTTTGTATCTCAGTAACTAATAGAGCTGGAGTGATGAAATTTTACCCACGTATTGAGCTCAGGCCCTTATGAAGAAATATGGTGAAATCTTGGAAAATGGGCGGTGCCACGCCCACTTATTAAGGGGCAAACATTGAAAGTTTTATGAGTCATAACTCAGAAACCGTTGAAGACATATCGATGAAATTTGGTAGGCGTGATATACTTACTTAGGCAAATGTTTGGACGAAAAATTGCCAAAATCGTTTGACGACCACGCCCACTTTTATATATGGGTATTATAAAGTGGCCTAATAAAAACATTTTAAGCGATATCTCTGTCAAATATAAAGATATATCATTGAAATTTTATGGCAGGAGTCCAACTATGGACATAAAACAAAAAACACAAAAATTTTGGAAAATGGGCGTGGCACCGCCTCCTTTTAGAAGCAGGAATATACGAGATTTCTTAGCCCATAACTCGACAAATAATTGAGATATTATGACGAAACTTGGTGTGTACACTTTTATCACTTGTGGTAATAGACACGCAAAAATTTATTGAAATCGATTTATGACCACGCCTACTTTTTAACAAAGATATTTCTGAAACACCCTTTGGGAATTTTTAACGTGAAATCTTTGTAACTAGAACTCGTAAAGGAATGAAATTTTGCACAAATAATAATATTCATATACTTAGTTGGATAACTGATAAAAATTTTGGAAAATGGGCGTGGCTACGCCCACTTTATGCAGCACTCACTTTATATAAAGTACAACGTGTTTCCATTAAACGCAAACAAACAATAAAAGCATACAGCTGAGTATCTAATGTTCGATTCCACTCGAACTTAGGCTTCCTTACTTGTTTTTTTTTAATTGCAGTTGATAGAATGATGGAGTAGAAAACTATTTTTCTTTTTTCATTGTTTGTTTATTTATTGCTCTCTTTTAAAAAGCACTTGCAAAATAATATCGTTGTTGGAGTCCTTTTGGTTGTTTGTACATATTGTTGTTGTGTAGCCGGCGGCTATGTCGAGCAGCTGTTAACGACATACGCACAGACTCTTCACCCGCTGCTCTTGCCGCTGCCTAGAGCTGTCTAGGCAACCAAATCTGTGGTGACATATTCAAACAGCCATACTGGAAAATACGACAATAAACAAAACATGAAGAAAGTAAATAGAATAGACAGCAGATACGCCAACAACAACAACAACAACAACAAAAACAACGGCCAATGCTGCAAGTCGAGCATTGCGCTGCTCAAAGCAAAAAGTGGGGACGCAAAGACACTAAAGAAGAAAAGTTAAAAAAGCAGTGAAAACTCAATTAAACTTTTGTAATTACAGTTAAAACGGAAAAAGATATTTATCCAGGATAATTTCATTGAAAACGCACACAACACACACCGCATCCTTGCGCAGCTTCACTCAGTAAAAGGGACGCGGTTGTTGTGTGTATGTATAAGGACAGCGAGACACAATTGCTAAAAGGATACGAAGAGTTAACTGTGAGATTATTTAGAAAAAAAAAAGAAATAAATACACATTATATAGTGTTAAATTGCATATGCGATTGTTCAAAAACAACAACGAAAAAGTAGATAAGGCCAAAGTACAAAAAAAAAAATAAAAAAATAAAAAATGAAAAAAATACTTATTAGAAACCGTGCAAATTGAAGCGCAACAAGTTGAGTTAATTAATAAAAAAATAAGAAAAAAATAGATGAAAAAAAATCACAACAAAAACGTTTTGCTACTTGAAGCAATTTGTGTAAAAAAATCAATTGTACCTTTTCTTCCCTTTCAACTTCTTTTAAGTATCTTAATGATGGCAAAAACTTTCAGTTGTAATTATTTTTAGAAAAAATGTGACACTGCTGTATTTGTACAAGCAACAGCTGTATTGTATCCTTGTTTTATCAAAGTAACTCATATTATAAAATATATTGCCGCAATAACTTCATTTTAAAAAAGGTTTGTTCAACCTGTGGTGTAGTGGGTAGAGTGCTCGCCTGCTATACCATAGGTATCGGGTTCTAACCCCAGGCCGAGCTAACGCAAACAATTTTTTCTAATTAGTAAAAACCCAATTATTGGGTCTGCCGGTCACCTCTCGGCAGTGGACGGCATATCCTCCGAGTGTAATTCTGTCATGAAAAAGCTTCTCACAAAAAATGCATTCGGTGTTCGAAGCCGGCATAAAACTGTAGGTCCACCCAATTTGTAGAAAAAGTTAAGGAGCACGCCTCGAATTGGGAGAGAAGTTCGGCCATATAATTCGACAGAGTTATAAATGCGTCAGTGTATTACATATTATATTATATTGTTCAACAAAGGAAGATTTTCGCCGAGTTCCTTGCCTTGTTGTGGATTTATCTTTCTTGCACTCAGAGAAAAAGCAAGCTAAATTTAAGTATAGCAGGCTTGAATCGAGCCGAAAACGTTATGAAAGTCCGTTAAGCTTGAAAATCCTAAAATCAAGAATATATTATTATTTTTAGTACGGCATTTTTGAGAAGAAAGAGCTTATATTAAGAACTTGTCGGTTTGAAACAAGCATGAATAAATTTCTTTTAAGCTCAACTCGTGATTGATTTAAGAATGTACAATCTTATTTTAAGAATGTTCAACTTTGTTTTAGGAACAATTATTCTTGATTTTCCACTTTTTCGAAATTCAAAATTCGAAATCATTTAACCCACCTAACAAAAATAAAAAATAAATTTATTTTATTTCTTTGTTTTTTTTTTATTTTACCAATGCAATTCTTATTATCACTATATATAATTCAGTCTTTAAATACATATTCATAAATAAGAAAGATCTACATATACATACATATCATATACCGAACTTATTTTAGAAAATGGTATACATTTTTCCGTAATCTTTTTAACGGTTAAAACCTCACTCAATACTTCCACTACCAACACAAGTTTTCACCACACATACCCAACGATTTTGAACCGTTTCTTACCAACGCCGATGGTCTGGAATCCAACAATTTTGGCCACGATCTATAAAAGTCAATAGCTTCCAAATTATTAAAGTCTTGCTGTCGTAGTTCATATGTACATGCCCATTTTATTCGTGGGCTCCACCACATTTGATGTAATTCTTCATCTATGCCAAACTATTAAAAGCCATATTAAAACATAAGCTAAATTCTCATCAACGCGATAACTCTTACCTGTTCCTTTTTCCAAGCAAACAATTTCACGAGAAGCTCCATTCACAATCCCAGCGTGGGAATAGCTAATTGTTTTTTTGTTTTATTAATATTTTGCACACAAAAATCAACAACTATTGAAAATTATTTATTTTCTGGTAAACATTTGGCTCTGGTGGTCTTAAATTAGGAATCTCATTCTTAAACCAAGATTTTTTCAGTTTTTTAACTTGTTTCAAGAATACCATTCTTGATTCAAAATTGGGGAAACTTAAATTTCATTCGTGTCCTTCGCCGGATACAGCCGGTAGTCTTGGGTATTAATCCCTTCTAACACTAGTCCGACTATCATGCGAATGATTTTTTTGGCCATTATGAACCTTGTAGGCCAGTGGATTTTAGTCACCACTTACGACAGGCACTCCTTACCACGGGTATATTCTAAACCCGCTAACCCGCTGGGGTTACACGTGCGATCGTGCATTGTCATGATGATACAGCATTTTTTTCCCGCCAAATATGGTCGTTTTTGCTTCAAATCAAAATCGAATCTGTCCAAAAGCTCTGAGTAATATTCGTCGGTAATCGCTTTGCCCTTTTCAAGATAATCGATGTGAATGACACCTCGTTCATACCAAAAAAAACTGGGACCATAATCATATTGGCCGACAGATCACTTTGGGCTTCTCTACAGCATGTACGCCGGGGGAAATTCACTGTTTTACTGTTCCTTAGTTTCTGGTGTGTTGTAATGGATCCAAGTTTCATCTACGGTAACAAAACAGCGCAAAAATTCATTGCGGTTGCGGCTGAACATTGTCAAACACTCCCTTGAAGTTGTCACCAGTGTTTCCAGAACTTTTCCAGAGTTCCAGCTAGATTCTCAAAAAAAAAACAGCTAGAAAAAGCTAAAAAAAATTGTTTCACACATAAAAAAAATTTAAAGCTAAAAAAAGAAGCTAAAAAAAATTACGAAATTACCCAGTAGAACTTGGAGCGAGATCTCCCCAAGCGAGAGCAGAAGAGTACTCTATTTGATATCCTTTCCGAGCAATATCAAAATTGTTTCAGTTTTGTTTTATTTTGTTTGTGTTTATTACTTCCCTTCCTAGCACATCGTTACAATGTTAAAAGCGAGTATAAAAAATTGTATGCTTATACACGAAGTATAGGGAGGAATAGAGTATCTATTGACAAGTACTCCCGGATTAATAAAACGATGATCCCAAGTCCTACTGCGCATTTTAATGATTTATTAATAGGTGATTTCCTGTGGCAGTGATCCGGACAAAAAATTTGCAAGCACCTGCAACAACAATTTTTTGATCCTGATGTTTATCTGGATCAAAAAATCTATTACAATCTATACGGACCCGAAATGGATCTAGACATCAGGATCACAAAATTGTTGTTCAATTTGCACGCAAAATTTTTATGCGGATCTGGAGGGGAACTCGCCTAATGTGTTTTCAAAACACACATAAATTCAAGGCCAATTTAACAGGTCGGTTCAAGATACATACACACATACACGCCGTGACCTTAATGTCGAACTCTCGTGACCGAGATGTCAGAACTGTAAGGAAGACGAAATAATTTGACACTCAGCTCACGGGCGAATGATGGATAAACTCAGAGAATGAAGAATTTGACGAATTGTAAACACGAATACATGTAAAGAATATGCAGAAGTAAACAAATAGGATAGGTGTTGAAGAAGAACAAGAAGTCAGCTGACCTGAAGAACCGACCTGTTTAGTGGAGCCTACATAAGTTATTTATTTTCATATACTATGTATATGAAAATTTGTACTTCAGTATCAATAAAAATAACGAAAGGTTAAAAAAAATGTTTTACATTCAAATAATGGTAACTATGATGACTGTATGTATGTATATGAGCAGCAAGCAGCGCTCATTTTTTGGGGAGTTTTAGCAAATAAAAAAGCTAGAAAAAAAGCCAAAGCTAAATCAGAATTTTTCCAGCTAAAAGACAAGAAAAAAAGCTATATCTAGCTTGAAAAAAGCTAGAATGGCAACGCTGGTTGTCACAAGATTACGTTTATTATCGCGTATAAGCAATCGCGGCAGCCATCGCGCGGATAGCTTTTTCATATCTAAATATTCGTGCAAGATGCGATGTATTCCCTCAGTTGAGATGCCTGTGGTCTCAGCTATTTCACGCACTTTCATTCTCCGATCATCAAATATCATTTCATGGATCTGATCGACGTTTTCTGACGTGACTGCTTCTTTTGGGCGACCTCAACGTTCGGGATCACTTGTGTTAGTACAACCACAACGGAAATCAGTAAACCACTTTTTAAGCCTTGAGAAGGATGGAGCAGAGTACCTACAGTATTTATCAAGCCTTTCCTTGGTTTCCTTCGTGGGTTTTTAAGAACAATAATAATATTTAATCAGCACAAGAAATTCAAATTTTTCCATTTTTGTTAAAACCTACGAATTGAATAGCTGTCACAAACAAACTAAATAGCGCAGGTTGCTCAAACTTTTGTAGTTTTATTTTAAGCGAGGATAGTTGACATGGACAGTGTTGAATTCAAAATTAATGGTCGCCAAGTGCAAAATGTCACGGACTTACCAAACAAACCTCGTATGTTTTTAATACAAAATACAAAAACACTGTAATAAGTATTTGCCAAAACTCTGGTCTATTCCTTTTCAAGGTAGTTTTTTTTTTTCAGTGTAACCTTTAACTGCGCTCGTTAACATAAACTTACAGGATCTACGTAATAACTCCGCTTGAAATATGCTAGCCGAGATGGGGGGTGAAGACGTGAGTGAGCAACTTTTTCGATTTCGATATTTTGGAAAGGCAAATGCAACTAAACTTAGGCACCACCTGAAAAAAACTGGCACTTAATTTTTACGTTGCACCCTTTTTTGCATTATTCTACAGTGCATATTAATTTTTTTGCTTTTCCTATTGTTTCTTTATAGGTTTTTGTTTGTTTCTTTATACTTGTATGTGTGTATGGGGGTGATAAAATTGTCGCGTTACGTTAGTTTTTATTGTGGTGGGCCCTTTGAATTTATTCATTTAACATTTTTTAATTAAATCGCAAAGTAAAACAAGCCAGCGCAATTTTGTAAAGTATATACATATGTATGTATATTGGCATAATCCGTTTGAAACGTTTAAGCAAAAAAAAAACATCAAATAAATGGTTAGTAGTGGTGTCGAGAATGCAATTTAACCCACAACAAGTAATGTGATATATTGACCGCAGTGAGAGTATCGAAACATCCGTGACTCCTTCGAGAGAGATTATGGGCATCGTACAGAACGCGAAGTCCAATGGCATGGGCCTTATAATGTGATGTGACGCCAACTCGCAAAACGTTATATGGGGTAGCACGAAGTGTAATCCACGAGGTAACAAACTTTTGGAATTTATTCAGTCTTCAGGGCTGGTAATACAAAATGTGCGTGCTAAACTTATAAATTCAATATAAAAATATAAAAAAAAAACAAATTTAACATTTTTTATTTTCTCAAATCCAATGACTTTCGTAAACAGCAGAAGATATGGAGTGACTGGCCTTGGCAAATAAAGCGATAACAGATCGTATCAATGGAATGGAAGGTCTTGGTAGAGGAACATTTTCTGATGATCGTTTCATTGAATTTCGGATAGGTACTGACATTACTCAAATATCAGAAAGTCAAAATCTTCTTAAGGCGTACGGAAAAAGTTTGGATCAGTACTTTAAACGAGAATACCAGATCTTCCCAAACTCAAAGATCTGCGAGCAATTGAAGAGACTGCCAACGAGGTAACGAGTAGTTTAATTGCTTGTTTTGAGCAGGAATATCCGCGAAGAAGAAGCTGGAAAGGAAAGGTGGTCCCATGGTGGAACATAAAACTTAAAAAGCTATGCACAAAGTCCAGGAAACTTCTAAATAGGGCGTAAAAAACTCAGGGAGAAGAAGATTAGACCAAATATAGTATTGTGTAAAAAGAGTATAAGAGAAAAGTTCGTTCAACTAAACTAAGCTCTTATAGTGACTTTTTCCAGTAATATTGATAACACGAAAGAGTCAGCAAGACTATGCAAGGCTATGCTTTAAAAGAACCAGACAGCCAGTCTAGACTCTATCAAAATGTCTGATTTATCATCTACCACGTCACTGCTAGAAACCTACAATGCTCCGCTGAAAACCCATTTTCCGGGTAGCAGAATAATTTCCGGCATAGGGAAGTAGATGGCATGCCGTGGAGAGCCATCAGACTGGATTGGAACACAGAATGAAGAGTGGTGTCTGATGAGTCGGTTGGATTCTCTACCACCACTTTCGTTCCACAATACACTTTCGACGACTTCAAATCGCCATCGGTCCGGATGGTGTGTATACGAAAATGCTAATATGGAGCGAAAGGCTTAGGAAAGCCCTGATTAGGATCTTCAGGAAATATCTTGCGTTGAGCCATATTCCTACACTTTTCAGAAAGGCAAGAGTAATATTTATTCCAAAATCGTTTATATGCTAACATCATTTAGATCAGACATAGACAGGCCATAGCACTTTTGTGCTTACTGGATTCACACATACATGCGCACCAATGTAGCGCCAATCACTCTGCGTTCTCCGACACAATCTCTCTCACAACTTTTCCGATCATTAATGTACACTCAGAAAAAAAATCATCAACACGATTCATGTAAAATTAACACGATCGATCTTTACACATAGAACAGCAACAATTTTTTTCAAATTACACGATGTTTGAAACATGATTTTGGCTTTGTAACTGTCATCTGAAAATTTGGTAAATTCAACCAAATTTTATTGTTGATACAACATGAAGACATTTTAAAATATACAAGATGATTCAAATATAAAATTTTGTTCCTAAATGTCATTTGGAATTCGGTTTATTTAACATGATGATAGTGTCAATATAAGCTAAAAAAAATGTTAGAAAAATGACGTCCCAATTTTAGTGTTAATACAACATGAAAACAAATGTTAAAACAACAAGAACCACAATTAACAATAAAAGTTGGTTGATATATCACGAAACAATGTTCAAACATAAACGTCATTTGGAATTTTGGTTTATTCAACACGATGATAGTGTCAATATAATCTAAAAAAAAACTATTTTGAAACATACACAATTTTTTCAACGTTTGAAGTTCTGCTGTTCGTGCAAAACACAAACTAATATTTTTTTTTTTAACAAAAAGAAAATTTTGTGCCGTGGGAATGATGGGAGTTTAGCATCATTGGCAGTGCGTGATAATGGTTTTTCCATTTATGTTTTTAGTTCGCAGGTAAGATAAAAGTGGGTTGCATTTTTGTTTCTAAAAGTTTTTAATGTTCAATATTTTCTCTTTCCTCTTCATAGTTTGCAATTTTTACCACGAAGAAATGTTTAGCGAATGGAGTATTTCACGCAGCATGCGGTGCATATACCGTTGCATTAGCGGCCAAACATTACTCGGTGCCAGTGATAGTAAGTACTATCGCCCATGTATAAACTATTCGTATGAGAAGGACGCTTTCAATTTGGTCGGTTGTGCGGGTGATGTACTCGAATATGCTTTATTGATCTGATGATTATATATTTTTTGTTTTATATGTTTTTTTATTTAAAAAAAAATAAATTGTAAAATCAACAAGACTTTCTAGTTAATTTAACAATAAATTTAAGGTAAAATCAAAAAGATGTTATTGTTAATTCAACAGGACCATTTCGTGTTAATTTAACCAGCTTTTATTGTAACATTAACTAGTTAAAATTGTAAAATCAACGGGAAGACTCAATACTTTTTAGTGTTAATTCTACAGTTGTCATCCTGTTAAACTAACACTTGACAGTGGTGTTAAATTTACACGATTACATGATGGCATACATTAAGCATCGTGTTGAAAAAAATTAACCACAAAATTTGGTTGATTTCACACTATTTTTTTCTGGGTGTAGATGCAAAATTTACTGAAATCGAGATCACATAAAAAAAGTACTATAATTGAAACGAGCTATAAAGTGAGCACAAAACCTTGTTACTACCCCATAAACATTTTTCCGATTTCTCAATTTGAGTTGCATTTGAGTACTATATTGCTATTCTCAAACCTCAAACGTTAGTTCTCAAATGAATCTCAAATAACCCTTGACAGCATTGTCAAATAAAAAGGCACATTTTTCTCAAACATTAGTGAAATTTTTTAAAAAAATTTTATTGCCAAATTGAGAATTAAGGTTTGCTGAAACGTTTGAAATTTTTTGGGCTGATGTTTATTGGGTATGTATAGTAATAACAGAAAGGGAATTGAATTGATCTTCAAAAGTGGGCGGAATACCTAATTTATACGGTAGAGGAAATACAACGGGTAACGAAAATTCCATTTTTCTGGAGAATGCTTTAGTTGCTCATTCATTATCGAGGGTAAGAGCCAGTCTCCACATAACTTGATTCGCCAACGAAACATGTACCAAAACATCACGCTAAATAACCCGTCTGCAGGTGACTGATCGTTACTAAGTTTGACATTTCTTATTCTCGTTCTTCTTAAATGTTTGTATGTTTGCTTATTTTGGCGTTTTTGTTTTGGTCTGTGTGAGATTTCGATAGATTTTCGATAAAAAATTAGAGCAGGCATCGATATTTTTGGGGTTGGCGAGAGGATCGAGAACGAATCACGCGTTTCATTCTTCATTCGCTACCAGAAATTTGTATGGCAATAGCAAGTTTCGGCACTGGATTCGAGGCCGAACGATGATTGAGAGCGCAAATGCAGATAAAAAGAGCGAAATATGTTATGTGCAGACATGCTAGTTATAAGCTTAAAGAAAAGACTCCATTTCAAATAGTCAAAGCCAATATCGCAGCACACAAGGGTTAATAAAATTAATGTTTTGTTTTACGCTCACAATATGCCACTTGAAGTTTTATGTACTTTGCCGCTTTGTTTCGTTTTATTTTTGTTTTTTTTTTTTTTCATAAAATTTATACAACACAATGACAACAATTTTAACTTTATTTAGCAGAACAAGCGAACGGGAGCGAAATAAACGGCAAAACTATTCGAAACTGCTATTTAAAGCATTAATTGCGTTTTATTTAAAATGTTTTTATTTTTTCATTAATTTCTTTTTTTTTGAATTTTTTCCCTATCAACAATAACAACAAAACCCCGCAACAATCTACATCAACTTGGTATGTAACAGCAATTTATTTGTTTGTTGTTGTTGCTTTAGTTGTTGTTGGTTGTTAATGGGCTAATAGTAAAGTATTAAATGAATATAAATGAAAAAGTTTAACAATAAATGTCACTCATACGCCCCGCTGGACATCCCTCAACGCTTGGTGCTGTGAATAATTCATGTAAATCGAAAATAAATGGCAAATGCGAACAAACAAATAACAGCAAATAAACTTTGGTAGTCACACTCCTATTTACATATACATATGTATGTAGATATTTATTTCGTCTACATTGAACTGAGTTATTTTGTCACATTTTCATGGTAATTTTCCTCCTCATCAATAGCAGGCGGTGTGCATTTTATTTGTCGCATTTTGAAAAATGTGAAAAAGTTCTCTGGCAGATTTGCAACAAACTTACTACATCTACTATGTAAGTATTGAGCGAACAAAAAGAAAAGCTCTTTGAGTGTTGAGGGTAGTATTAACTTGTTTTCAGAATTTGTATTCGAAATGGCATCGCACAATGTTGTGGATGGGGGAAATGAATATTTGGCATGATTTTAAATTTCCGGTTGATAAAATTCACCCCATGGTGGCAAAAATGGTAATACAGGAGAACCGCTACCTACATATATGACAGTCAAGTTCCTTACTCTACAACTCAAGGGTATGCTCCAGTTCTGCACAGCAAACCAATGAGTCAATTGGTGCGAAGAACAAAAGTTAAGGAGCACACCTCCAATTGGGAGAGAAGCTCGGCCATAAAACTCGTAAGAGTTATAATAGCGCCAGTGTATTCTATAATATTATTACATTATTCTATTGACGTTAAATGAAAGGTGTTAAGCGGGGCTTTTACATAGAGCTCTTTTCATTATGATTCCTAGGCCGGGTCTCAAGTTGTGGATCAAAGCGTAGACCCAGATGCTCCGGAATGTTTCTAAGCAATATTGCTATCATATGAAAAGTGAAAATTAGGGCTTCAGTATATACATAGCTATCTTCGATATTATGCTAAACCCGGTTCGCTAGGAAATTGAAAGGGAAAGGAAAGATAAGGGGAGGAATAATGGGGAAAAGGAGAGGCAAAAAGAAAAGGAGGGGTAAGGGAGAGCACAAGAGAAAGGCAAAGGAAAGGGGGAAGACAAAGGAAATTAAATAGAAAGGGAAAAATAAAGAGAAAGGTGAAGGAAGAGTAGTGAAAGAATAAATCGAAGAAAAAAAGAAGATGGTTATGACGAGGATGAACTTTCAAAGAGCTAAAATTTTTCACTCACATTTTTCTAAACAGTTTATTTGACATTTGTGAAAGCCTACGAAAAAATTGCAGTCCGAGGAAAGCTAGGTCATCCAGGTACTTAACAATTAAAAATGGCATATGAGAAGTAAACTGGCCCATATAATTTCTAGCAGACGAAATAGAGTCTATGGCCTCTTCTTTTAAAAAACACAAATTTCGTACAATACAAAAACAAAAATATCCACATTTTAAAACAAATATATAACAAACATTTGTGATGAAATTGGCTTGTGCCCCACGTTGGGCGCCATTTATGTGATGGACTGGCTTGTGCCTCACGTTGGGCCACAGTTATTTTATGATCTGGACGTCGAAATTATACATATCTTGTTCTTTACTCGACCCAAAACCAAGCTAGCTGTGATGCCAATTCGCCGAGCACGGATAGGGGTTAAGGAGCGGGTACTCTGTTTGCTACTACCAGCTAGTCATTTGCGGATATGGGGGGGATCTTGCTCCTACATAGACTGTTCCTCGGCCTCACAAAAAAAATCAAACAGAGATTTACTATAGAATTTTATTGAGGGGCTAGAGAAGGTGGAAATTTTAGAGAAAAAAAACTAGTGTCACAAGGACGCGAAATCCAAACAGATATACATACGTAACTTACCATACCATATAAATAAACTGACTCTACCGATGTCATACCAATCGCCAGGGTTGAGTCCTTCCGGCAGCGTTATGGAAGGCTTAGATGTTGTTGCACTTCCTTCTTTACCCACCCAACCTGCTAAAAGAAATATATATACGTTGGCTCTTTTAGCCCATAATAAAACCTACCATTGCCTCCACAAGCAAATACAACAATTAAATTAAGCCTTCATTTCTTCTAAACGATTCAATTCATATTTATTATAACCAAAATTTGCTTAAACTCCTAACATGTCTTCGTTATGCTAAATGAAGATTTCACCAACCAATTTCATACGCTCATGCCAGCGTTTACATCTTCCGCTTAATATATGTATATCTTTATGTTAGCATACCTTATTCGGGCTAATCTCTACCACTGTAAAAGTATACATGAGGCATTCTCATTTCCCCATAACCCATCTTTACCACTTAACATAGGCATAGAATTTTCGAATTTTAGTAATGGTGGTGAATAACTACAATGAATATGTTGTGGTGAATAAATAACCTAACTTTACAGTCTGCTGTGAGCAGGTGAGCGAATGTGGGAAAATACAAATATACACCCGATATTTGCTCTTTGTTACCACTCTCTTACACTGTTCAAACACACCACTAGAGCTCGGCTTCACTCACTGTTAACTAATATTTATTTGGTGGGAGAAAATGATCCACTTAATTACAGAAACAAAATTAAACAATCTCAACAAAAGGTAAGAGCGCAAAATTTATAACAGTGGGAGTTTCGAATTCTAGTCATGTTAACTAGTAATAACAAAAAAAAACTCTAACTAGAATTTGGTGATTTAACATCTTCGAAAATAAATTTAAATTACCACATCTCTACATTTTATGTGCCACATGCCTCACTATTTTATACATATTTAATTTTATCAAATTTCCAAGATAGGGATGAAAGAATAGGTGAAATAGGTGTTACATATTATGATCTTTAATAAATTGACTTACCGAATTGTCCTCCTTCAGCTGGCCAGTGATGGGGATGACGACGGCTAGAATATTTGCAAATAACCCAAAAACACATTCTACATACTCACTTTATATCTCACCACTTTTCACCTCTTCTTTTCTTACATGTTGGGGAATGAATTTCCCATCTTTTCCTTCCTACTCTTATATATATAATATGTATGTATATATATGTAGGTATGTATATCCTACTCTCCTACTATGTATATATTTTTATGTCAGTGACAAATCAAACATCCTATTGGGAAAGTCTATCTTCATCTTAACCATTTATCATACTACCCTATACAAAAAAAACTTATGCCTAATATCTAATCCCGGTTCTGGTTGCGGCTTCCGCGATTCTCCACTGGATGTCGTCACCTCACATCTCCTCGATGATTGCTTTTGTTATTATTTTTTTTTTTTCTGATTTCTGTTTCGTTTTTTTTTTTTTCGACCAATTTAACTTTTCATTTATTTAAGCTTTCCTTTTTTTTTCTTAGTTTTGTTCTAATATTATTTCCGCAAATTTTTCTTTTCGTCGGCAATTTCTAAATATATGTTCATTTGGGTGTTTGTCGTAATTTTGGTAGTTTTATTTCAACATTCGTATAATTTTCTCTCTCAATGTCATGTATATTTCAACTAAGTTTTCCCCTAGGTCATATAGGTATATTTAGTGGCACTTATTTATTTTTTTTTTTTTTTTTTTTTTTTTTTTTTTTTTTGTATAATTCACATTTCTTCTTCTTGTTTTTATATATATATGTTAGCTCTATATATACTATATATTTTTATTTTTACCTATCTTGTCGTTCCAGGTTGTACTATATATATATTTTCATAAATCCACAGATATTATTTTTTTCTTTTTTTTTTTTTCACATATCCTTTAAGTCACATTCTTGTTATATGTATATATGTATATCCTTTTTTGTCGACCTTATAGTTATCCTTTTTCCTTCATATTTTATCTAGGAGTATTTACACCACTCTCTTTCTTTTCTCGATCTTCATGTAAATTTCACCAATTTTCTTTTCTATATTTATTTTCTATATCCACATATATATTTTTTTTAGTTTTTTTTTTTTTTTTTTTTCACCAGGTTAATAATGCCGTCAGCGACTCATTAAAATTGTTAATTTTTCTGTTTTCCATTAACGCGATATACGCAAATTTTTCTATATTTTATTTTTTTTTTTTTTTTTTTTTTTTTTTTTTTTTGTTTATTAATTTATCGTCTAAAACAATTTTTCCGTCACCAACATTATATTTAATTTTGTTTTTTCTCAGTTTATAACCAATTATCTTTTTTTTTTTTTCTTAGTCTTTTTATTTTTTCTTTTGTGCCTTAAAACGAACTTTACAGCGTACTATCATTATTGCGACCGCCACGCTCAACAATTATCCAAGAACTGACTAGAGCTTCCTACACTGTATTTCTCCTAAGCTCGGCTTAATCGCGGATCACGCCACTAACTCCATAAAAAAATTGTTTTCGAACTATTCCGGGTTGTTTACGAGCTAATTTCCCGTGCAATTGTTGTTATATATTGCTTTTTATCCAACTCCACTTATTAGTACCGTTATTTGTATGCCCACTCTCGTTTCTCTTGATGACAGGTTTGAAGCCTCCCGAACCACCGTGCGAGTCAACTGTTCCCACTGTTTGAGAACAGTCTTATTACTATCTTCGAAAATTCTCAACCGCTGTTAGCATATACTCAGTGCTATGTAAAATGACATAATGTTGCATAGATATTCGTACACTAATACAAACACCCTACCACTAATGCATGAGACCGGATGTGAATATTCCCTCACGAAAAAAGTTAGTTGCAAAATAAAAATAAATATATTAAAAAGTGATTTATATTAAACTACTAGTAAAGTAGTTGAAAACAAATGCAAGATAGGGCAATTGACTGCTTGCTATGACATCGCCGTGTTAAAAAAAATCAGTTCATGGCAAAGGAAAAAGTCACAGTTACAATTAGATGTTATTGAAAATAAAGTAGTTTATGAAGTGATTTAAAAGGAATTAAATTTCCTACAGGGTTAGTATGGCCGGCCAATAAATCTCATTCCTTACACATTGTATTATATTATTATATAACAAACATGTACGGTATGTCTTCTTGATTTGGCGTTTAATCGTCTAAACGATTTTGGCCAAGTTCAAAAAGCACGCCAGTCGTTTCTGCTTCGTAAGACACACCAATTTAGGCCAAATAACTGCTCTTTCCCACGACATATAGGTGTAACTCTTCCTTTGCTGCCAAAAGTGTGTATCGATACTTTCAGGCCTGGAGCATCTTCATTTAGTGGCATAATATGGCCTAATCAGCAGAGGCACACTAACACTATACACCAAATCAAATTTCCATCAACATTTGCCTGAAATTGTTTACTGCAATTCTTAGTAATAAAAAATATTAAATCAACAAATATTTTTTCTTTCAAATAATTCAGTTTAAAATCAAAAGCGATGGGATACACGGAAAGAAAAATTTCCATCTCCGTGGGATGCGCCAAAATGACAGCCGAACAAAAAACCTAATTCAATTTATGTATAGATTTGATAAATATGTACATATGTATGTATGTATATAAACATGATTCGCAAGTAACACAGAATACTAATATATACATTAAGGCCAATGCCATCCAAAAAATAACATTGAAAGCCAACACATGAGGCTTATCTGTACTAGCTTATACGAGTATATGCATACATATTAATGTACATATGTGCGACGTTAAAGGCTATTTTTTGTTCATATTAAAATACTATTACGCTCCCACAGCGCTACTTAACCGCAGAATCCAAAACCAGCCACGTCTAATGTACATATGTATGTAACTTTGTAGATTTAACTATCTAAACATGCATACATCCACAAGGAATACTATACCAGCTTGTTCATAAATAAGTACATATGTTTCTAATACTCACATACATACATATGTATGTATGTACATCCAATTTATATCCCAACGGAAGTCAAATATGTAATGTGTGTATGTACAAATTTTTATAACAACATTCTTTCAATCATTCCATCATCAGCAAAACCAAAGCCAAACCCCCTAATACATTCGTTCATGCACATTTAATAAGCCCTTTGCGCTATCGATCGGCATCCATCAACTGGCAACCCTTATCAAATTTTAATAAATATATTTCCATTTTATAGCGACGGCCGTGATTTCGGTTTTGGTTTCATCGGTGCCGCCCAACCCCGCCCACTTCAATTGACGCAGTCGATTTACGTGAACATCTCTGACAGCACATTTTAATGCGGAATCCGTGCAATTGAGGTAAAAATGAAAGCGGATTTGGCTTTGGGGTCGCTTTTTTTTTACCAAAGCACACATATGTACATACATGATGAAACGTGTAATGTTTTTGTTATTATTTACTTATTTATTTAATATGTTTTTATACTCAGCTTTTCGTAGTACTCAGAAAATAAAAATTTTGAACGCATAAAAGTTGATTGTAGCAACAAAAAAAAGGAGTAAGGAAGCCGAATAATTTGCCCATAGGAGAGGCGATTCGCACTCACTATTCATTCCACTCTCATAATTATAATTCAGCCTCCAATCAGACAACGAATACCAACTCATGCCAACACGTGCTACTTAGGCGCTTTAGCACCAATTGCGAAGAAGAAAAAAAGGCTTACTACAATTGTCTGGATACTAAAACATCACATTTATGTCACACATAATAAACCCGAAATAAAATTTTAATTGAGATACACTGGTGGCAAAAAAAAAATAGACTCTCAGCCTTGATATACATTTCTTCGTTCATATACTCAATATTATTGCACTATTAATAACCAATTGTATACACGTTTTTTTTACTTTCCCTTAAAAAATGAGAGAAAACATGATCCATGCTGTTAGAGTACCAAGACAGGTTGGAAAATAAAATAGACTCATAACATTTTAAATGCGAAAAACTCCATTATTTTCACCTTTAAACTGTTAAAATCAAACATCAAATCTCATCAGAGCATTGCATGTTCCTCCATGGCTGCGATTTCGACATACGGGTCACGGTACGGGCACGGCGCGGTCTTCTTGTATGGTCGTCTTTCGTCATCTTACCCGTTTTTCGGTGTTACTTCTGCTTTTAAGCTCGTTTCTCAGTAAATGATCGGATCGTTTAGCAATTTCAGTAATATTTTTCATCGAAATCTTTTTTTCAAAGATTTTAAAAATTTTAATTTTCACTTTCGGTACTATGGACTCGGCGACCCATTTTACAATTTTTTATGAACTGAATAGTGATTCAGAACGATACAGTGTTGTACTAGTAAATCTGCTTGATTTTAACAGTTTAAAGAGGAAAATAATGGAGTTTTTCGCATTTAAAATGTTATGAGTCTATTTTATTTTCCAACCTGTCTGGGTAGGTACTCTAACAGCTTGGATCATGTTTTCTCTTACTTTTTAAGGGGAAGGTAAATGTTTGTGTTGTTGTTGAGAGCACGAGATTGGAAGAAAAAAATATGTATACAATAGGTTATTAATAGTGCAATAATATTGAGGATATGAACGCAGAAATATATATCAAAGCTAAGAGTCTATTTTTTTGCCACCAGTGTAAATATGTGCATATACTTGGACAAAAAGCCTAAGTGTAGTTTGTTTGGTGTTTCAACCAATTTTGCTTCAACAAAAGCGCTTAAGTAACAAAATGGTGTTTCTTGGCCACCAAAGATTATCTAATATTTCTTCTTCATAATAATACAAAATATTAAAGATTTTTGCGATTATTTATGTAAGTAAGTACAAATTAAAAAGTCACATTGTTTTAATAATTATCATTTAATAAAAATCTATTTTTCTTCATTCATTAATTCACTTTTGAGTTACGTTACTATAATTGACGGGTACAAATATAACATCTGATAAGATTAAATACACATGCATGCCTAATTTCGGACCATAATCATAACATACATATGTATAAGGGCGGAGCGTTTACATATGTATAAAAAAAATTTTGAAATTTAGAGTTCTAATAAGAGGGATTTTTGTCTTATAGTAAAGTAAAAATAACTGTAATTTTTTATTCAAATTAATGAATATATTCTGCCTCCGCACGTCAGCTCGTGGTTTGAAGTCAAACCGTTCTGACGCCGTCTTATTTTGATCCTTTAGGTAGGTCTTGTTGACGGTTTCTCGCCTTAGTATCCCAACAAGCATTCCTGTAAGCGTTTTTGAAAATAACTTAAAGTAAGCTTGCTACTACAAGTGTTTTGTAAGCATTTACATTCTTAAGCTTACTTTATATGTTTTCAAATAAATCTTTTGTAAACATTGAGAGCGCATGTTTATAAAATCGTTAATTTTAAAAGTGAAATGCAAGTGTTTGAAAAATAGCTTGAAGTAAGTTTACTAAAGGAAGAGTTAAATAAGCTTGTACAATATTAAGCTTATTTTAAGCTTTTTTAAATAAACCTATTATATGTGTTGAATAGTTGACGTAAGAAAAATTTTCCTATTAATAAAAATTAAATAAAATACGTGTGGATGCTCTCTAAGACATATTTTAATTAAAATAATAAGTAGTTATTAAACGCTAAAGTAATGTCGCGTTTGATGAGTGAAAAACACAGTGTACGGAAATTTTAAACTTGCGCATGAATAGCGAAGTCCGCAGAGAACAAATCGACACTCAGCCAATTGTAATTTTCTTTTCTTTCTTTATCTTTATTTAAGTAGTAAAAGAGGAATATTACAATAAAATATTTTGAGGTTCATACAGAATATGGCTTAAAATACCTTAATTCTTAAATAATCTATAATTTAGAGCCGTTTTGTGTATATAAATAAGGGAGAAAAACTACTAGAAAAACCCTTATTAGACGTTCAGTTATTGTTTAACTATCTCTAAGTAAGTCTAATATTAGTCTGTTATCCGAATAACTACATTTCCTTTTAAACTTTTCGTTAAGATCTTGTATTCGCAATGATATTATTTCAACTTTTGTTTCACTGTGTAAACGTTTGGTAGAATAATCCCAAGGTAAATTGAGCATCATTCTTAGAAGTTTATTTTGCCTTATTTGCAATGACTTAATATGCGTTTTGGCACAAATTCCCCACACAGGACATGCGTATAGAATGATGGACTGAAAAATAACTTTACAGATAATTATTTTATTGTCTCTGCTCAGATCCGACTTCCTATTAATTATTGAATATAACATTTTAATTGCACAATTAAATTTGTTGTTAATGTAATGTATATGGTCACGAAAAGTTAACTTTTTGTCAAGCACTACCCCTAAATACTGAACGGTATTCGACCATTGTATATCTTGACCATCGATTTTAAGACATCTGCTTGGTAGCTTGCGAGTACTTCTCTTTTTTGTAAAAAAGATGGCCTGCGTTTTACCTACGTTGAGCTTTAATTTCCACCGATGAAAATAATTTGTGAGGCTGTTTATAGCACATTGCATTTTGTCCTCTATATCGGAAGCACAAGAATGTGAATAAAATACACCTATGTCATCAGCGTACATGGCATAGTACAAGTTGTTGAGCTTAGGTATATCAGACATGAATATATTAAATAATATTGGCCCTATCACCGATCCTTGCGGAACACCGGCTGGAACTTCAATCAAGTCAGAAAACTCATTGTTTATGCAAACACAATAATAACGACAGCTTAAGTAGCTTTGTATAATTTTTACAAGTGGTATAGGGAACTTGAAGTCAACTAGCTTCGAGATCAGGCCGTTGTGCCAGACGGAATCGAATGCTTTTTCTACGTCGAATAGAACTAAAGCAGTGGACATTTTTTCTTTGAAACTTGATTTAACATGGTTGCAGATTCTCTTTATCTGATGTGTGGTTCCGTGAAATTTTCTAAACCCAAACTGTTCATCAGGCAATACGCTACTTTCGTCCATAAAGTTAGTGATTTTTCCTTTGAGTACTTGCTCGAATACCTTACCGAGGTTGCTTAAAAGACTTATTGGTCTGTAATTTTCGACCAGGTTGGAAGGCTTCCCTGGTTTAGGTATAGGAGATACTTTTGCCATCTTCCATGTATTTGGAAAGTACTGCATTTTTAAACAGGAATTAATAATAAATGTGAAATACAAAAGAGCTGTTTTTGGTAATTTTTTAAGCATGAGGTTTGTTATGTCATCTAAACCAGGTGATTTTCTTATATTTGCCTGTTGCACTAAATATTCGACAAGACTGTAATCTACATAATCGCCAGGTGATGAGCTGACAGACATAGAATTTAAACTAATTACTTTTTCATTTACACAATCTTCGTGAATTTGCGAACTTAAATGTTCCGATACTTTGTGATTTTTTAGAAAATTAAGTGAAAATGCCTCTGCTTTTTCATGGCTAAGCACAGCAGTTTTGCTTGAAAAGATAAGGCTCGGATATTGTACATTCTTTTTCTTAAGAATCTTACATATATTCCAGAATGGATTGCTTCTTTCGTCTAAATTACGTAATTTATCATTCCAGTGTTTATTTCTATACCGAATCAATTCGTTTTGTATGAATGTGGACAATCTTGACACCTCCGACCGATCCGCCTGCTGTCTATAATGGCTCCATTGCCTTCTGTAATAGTTTCGCGATTTAATTGCGTTAAAAATATAATGCGGCAGTTTTAAACAAGTTATTTTATGCGCTTTCTTAGGGACAGCAGCATCGAAAGCATTTAAGATACTCTTACTAAATAGCTGAATTGATTCATTAATAAGTGCGCAAGAGCTAACATCTTCTAAGTTTGTCGAAATATTTTGAAATATATTGTTTAAAGATTTCTTATAGGTTTTCCAATTGGAGTTTTTAAAATCCCGTGAAAAGTTAAAAATATACGGATCATCCATCGAAAGACTGAATTGTACAGGTAAATGATCAGAATTTAATTCGTTTATGACAATTGGTTGAGTGATATACGCCTGCACATTAGACAACACAATATCAATGTTTGATTGTAATTCCCGCTGTGTCAATTGAAGGAATATTTCAGCGTGCAAATGATGAAATGTTCGTGGAGGTTATCCAATCGCTTTGCCCAAGGAACCATTTAGCAGCCTAGAAAATTTACTTTCGTATGAAAAAGAAATTCAGCAGGACGAGGAAAAGTTTCGTCAGCTGGTAAGTTTTATAAGTAAAAGATATATATATATATACTAGGCTGGATCAATTTTCTATGCCATAGTATTGCTAGCAAATTCGGATTTTGCATTAAATTCTATGAAAAAAAGTCGTCTGGAGCATGCTCGTAATTGACTTTAAATTCATGTCTAGATGACTTTCTTTATTAGAATTTGATGCAGAATCCGAATTTGCTAAGAACACTGTGACTTAAAATCAGCCCATACAAATTGATCCACCTTAATATGTACTAACAGCATGCGTTTAAGAAAATTAGGTTTGTAACTTTGGTTTGCATATTTTATTATGTTTCAGAAAGTGGATTTCAAAGCTGCATCCTCTTCTAAGGCAAAATCGTTTGTAAAGCGAGCGTGGGGAAAAATAATGACGGATGCAATGGCTCAAAAATTTTTATGGAGAGGGATCGAAACTAAAATTTGCGCTCGCAGTCTAACCACATATTGGATTAGCTATATGCCGTAAGTACATATATAAAATCACTCAATAATAAACTATATACATACAACTGCATACTATGGCGTATGAGCAAAATTGTGTGGATTTTTACCTAAGTTTCAATAATAGATTGTATAAAATAAATACGTATTAATACAAAAAACTGTATGCCATGGCGTATGAATACCATTTTCAGATAAAATGTTACTCATACGCCCTGACATACAGTTGTTTCGTATGTAATTTTTATTATTATATTTAGGTAACAAAACGGAGAAACTTATATACTTTGGTTGCATATACTTACATACGTATATACATATGTACATACACACGTAATTCAAATTTTTCTTAAATTCTTTTCAGAAACGTTTGTACATGAGAACGGTGGGAATGAAACAGATTATGTAGCTGCTTCAAAATCATTTTTCCAATTTGCCAGCAACCGCATGAAGTTAAAATCTGATGCACGCGACAAAAAAAATGTTTAAGACTAACTTTTTGTTCTTTGTAAGGAAGTGAAGAAATTTGTGTTTAATTTTCTTATTTGTGTTTTGTGTTTCATGTTTAATTTAGCTAATACATTTATCATTTTATTGTTGTACTATTTTTAATATGTATGTATGTACATACGTATGTAATTTGTTTATGTATGTAAAAATGTACATATGCGCTACCACGTGTTCAAAACATCATCAAAATAAATTATAAAAAAAATGTTTATGACGTGTTGTTTTAATTTGGAAAAGGTTTAGATTGGTAAGCTCAAAAAAGCTTTATTTGGAACGTTTACAGTAAGCTTACATTCAAAAGCTTATTAAAAGCCTTTTTTAGAAAATTTACAATAAGCTTACATTCGAAAGCTTATAAAAGGTTTCATTCAAACATTTACAATTAGTTTATATTATTATGCTTATACAAAACTTCCTCTTAAATATTTTTTATAAATTTATATTCGAACATTTTGTAAACAAAAAATCAACATTTTGTAAGCTTAATGTTTATAATTATAAGCTTAAAAAAACTTTATTTAAGCTGTTGTTATTCAATTGGGTAGTTCGTTTAAAAATACCAAGAAAACCAGGAATGGGGGAGGATAGGAATTGACCTGCTAAGCTTGGAACTATTTTTTTTTTTAATTTTTTGTATGGTTAGGCTTTTGAGATAACGGTAATTTTGTGTTTTTTTTTTTTTTTTGTTATCACTTCATTCAAAAATTATTTTCGCTGGAGTTACAATTGCGATAAACGCAAGCGGTATCTCGTTCGAAAGGCAATTAGAATACGCTTCAAACGACATGCAAGTTATTGTGGTTTGCTAAAAACTCGCTGAGCGAATTTTGTGAATTTTTTGCGATTTTTTTTTAAAATTTTGATTTTCAAATAAAGTTTTTTATAAAAATTTTAAAAAATCAGGAAAGTTTTATTCTTTTCAAAATTTGCCCATTTAATTGCAAAGACTTTAAGTGTAATATCAGAGAGATCCCATAAATAGTTTATTTTTGGCGATTTTTTTCTTGTGAAACAAAAATGATATTTTGGACGAAAAACTGGGTTAGGTGAGTTAACTATGTGAAAAAGACTTCATAGGTCAAAAGGACATTAGAAGAAATATAGAGCTTCCAAAGCCTAAACTAATGACATTTCGATTTTTAAAGTCCGATGTCAAAAAAGAAAGTGCAATTTAAAAAAATATTTCCGCCATATTTCGCGGGATCAAAAAAGAAATTATATGGAGAGTGGGACAAACTCAATTACTTAGATTTTATCGAAAATAAAGTTTTATCGAAAACA
Source organism: Urophora cardui (assembly GCA_960531455.1). Taxonomy (NCBI): domain Eukaryota; kingdom Metazoa; phylum Arthropoda; class Insecta; order Diptera; family Tephritidae; genus Urophora; species Urophora cardui. The sequence goes on from OY482671.1 coordinate 100,314,561, forward strand.
GTCAATGTACATACATATGTACAAAAATACGTAAAAGGAGCATCTTGAGCAACATTTTACATTTTTTTTACATTTTACATTTAATATGATATTTTAAGAAAAAGGGGAAAAAAGGGAAAAATGGATAAACAGGTTTCTTAAGAGAATACTTGGAAGAACTCAAATATGCTTATGTATAAGACCTGGTCCAGAGTGATCCTTAAATGTTAAAAGTTTAAATGAAAATGCTAATGCTTGAAAATTACGCTCATAGAAAAGCCAAGATTTTTCATCTTGTATTTTGCTAAAAATAAATTGTTTTCACTGTTTTCTTTCGCTAAATCATGAAACATACGTTTGTCTTGCGTTTCCATAGTTATCCGCATTTTTTTTTAGCACTCAAACTTGAAATATCATAATACACTTATTTACACAAACTTTTCCCAGCAAAATTTTTTTTCAAATGTGTTGACTTTAAATGAGCCAAAGTATTCCATAAAATTCAATATATTTCCCACGGAAACGCATGTCAGAAATTTATTTTTGAAACCCCAACAATTTCGACTTTTGTGTATGGGGGCTCACCAGTGTGTGACGGCTGCCATCTTTGCATGAAGATTTGCTCTTAATTAAAAACCAGGAAGGTGCATAGACTTTAACCACAAAAGTAGCCACAATTATTAAAATTGACGGGCAAAAACTTTTTTGCTTTTTTTTCAGGAACGCTTTTAATCATGGTGTATTCTGACTTTTCTCAATCTGATGATGCCACCGAAAAAGTACTTAAAAGAAATAGCTAAGGATGTACTTGGGCGACTTTCTCGTTGCTGTTCCCTTCTCAGAGTCTTTTGCAACTTCTTCGAAGCAGTTACGTCGATTCCGCCGATTTTCGTCGTTCCAGACGTTTTTTGATCTATTAAAAAACTTTGCTCTTGTTTAGGGACCACTTTATCCTTAGGACAGATGCACTGAGTTAATTATTTACATTTTCAAAAAGTATCTTACTGTTTTGTCGAAAATTTCTTAACTTTTTCCGGGAGCGCCTATTGATAGACATGGATTGTCCGTGGATTGTCCTACAGACATATGGCGACTGTGTGAGGTCTAAAAGCAACTATTTTTATAAAATCAATGCCGGTGCGGAGGCAGTTACTCTAAACCGAATTGACTAATATTTTGCACTACTTAATTTAAGCCCAAAAGGCACTAAATTTTGACTATTACATTACAGTTTAACAAAAAAAATTGTTCGCTCCACCCTAATATGTATGTACGGATATTTGTTGATGGTGCCGGCAATTATAAATTTTAACTTTTTATGATATTTTTATCTTTCTTGCATGTTTGTGCTTTCGCTCAAAGATATGTATAAATGCAATCACAACTGATGTCAATCTATTAATTGAATTTTAAAAGTTTGGGTACACATACCTGAATAATGAAAGTTCACTTAAATGTTTTTATTTGGTAAGTGAAAAGTGTGATATTATTATATTTGTCTTTTAGTTCAACTCCTACGACCTAAATTATATACCAGTTTATGCTTCATATAGCGATCTTTGGCCGAAAATAAATGTGAACTCGCACCTAAAGGTAATAGTTATGCGTTTCCAAAGGATTTTTCCTTTGGTGTTTCAACCGCCGCTTATCAGATCGAAGCTGCTTGGAATGAAGAAGGGAAAGCACCATCTGTTTGGGACACTTACACACACGCACATCCTGAAATGATTGCAGACGGTACGAATGGAGATAATACTACAGAATCCTATCATCGCTTCGAACAGGATTTAGCTGCGCTCAAGGAACTTAAGGTTGGATTAGAGTAGCTAACACATAATGGGTCACTTATTTAATTATTTCGTTTGGTTTTCCTTTTTATTTTTATTTTTTAGTTGAACTTTTATCGTTTCTCAATTTCATGGCCAAGAGTGTTGCCTAACATAACCACGTTGGTGAAAAATGAAAAAGGCATTGCCTACTATAACAACATGATCGATCGTTTACTGGCCAACAATATTGAGCCAATGGTCACAATGTACCATTTTGATATGCCAGAGGAACTTAATACGAAGTACAATGGCTTTTTGAATAACAGTTTCATCGATTATTTCGAAACGTACGCAGATTTTCTATACGAAACTTTTGGTGATCGCGTAAAAAAATGGGTAACATTCAATGAACCCCATTTTATTTGCACGTATGGGTACGGCGATGCATATTACCCACCACTAGTTCAAAATCCTGGTGTTGCCGACTATATATGCATGGACACTGCTTTGCGAGCACATGCAAAGGCATATCGTTTGTATAAAGCGAAATATTTTGAAAGGCAACAGGGTAAAATTGGCATTACTCTCAATTGCCGGTTTTTCTATAAAAAGTACGCGGACACACCTGATGAGGCTATAGAGCGCGGATTGCAATATTATGTATGTATGTAAATAACAGACAATTCATATTCGTTTATTAATTACAATCGCCATAATTTTGGCTATTGATAATGCCTCATTTATTTAGTTAGGATGGTTTGCCGAACCCATTTATGGTAAGCATGGAAATTATCCAGAAATTATAATAGCAGATGTTGGAAACAATAGTCTGAAGGACGGTTATCGCTCGTCTCGTTTGCCCGTTATAAATGATGAATGGTCCAAAATTATTAAAGGATCTGGAGATTTTCTTGGTATCAATTATTACTTTTCAAATGTGGTGGAAATGGCAACTGAGGCACAAGGTAAAAGGCCATCTTTTCAATATGATGCAAATATAGTGATCTCACATGACGATAGTTGGAAGTACGCAAAATCTGATTGGCTCTTTTATGTGCCCCAGGGATTAGAAGATTTATTGAAGTAAGTTTACTATGTATTTTTACTAAATTGCTTTATCTTATAAATACCATAACACCTTTTAATTACTTTCACTCTACATATTTAGATGGATTCGGCACCGTTATGAAAATGTTGAAGTATATGTGTTAGAAAATGGTTGGTCGGACGATGGTCAATTGAATGACTCAGGTCGCACGGAATGTATTCAGGTGGAAACATTTTGTAACCCAGTTTAGCAACTAATTGAATTTTTTTTTCTGCTCTTTGCAGGCACATTTGCAAGCAGTTTTAAATGCAATTGACGATGGTTGTAATGTTACACATTATGCACATTGGAGCTTAATCGATAATTTCGAGTGGAATTTAGGGTATACGTAAGTGTGTGTAGTTTTTTTTTTTTTTTTGCTATCTGAAAGAATTTTAACATCAATTTCCTTTAGTGAAAAATTTGGTCTCTATTACGTGAACATGAAAAGTCCTAACAAAGAGCGCATCCAAAAAGACTCGGCCAAATATTATGCGCGTGTGATTGAAAGCCGGCAGTTACCAACGATCAACGCAGGTGTTGGAATGCAGTCCGCACATGAAATTTACTTTGTTTTTATTTTATTTATTGCTTATCAAATATTTTCTAATATATTTTTAGTGATAGTAAAACAATAAATTAAGTTTTTTGGGCAAAGACTTTGTCTGAGAAGACCGACAGTGACATTTTTTGCCGAATAATTTTCTTTAACATTTTATCCCTCTAGCGACCCACAAAATGGACTTTATTAAAACGAGGCCAAAACGATCTCTACGAAATTAAAGCCCGTACAATTTTACTACATGTTTCCTTACAACAATTTACGATAGGTATTTTAACCAATTTTTAGCTTTATTTAAAAATCCTTCAGACGATATTTCGCAAATTTAAAATGACAACTAACAAGTAAGGAAGCCTAAGTTCGAGTGGAATCGAACATTAGATACTCAGCTGTATGCTTTCATTGTTTGTTTCCATTTGATGGACACACGGTGTATTTATATAAATCGCGTGTCGCATAAAGTGGGCGTAGCTACGCACATTTTCAAAATTTGTATCAGTCATCGAACTAAGCATATGAATATTATTCTTCGTGCACAATTTCATTCCTTTATGACTTCTAGTTACAAAGATGTCACGTTACAAATTCCCAAAGGGTGTTCCAGAAATAACTTTGTTAAAAAGTAGGCGTGGTCATAAACCTATTTCAATAAATTTTTGCGTGTCTATTAACACAAGTTGTAAAAGTGTATAAACCAAGTTTCTTCATAATATCCTAATTATTTGTCGAGTTATAGGCTAAGAAATCTCGTATATTCCTTTGTATAAAAAGAGGCGGTGCCACGCCCATTTTCCAAAATTTTTCTATTTTTTATTTCTGGTCTATTGTGGAACTAATGCCACAAAATTTCAATGATATATCTTTATATTTGACAGAGATATCGCTTAAAATGTTTTTATTAGGTCAATTTATAATACACATATATAAAAGTGGGCGTGGCCGTCAACCGATTTCGCTAAAATGTTCAACGTGTATTACCACAAGTAATAAAAGTATACACGCGTACAATATATCAATTATTTGTCGAGTTATGGGCTCAGAAATCTCGTATATTCCTGCTTCTAAAAAGAGGCGGTGCCACGCCCATTTTCCAAAATTTTTATGCTTTTCGTTTTATGTCCGCAGTTGGACTCCTGCCATAAAATTTCAATGATATATCTTTATATTTGATTTTTTCTATATAGGAATAGTGGGCGTGGTCATGGTCCGATTTCGCCCATTGTCAATACCAACCGTCCCAGTCTCGATACCAACTTGCGTTCCAAATTTCATCAAAATATCTCAATTTTTGCGCGAGTTAGAGTGTTTACAGGCGGACGGACGGACGGACAGACAGACGGACGGACGGACGGACATGGCTCAATCGATTTCTCTTTTCACCCTGATCATTTTGATATATATAAGTCTATATCTATCTTGATTATTTCATTCTGTTACAATCCACCGTTATGTGATTAAAACTATAATACTCTGTGTACTAATACAGCTGAGTATAAAAATTTACCTACAGTGTATTTGATATATTACGATGAAATACACCGCTTCACCGTTCGTGGTAATACATGTGCAAATATTTTGCGAAATCGGTGTACAACCACGGTTATCTACTTCTCAACAAAGTATTTAAAAAGAGCTCTGTATTTAGAAGTCATACAAGAATGAAATTTTGCACCAACAATAACAATTATAAGCTTAATCTAATGGTAGATAAAATTCTTTTAAATGGGCGTGGCTACGCCCACAGTTTTGCTATTTGCATAGCCTTGTAAAAAAGTATAAAACTTAGTATCAAATGTTATATATTTTATATTCATACTTATACTGTTTTTTGCGCAAATAAAGAAGTCATTTGCTTTATAAAGACCAACATTTTTGGTTCTCACTCTCTCCCAAACGTTTCGCCTGACATAGCCGTAGTTAATTTAGCCATAAGGAAAAACTTTCTTTTTCTTATCACACACCGTTGCGATCGTTACAATTTTCAAAATATATGTATATTTTATGCCAAAAAATGTATTTTTGCGAAATCTTTTTATTGTTATCTAATCACAGAGCAAATCCCTGTTTAGATATATAAAACATTTAATATAACACTGTCCAACAGTGATTTCTCAACACGAACAAACGCTATTAATTATGAAAGAAGATGTCTCCCAGACCAACTTTGCCGAACAGAGTACTAGTCCAGAGGGTCTGAGTTTTTTTTTTTTAGAGGGGGTTAAAGTTTTATGGTTTTAGCTGGAGGTTCAATTACTTTATCGAAAATATCTTATAAAAAATGACCTCAAATGAAGTTTTTGAGTTCGGACTTCTTCTACAGAATTTAATAAGGAATTTCTTTGTGGTAGACTTTAACCCTCTAACGCCCACGCAAATGGCTGTTTTTAACCCTTGTTTGGAAGTACATGTAGAAAATATCAATTAACAATGCAGATAGAGGGTTAAAATGTTCTAGAAAATTATTCGCCATAAAATTTCACGGGGGGTCCCCTCAGACAAAATCTTTGTACAAATAACGCAACAGACCACAGGATATAATAATCACAAATTACGCCATGAAATATGCAACAACTTTTATATGTATATAGATTAGATACACTTTGGATCCTCCCTCCGGCACCGGAATATGAAAATAGGGTGTCGTAGAGTAAGTTAATTTAAAAAAAAAGTTCACTTTTACAAAAACTGAATGGGGCTACTCTAAAAACCGCGCTATTTTCAGGAATTTCATGGCAAGTTTAGATTTATGTATGAAAAAAGTTATGATTTTTCACAAGAAAAAAAATTTATATGTACCTATACGTAGACTTAACCACTAAAGCGAATAGCGTATTCATAATAATTTTTGCTTTGCGGACGTTACACCTCAGAAAGGGATTCAAAATTTCAGAAATTTCCGCATAAGTACAAAGGCAAGCAATTTTGTAATATAAAACTCAATAAAGCATAAGCACAAGCTGCGAAAAATTAAAAATTTACAACAAAATAACTTTTATGAGGTTAGTGAGAGCTTAGATAAAAAGACAAATAAATAGGCAAATATTTGGCTTTGAAAAGTCAACACGAGAATTCACATTTTTTTCAGTAAAAATCAAGAAATATAGTAATGTTTGCTCTTTTACAAGATAGACTAAATACTAAGCTTCTTCGATAACAACAACTAAATTGTACAATTTAAGCAACTTTAAATTTTAGTGCTTGGTTGACTTTTTCTGGGAAATGCCCATATCGAAACCTAACTGTCATAAAGGTGTATCCAACAAAAAGTTAATTTTACATGAGAAGGTTTTTTTTTAATTTTCTTTGCATACAGTTTGTATGCAACCTTGAAATTTACATATTTAGTCTCTTATTTCGAAACGGCATATGTGATAGTAGCTATGAAGTTTTGCGTGTGATAATTAATTATTGATTTCCATACAAAAGGTAAAATCGTTGGATACACTTTTATGGCGGTTATGGCTCGATAACTTCAACAAGATATTTTTATGTATAGCGCTGTATAATAAGTTATTTTATTACAGCAACTTAATCAGACTAATTTGAGTACTGAGACATCAGATTTTAATCTTACATATCAATATATGTACATACATACATACAAACACATATGTATATCAAACAAAACTTGAACTTGGGAAATATAAGTATTTCGCAGAAAAACTCAAGTGTGAACAAATTCATTTCAACCAAGGATGCATCGTAACGTTAATATTATCGTTTACCGAAAAAAAGCAATCGTTTCCGTTGATACTATTCAGGTTTTTACCGTTTACACAATTATCAAAATAATTTATAGTCGCAAAATAACGATAATGAAATTATCGAAATAATACCATTTCGTTGATTAGCGAAAAGAAATTATCAAAATGATTTCATTTCGTTGATTAGCGTTATCATAACCAAATTTATAACGTTGAAATGCTTAGTACGCTCGTAATTCCGTCGCGAACAATCGGCCGAGTACTCGCATACATATGTACATACATATATGCATATGCACACGAACTGCTACGATTTGAGTGACAGCTGTGTATGTATGCGCCTCGTCCAGGCAATCTTTTTGTTGATTTACTTCGTTTCAACGTTACCGGTTGCATTTTGATAATTTAGTTTTGTGAATTATCGAAACGAAATGGTTTTGATAATTTAGCGTTGCGAATTAACGAAACAAAACCATTTTGATAATTTAGGATTGTGAATTAACAAAACGAAATAGAATCCGTTCGTTCGTTAAGCATCTCTGATTTCAACAAAAGCGCTTAAGTAACAAAATTGGGTTTCTTGGTCTTACCAGTTACCTAACTTCTATGAAATTCACGTAGTGGTCCAACAAATGTGATGTAATAAAAAAAAAAATGTTTTTCTATATTCATTAAAGTTTTCGTTAGGTCGTTTTAATTGCCTACTTATACATTTGTATGAATACAAAATAGATAATTTATTTGGCTGATTAGATTAAATATACTTAAATAAATATCGGATTTTAATAATAATATAATAATACAATACCGCTATTATAACTCTGACGAGTTTTATGGCCGAGCTTCTCTCCCAATGCGATGTGTGTTCCTTTTGTTTTTCCTACTAATTGGGTGGACCTACAGTTTTATGCCGGCTCCGAACGGCGAGGTTATCCGCCCACTGCCGAGAGATGACCGCGGGTCTTAAAAAACACAATAATTCGATTTTTACTAATTAGAAAAATTTTTTTGGTGTTTGGTCGGACTGGGGTTTGAACCCGAGACTCCTGGCATAGCAGACGAGCACTCAACCCACTGCACCACAGCGGCCACTGATATCTGATCTTGGTATACCCATACCCATGGTCAAGACATGTGTATGCTGATGGTATCGACAACAAACAGTCCATGCCATAATTTCGTGGTATCTTTATTTTTCTCGAATTTTTGGTATGCCAAAATATATAAAAGCAATCACAACATATGTATGTGCCTTTCAGTCTATTATTTGCATTTTAAAAGTTTGGGTGTAATAAAAAAAAAATGAAAGTTCAACTAATTATTTGTATTTGGTTAGTGAAAAGATTGCGATTAAGTATTTTTATTTCTTTGCTAACTTTTCTATCTAACACACCCGACATTGTGTTCTAGTTTATCCTTCATTTGCGAATCCTTGACTGATTCCTTGTGCGAAATCGAGGCAAAAGGTAATAGTAAGTTTCCAGAGGATTTTTCCTTTGGTGTTTCAACCGGCGCTTACCAGATCGAAGGTGCTTGGAATGAAGATGGGAAAACACCATCTACTTGGGATATTTACACACATACGCATCCTGAAATGGTTTCAGACCGTTCGAATGGAGATCATACTGCAGAATCTTATCATCGTTTCGAACAGGATTTAGCTGCGCTCAAGGAACTTAAGGTTGGATTAGCTTAAAGCCCGTCTCCACATAACTTGTTTCACCAGAGAAACATGTAGCAAAACATCTCGCTCAATAACCCGTCTCCACGTGGCTAATCGTGATTCAGTTTGACATTTCTCTTTCTTGTTCTTCTTAAATGTTTGTATGTTTGCTTATTTTTGCGTCTTTGTTTTAGTCTGCGTGAGATTTCGATAGATTTTCGATACAAAATTAGAGAAGACATCGATATCATCGAGGTTGGCAACATGATTCAGAATGAAACAGTGTTTCAATCTTCACTCGCTCTCAGAAATTTGTATGGAAATTGGCGAGTTTCGGCACTGGTTTCCGTGTCGAAACAAGATTTAGAGAGAAAATGCAGAAAGAAAGAGCGAAACACGTTATGTGGAGACATGGTATTAGCTGACGCTTAAACGATCACTAATTTGATTATTTCGGTTGCTTTTCCTTTTCCTTTTCTTTTTTATTTTTATTTTTATTTCTTAGTTAAACTTTTATCGTTTTTCAATTTCATGGCCAAGAGTGTTGCCTAACATAACCACGGTGGTGAAAAATGAAAAAGGCATTGCCTACTATAACAAAATAATCGATCGTTTACTGGCCAACAATATTGAGCCAATGGTCACAATGTACCATTTTGATACGCCGTACGAACTTGATGCGAAGTACAAAAGTTTCTTGAATAGCAGTTTTATTGATTATTTCCAAATATACGCAGATTTTCTATACGAAACATATGGCGATCGCGTAAAAAAATGGGTTACATTTAATGAACCTCCGTTATTTTGTATAAACGGTTATGGAAAAGCCACCCATCCTCCATTAATGCATAATCCTGGCGTGCTTGACTACATTTGCATGGACACTGCCTTGCGAGCACATGCGATGGCATATCGTTTGTATAGAGCGAAATATTTTAACAAACAAAAGGGCAAGGTTGGCCTTGCCCTGGATACCCGATTTGTCTATAAAAAGAACGCGGACACGCCTGATGAAGCTGTTGAGCGGGGAATGCAATATTATGTAAATAACCACAATTTATATTTGTACTATATTAATAACAATTCTTTGACAATGATACTATTTAATTTATTTATGTACACACGCATACATATGTATGTATGCATATAGTTGGGATGGCTGGCCGAACCTATTTATGGTAAGAAGGGAAATTATCCTGAAATCATAATAGCAGATGTTGGAAACAATAGCCTTAAGGACGGTTATCCCTCGTCTCGATTACCCGTTATAAATGATGAATGGTCCAAAATTATAAAAGGATCTGGAGATTTTCTTGCTGTCAACTATTACAGTGCAAGTACTGTGGAAATGGCAACTCAGCCACAAGGTGATAGGCCGTCTTTTGAGTATGACGCAAATATAGAACTTTCTTATGATCCCAGTTGGAAGCGCGGAAGCGGTACACGTGCTACACTCTTTTGTGTGCCACAGGGATTAGAAGATTTACTCAAGTAAGTTTGCCATTATTGAACACTTTTCTATTACACTTGTAATTATAAGCACCGTATTTAGGTGGATTCGAAACCGATATGAAAATATTGAAGTGCATGTGTTAGAAAATGGTTGGGCAGACAATGGCCAATTAAATGACACTGAACGCAGGGATTATATTAAGGTAAATCAATTTGGTAACCCAATCTTTCAAAGCAAATTATTAAATTAACCAAGTTTATTGCTTTCGACAGACACATTTGCAAGCAGTTTTGAATGCCATTAACGATGGTTGTAACGTTACACATTATGCAGCTTGGAGTTTACTTGATAATTTTGAGTGGATTAGGGGATATACGTGAGTGTGTGCAGCATACATATGTACATATCTATTTTGCTACAAATATTCATATTTAACACTTTGATTTATTTTAGTCAAATTTTTGGCCTCTATTATGTGAACATGACAAGTCCTTTCAAGGAGCGCATCCAAAAAGAATCGGCAAAATTTTATGCGCGTGTGATCGAAAGGCGGCAGTTACCAACGATGAACGCAGCAGCTGGAATACAGTCAACTCATAGCAGTTACTTTATTTTCATTGTATTAGGTATTTTTCATATAATATTAAAGCTTATGCGGCCCTAAAAAATGGTTAGAAAAGAAAGAGTGAATTAAGCAAGTCTATTAGCAAAGTAAATATTTTTATAATAAAACTATATTAGCATATTTTGAAACAGCAATTCATAGAAGTTTTAAATATATGCGATTAAACTTAATTAAGTAAGTACACTCAGAGGAAATCGAGTTCTAAACTTAAGTACGGCTGGTAATAAATTTATCCTTTTTCGTTTTTTTTTTAATTTTAAGAATAATTCGTTCTTAAATATTCTAAGCAGGGCTGCACATTAACGTTATTTTTTATCAATAACCGAAAAAATATTTTGTTTTCAATTTAACATTGAAAAATTTTAACGTTAAGTGCTGAACAAAAAAATACTGTTTTGATAATTATCAAAAAAAATTATGAAAAAAAATTTCGTTTTGTTGATTATCAAAAAAGAAATATTGAAAAAATTGTGTTTCGGTAGCCAACAAAAAAAATTATCAAAAAAAATAACGTTAATAAAAATTCAAAGTAGTTAAAATGAAGCCGTGAGAAAAACAAATTTTTATTATTTTGTTTTTGATAATCAACGAAACAAAATAATTTTGATAATTTTTTTTTGATAATCAACGAAACGAAATAATTTCAATAATTTTTATTTGATATGCAACAAAACAAAATTTTTTTGTTCATTTATATTTGATATTCAACAAAACAAAATATTTTTGTTGATATCGTTGTGCAGCCTTGATTCTAAGAACAAGAGTTTTCCGCCGTTGTTTTTATACTCAGCTGTACTAGTACACAGAGTATTATAGTTTTAATCACATAACGGTGGATTGTAACAGAATGAAATAATCGAGATAGATATAGACTTATATATGTCAAAATGATCAGGGTGAAAAGAGAAATCGATTGAGCCATGTCCGTCCGTCTGTCCGTCTGTCCGTCTGTCCGTCCGTCCGTCTGTAAACACTCTAACCCGCGCAAAAATTGAGATATTTTGATGAAATTTGAAATGCAAGTTGGTATCGACACTGGGACGGTTGGTATTGAAAATGGGCGAAATCGGACCATGACCACGCCCACTTTTGCTATATAGAAAAAATCGGAAATCTGGTATCTCAGCCACTAATATAGCTAGAGTGATGAAATTTTATCCACGTGTTGAGCTCAGGCCCCTAAGAAGAAATTTGATGGAATTTTGGAAAATGGGCGGTGCCACGCCCACTTATTAAGGAGCAAACATTGAAAGCTTTATGAGTCATAACTCAAAAACTGTTGAAGATATATCGATGAAATTTGGTATGCGTGATTTACTTACTTAAACAAATGTTTTGACGGAAAATTGCCAAAATCGGTTGACGGCCACGCCCACTTTTATATATGGGAACTATAAAGGGGCCTAATAAAAACATTTTAAGCGATATCTCTGTCAAATATAAAGATCTATCACTGAAATTTTGTGGCATGAGTCCAGCTATGTACATAAAACAAAAAGCACAAAAACTTAGGAAAATGGGCGGTGCCACGCCCATTTATTAAGGGGCAAATATTGAAAGTTTTATGAGTCATAACTCAGAAACCATTGAAGATATATCAATGAAATTTAGTACGCGTGATATATGTGCTTAGGCAAATGTTTGGACGAAAAATTTCCAAAATCGGTTGACGACCACGCCCACTTTTATATATGGGTCTTATAAAGTGACCTAATAAAAACATTTTAAGCGATATCTCTGTCAAATATAAAGATATATCATTAAAATTTTATGGAAGGAGTCTAACTACGAACATAAGACAAAAACCGTAAAAATTTTGGAAAATGGGCGTGGCACCGCCTCTTTTTAGAAGCTGGAATATACGAGATTTCTGAGCCCATAACTCGACAAATAATTGATATATAATGACGAAACTTGGTGTGTACACTTTTATTACTTGTGGTAATACATGTTAAAAATTTTAGCGAAATCGGTTGACGACCACGCCCACTTTTAAATATGGGTATTATAAAGTGGCCTAATAAAAACATTTTAAGCGATATCTCTGTCAAATATAAAGATATATCATTGAAATTTTATAGCAGGAGTCCAACTGCGGACATAAAACGAAAACCACAAAAATTTTGGAAAATGGGCGTGGCACCGCCTCTTTTTAGAAACAGGAATATACGAGATTTCTTAGCCTATAACTCGACAAATATTATGACGAAACTTGGTTTATACACTTTTATATCTTGTGTTAATAGACACGCAAAAATTTATTGAAATCGGTTTATGACCACGCCTACTTTTTAACAAAGATATTTCTGGAACACCCTTTGGAAATTTGTAACGTGACATCTTCGTAACTAGAAGTCATAAAGGAGTGAAATTTTGCACAAAGAATAATATTCATATGCTTAGTTGGATGACTGATAAAAATGTTGAAAATGGACGTGGCTACGCCCACTTTATGCAGCACTTGCTTTATAGAAAGTACCTACACCGTGTTTCCATCAAACGCAAACAAACAATGAAAGCATACAGCTGAGTATCTAATGTTCGATTCCACTCGAACTTAGGCTTCCTTACTTGTTAAAAATTAAGATGCAAAATCTAATTCTGGTATCTCAACCCCTTCCCGAGATATAGGCCAAAATGTGGACCCAGATTTCTCCGAAATATTTTTCTGCATTATTGGTATCAAATTAAAGATATCAATCAGAGCTTCAATAGAGAGTTCATTCCATTGAAATTTTCCAGTTGGTGCTCCAAATAGAGACCAAAACGTGGACCCGGATGGCCCCAAATATTTGTTCGTAATATTGGTATCAAATTAAAGGTACTGATCAGGATAGCCATATATATTTTACACTATACGGATATCTTAATCGGTTCCCGGGATTGAGGCCGAAACATGGACCTATAGCCCCCGAAATATTTTTGGGCATTGTTGGTATCAAATTAAAGGTATCAATCAGAGCTTCAATAGAGAGTTCATTCCATTCCAATTTTCCAGTCGGTTATCCAAAATATATTAGTAATCATGATGTACACCGATATGTGCACCGGATGGCCATGGAAAGTTGTTGATAAGGAACGTGCGACAAGGAGAGAGAGAGAGAGAGTAGTATAAGAGGAGGAAGAGATAGGGGGAACGGGAAATGCTGACTGGTTGGAGACCGATAGGGAAGGGAGTGGCATAGTGTGATTTGTCGCAGCGAAGTGTGACGGGTATTTGCTAGTATCTAATATAAGAACAAGTACCTGGATTACCGAGCTTATCTCGGGCTACCATTTTTTCGAAGGTCTTCGCAAGCGAAATAAAAAGTTAAAATATAAAAATTAGTTGAAAAATGAGACTTTTCAGAAGTATGCGCCCGAGACCCCTTGTATATGAAATTTCATGAAAATTGTTGAAGCAGTTTGTGAGAACCAGGATTAAGGTAAATCCGACTCGCTTGGCCGTGATACCTCTACCTCTTCATGTCCTTTTCCTTCTCACTCTACCTTTCTTTTTCCTTTCTCTTTCGTCTGCGTTTCCTTTTTCTTTTCTTTTCCCTTTCCTTTCCCTATCGCTCCCCCTAACCCCTCCTTTTCTCTTCCCTTCCTATTTGTTCTCCCTTTTCCTCTCCCAACCTCTTTATCACCCCTTCCCTCACCCTTTCCCACTCCCATTCCATTTCATTCGACTTTAACTTTCCTTTTCATCTTCCCTTTACTTAGAGGACCAGGTTGAGCATTAAATCTAAAAGATCTCATATTGAAGCCATGATTCCCAATTTTCGGAGACATCTATGTTGAAGTCCCCATCAAGATCTTTCATTCGATACCAATATCGCTCAGAAACATGAGGGTCCACGTTTTGATCCATATCCGGGGACCCGGTCTAGGCACCACAATTAAAATAGTTCTATGTCGAATTCCTCGTCAAGACTTTTCATTTGATACCAATACGGCTTAGAAACCTTCGAGGGTCATCCGATTCCACGTTTTGACCCATATCTCGGGACCCGGGATAAAATTTGGGAAAAAAATTAAATTTTTCGAGAATTCACCCGCGAAGCTCCCTGCATTCCAAATTTCATAAGAACCGTTGGAGCCGTTTCCGAGATCGTGATTATATATATATATATACAAGAATTGCTCATTTAAAGGTATTAACTAGATATACTTAAATTAAGAATCAAGTTCTTAAAACAAACCGAATTTGTGATCTGATCAAAAATATTCTGGATATTCTAATTTCTAGCTTGAAAATTCTTTAAACAAGTATACAAATTTTTAAAATTCAATTCAACAACGCTGAAGAGTTTGTTTCTTACAAATCGTGGCACGCGCTCTCAGCTATAACATTGAATCTATCAACAACAAGTAAGGAAGCCTAAGTTCGAGTGGAATCGAACATTAGATACTCAGCTGTATGCTTTCATTGTTTGTTTGCGTTTGATGGAAACACGGTGTATTTTATATGAATCGAGTGCCGCATAAAGTGGGCGCAGCCACGCCCATTTTCAAAATTTCTATCAGCCATCCAACTAAGCATATGAATATTATTCTTTGTACAAAATTTCATTCCTTTATGACTTCTAGTTACAAAGATGCCACGTTACAAATTCCCAAAGGGTGTTCCAGAAATATCTTTGTTAAAAAGTAGGCGTGGTCATAAACCTATTTCAATAAATTTTTGCGTGTCTATTAACACAAGTTATAAAAGTGTATAAACCAAGTTTCGTCATAATATCTCAATTATTTGTCGAGTTATGGGCTCCGAAATCTCGTTGATTCCTTTGTCTGAAAAGAGGCGGTGCCACGCCCATTTTCCGAAATTTTTCTATTTTTTGTTTCCGATCTATTGTAGAACTCATGCCACAAAATTTCAATGAATTATCTTTATATTTGACAAAGATATCGCTTAAAATGTTTTTATTAGGCCACTTTATAATACCCATATATAAAAGTGGGCGTGGTCGTCAACCGATTTGGCTAAAATTTTCAACATGTATTACCACAAGTAATAAAAGTGTACACACCAAGTTTCATCATTATATATCAATTATTTGTCGAGTTATGGGCTCAGAAATCTCGTATATTCCAGCTTCTAAAAAGAGGCGGTGCCACGCCCATTTTCCAAAATTTTTGTGATTTTTGTTTTATGTCCGTAGTTAGACTCCTGCCATAAAATTTTAATGATATATCTTTATATTTGACAGAAATATCGCTTAAAATGTTTTTATTAGGCCCCTTTATAGTTCCCATATATAAAAGTGGGCGTGGCCGTCAACCGATTTTCACAATTTTCCGTCAAAACATTTTTCTAAATAAGTACATCAGGCGTACCAAATTTCATCGCTATATCTTCAACGGTTTCTGAGTTATGACATATAAAACTTTCAATGTTTGACCCTTAATAAGTGGGCGTGGCACCGCCCATTTTCCAAAATTTCATCAAATTTCTTCCTAGGGGCGTGGGTTCAACACGTGGGTAAAATTTCATCGCTCCAGCTATATTAGTGACTGAGATACCAAATTGCCGATTTTTTCTATATAGGAAAAGTGGGCGTGGTCATGGTCCGATTTCACCCATTTTCAATACCAACCGTCCCAGTCTCGATACCAACTTGCATTTCAAATTTCATCAAAATATCTCAATTTTTGCGCGAGTTAGAGTATTTACAGACGGACAGACGGACAGACGGACGGACAGACGGACAGACGGACGGACAGACGGACGGACGGACATGGCTCAATCGATTTCTCTTTTCACCCTGATCATTTTGATATATATAAGTCTATATCTGTCTCGATTATTTCATTCTGTTACAATCCACCGTTATGTGATTAAAACTATAATACTCTGTGTACTAGTACAGCTGAGTATAAAAACAATGGGAATCCGGTTTTCTTTAGTTTTGCTTTCTACAATGATGACAACAATTCACAGATCCTTTTTTCGAAACAACGGACGTATAAAAGTATGACTAAAGTCCAATATAATGTTGAATGTTACACTGATTTCTTCTGAGGAGACCCTACTGAAATTTTATGGCGAATAATTTTCTAGAACATTTTAACCCTCTAGTACCGCCAATAAAGGTTTATTTTGACCCCTTTTTTTAGAAAATCTGGAAAAATAGTATTTTTAAGGTTGCTAGAGGATTAAAATGTTCTAGAAAATTATTTGGCATAAAATTCAATTAGGGGTCTCCTCAGAAAATTTTTCTGTAAAATTAACTTAAAAGACCAAAGGAACCGAAAAACCTATATTCCTCGGAATGTTGAACGTGTTTCATTTTGGGTTCTGCTCAAGCGATCGAAATACTTATTTTATAATAATAATAATATAATACAATGGCGCTATTATAACTCTGACGAGTTTTATGGCCGAGCTTCTCTCCCAATTCGAGGTGTGCTCCTTTTTGTTTTTCCTACTAATTGGGTGGACCTACAGTTTTATGCCGGCTCCGAACGGCGAATGCATTTTTAGTGAGAAGCTTTTTCATGGCAGAAATACTCTCGGAGGGTATGCCGCCCACTGCCGAGAGGTTACCGCTGCTCTTAAAAAACCCAATAATTGGATTTTTACTAATTAGAAAAATTTGTTTGGCTCGGACCGTGGTTTGAACCCGAGACCTCTGGCATAGCAGGCGAGCACTCTACCCACTGCACCACAGCGACCATACGAAATACTTATTTTACAAAGGATTAATGATTTTTGACTACGTTTAACATGCAGACATAAAAAGGTACATTAGGGTGGTATAAACTAAGTACTGGGTGGTAGTGACCCCAATGGTGCATATGGGGTTAATAATATTGCATAGTACATATGTATAAGCCGCTCTTTCCAGCCAAATTCATTGGTGTGTTAAACTTAGAGATCGGACTATAAATACCGAAGATATGAGAAAATAAATTTTAGCGACATCTAACGGCGTTCAAAAAAAAAAAAATTTAAAAATTTTCCGGAAATGTTTTCCAAAAAGACATCATATGCGGGGGCGTCGCGCGAACTTTATTTTTTGCGATACGGTCTAATGTACATTGTACATATGTAAATACTTACATGTGAGCATAAGAACCAAGCAGTAACTAAATTTGAATATCTGCAAATTCAAACGTATCTAAATACTTATGTATGTAGTTAAATTTAATTGCTACACTCCTATGTAATATTATATACCCCACTTTATAAATTCCTTCACCAATAATGGTCTTTGGCCACTTTACGGCATTTCAGGTGACGCTTTCCATTAAAATAGGATATTGTGGTAATTTCTTGTAATTAAGTTCAAAGTTTCTTGGTCGAGGAAACATATGATATTAAATATACATATATATATGTATGTACATACTTACACGCTATTGTAGCCAAGCCAAAATTATATAAAGCATTTAGAGAGTATCAATGAAAAACTTATACTCGAGGTGCTTCCCTAAGCCATTCCTCAATTCACAACAAAACAAGGTACTGACATACATACATACATATAAATTAACCAAACGGCTAAAATTCAAAGAATTTTGCACGCTTACCTTTAAAGCTAAAGAAAACCAAGCAAGCGGGTGGAATAGCAAAAATGTCAAAGAGGCAAAATTTAACACAAACGAAAATTAAGGAGAAAATGGAATGGCAGGATATGGCAATGTTTCAATGGTTACATATGTTTGTATATATATATGCATGTATGTGTTTGTGTATTGTAGCGAATGGCAATACTGTAATGCATTTCCCGTAAACTTGCCATTTTGCCAGCACCAAATTTTTTTAGCAACCAAACCACGACAGAGAGCGAGTAATTCAAATGTGGCGGCGCGGTGTGGTGTAGAATGGAGGATACAGGAAGGAGACGTTGGTGATGTGCGACCAACGTCGTGTGGCCTGGCATTTCCGGCATTTTGTGTTGCTAAATCAGCTCGATCTCGCGACAGTGTGTACAAAAAACTAATTCCTTTTATTACTTGGCTTTTTCTTTGCAGTTTTTTTTTAAACAATGCGCTGCTCTTTAAGCGTTTTGATGTTTGTTTGTTACTGTCGGGGGAGTGCAGCCAGACGAACAGTTCTTGGCCGAATACAAATCCAGATCGTTCCGGCACTAAGTCGTATCGAAGTGAGATCAAGATTACACCACTGTGCAATAACGGTGGCACCATGTGTAAGCGTCGAAATGTCAACACGGAAGAAGGAATGTCCTAGTACTCGTACATTATTCTCTATATACGCTTACGCGATCCGTCGTCGTCGCCGTTTCCGTCGCCGTCGCCCTCTTTTTGCCCACCGACCGTGCGGCATGTAATGATTCTAGATAAGTATGTATGTTAGTATGTTTATATACCTCACAAATACATGTGTATTTTTCGTTCTTCGGACTCTTTGGCACATCGCTTGCATTACTTGTGATAAATGTGGGGCAATCGGGACTTTGGTTGGTTGTTCGCGCCGCGCCACACAATCGGGTTGTTGCTTGCATGTGGAAGAACCTTTCAACATATTTTAACCAAGACATGTAACAGAAGCAACATGCATCGCTCCAACAACAACAACAACAACAACAACAACAACAACAACAACAACAACAACAACAACAACAACAACAGTGCAACAATGACTAAAATTATAGCAACATCAACAACACACCCAAGTATGTACATATCTGTAGCAGCACTAAAGCGAGCAACATGCAACAAACCGCACGAATTCTTTATGGTCGGTCATTCCCGCACTTAGTTGGGTTGGTTGGCTGTTGCTACGCTGCAATGGTTTATATGTACGTTGCTTGCTTTATTTGCTGTTGTTATTTTTCCAATAGTACTAGTATATCGCCTTCACATTTCTTTTCGTAGTTATCTCTTACTGGTATTATTATTACTATTATTGCTATTTGTTACTTTTCCTGTTGCAATTTTTCGTATTTCATGGCACTCCAATGAGATTACCTTTGCGATACAACAGAAATTGTATGTACAATGGAAATACAGCAAACAAAAAAACAAAAACAACCAAAAAAGGCAACGCATAAAGAACTCTAAAAAATGATGACATAGATTCCGGTGCATGGAACTTCAGAAAAAAAAATGTTGGAAAATTAGTCGCAGACCAAACCAGCAACCAACCAACATCCTTTGAACGTGCACAGACATCCCGTGCCTGCATAAAAATGAAAAAGAAAAATCAAATCCAAATTATCACGCGATTATCTATTTAAGGACGCGGTTGCATTTTTAATGTCAGTACTTTTTCTATGGCACTAGTTATTGCAGACAAATTAATTAAAATTTAAGCTCTTGTATTGAGAATTTTAAGGAACGGAAATTAACACGAATAGAGCGCTCATTTCGAACAACCAAGTGATCGAATATAGAACAGCATTTAACACTTTTGATTCCTATTGCTTCTTTAGCAGCAAATTTGAGATATTTGTCCTCCAAATATTCTCGCAAAAAATGCATTCGTCGTTCGAATCCGGCATAAAACTATGGGTCGATGGGCGATCGCTTAAGAAAATATTAAGGGACGCGCCTTGAGTTGGCAGAGAAGCTCTAATTAAAACTCATTAGAATTATATTCGCGCCAATATATGATATGTATATTATTCAACGTTTTAGACCACCAAGCACTCCATCTTGACTCAAGTATGTTCCGCTTTTTACTGGAGGTCTATAGTAATAAATCGAATGAAGCGAGGAGTTAAATAACAAAGAAAATACTTCACTTTTCTGCACGAAATTCTTCATTTAGCAAAATATGTGCAATGATCTTAACCAGCAAGAAAATTAAATGAGACCCTCTGGGCAATGATCTGCAAGCAGCTAAGTACTTACTTATATCATGCTTTCATAAGGTGACCATACGTCCCGCTTTGGGCGGGACAGTCCCGATATGAAGCTTTCTGTCCCGCTGTCCCCCAAGAGAGTTAAAATGTCCCGCTTTCGCAAAAAACCGAGAATAAAATCTGATACAAAGTATAAAAAACTGCTGGGTTACAGCAAAACAAGGTGGCTTGCATTAATGCCTGCCCTTGAGAGAGTTTTACAAATGTTTACGGCGTTGAAAAAATACTTAAAAATAAGCATAGATAAATGTCCAAATATTTTAAAAACCTTTTTCAAAGACCCTAGTTCCGGATTGTGGTTATACTTTTTACACGCACAGGCAGCGTCTTTCAATCAAGCGATTTTAAAAACCGAGGGACAAATTGTTACGGCAATAGAGTCTGCAAATGAAATTAGTCGTCTACGAGAAAACTTAGCACTTAAAACAGATTCAATGTTTCTTCCTCTGACGGTTCGTAATATACTAGCAAAACTAAAAGACAGTGACGTTGCTGTAGATGTGCAGAATGTGAAAAGCTTTGCTGTCGAATTTTATAAGACAAGTGAACAATACTTACAAGTGAATAATACTTGGTGGTGTTTAAGTGGTCAAATTTGAAAAAAGTGCCTTCCTGGGAAGAAGTACAGAATGTTACAGATTTGGTGATTGCCCAAGGTTTTATTAACAGCAACCAAGATACGGCAGTGTTCGATGAGTTTTCGCTTATTACCAGCTATGTCACAGATGGAAAGATCAGAAGCTGGAACGATGGAAATGTTGCCTCTGAAGACCGTTGGGTGGAATTCTTCAAACATTTTCTTTCTAACAATATCAACTGCACAAATTTTCGCATAATTATTGAGTATATTTTCTGCATGTCTGGAAGTAACGCATCTGTCGAAAGAGCTTTTTCCCTAATGAATAAAATATTGACTAGCGAAAAATCCCAATTGAGTTCCTGAGTTTTGAAAGCTATTTTGATTACCAAGGCCAACATCGAAAAAACATGCAATCAGTTCCATTCATACCCACATAGCATTTTATGAATTTTTTTTATCATATTCCAGTCTTTTTCGATCCCTATGAACGTTTAAAATAATGGAAAATGAGCTCATTTTCTGATCATAAAAGAGCCTCTCGTCTGTAGAAAATGGTACCCTACGTCCAACTCTTCTTGGGGAGTCGTTTTCGAGTCTTATTTTAATCGTATTTTTATACTTTTCGAGTCCCTTTCGATTTTATTTTTTTCGATTTTGAATCTTATTTTGGTCATTTTTGAATCGTTTTCTGATCGTTTTTGAATCTTTTTGGGGTCATTTTTCTTCGTTTTTCTGATAATTTTCGAATGGCTTTCCAATCTTTTTTGAGTCATTTTCGAATCTTTTTTGGGTCGTTTTTCAGTAACTTTCTGATCAATTTCTAATTATTTTCTAATACTTTTCTACTCATTTTCGTATCATTTTTGGGTCAGTTTACAACCGCTTTTCTTTCCCATCTTCTATCCTCTTACATATTCTAGCCTTAGCCTTACCTTTACCAATATCACAAAAAGAACTTCCACGGTCACCCTCAGTCCACATTTTGGTTGGAACTTTTGAAACAGATTTTTAGCCTACAATAATATTAAGCAAATAAGGAGTTTAAGATCTAAAAATTTCAATCCATAAATGAATTCCTATTAAAATGTATATGCGCATTTTGGCACTCTCATATACGGCAACACGGAAGATATCCATCCATATGTTCCTGCTCTATCACATTCGGAACCATCAATACCGAAATCTATATCTATACTTCTATACTAATTATATAAAATTGATTGTATGGAAAATGTATGTAACGCGATAACTCAAAAAGTACTGGACCGATTTTAATAATTCTTTTTTTTAAATGTCATAAATTGTGAATTCTCGACAACCATGTACTTTTTTTGCGCATTTCTGAGACTTTAATACCTTTTTCCCGGTTTTAAATTTCGAAAAACTCAAAAAAGCGCAAGCATAGACAAATTCGTTTGGTCATTTGCCGTGTTCAGTGGAGGCGTCGCAGTCGTGCCAGGCAGCGCAGCGCAGACGACTCATATGTTTGTTTTTGCACGGTTTGTTGTTTGTCTCGGTGCCAATAAAAAACCTGTTTACACATGCATACTATGGTATAATTCAAGAACGCCTGCACCTACACATGCGATATTGGTATCAAATGAAAGGTGTTGAAGAGGACTTCAACATAGAGTTATTTTCATTGTAATGCCTAGACATCCTCCCAAGTCTGGGTAAGAATGTGGAACCACGTGCACATGACTCCGGAATGAACGATATTGGTATGAAATTAAAGGTATTGAGCAGGGCTTTAACACAGACCTATTTTTATTGTGATTTCCATGGCGGGTCTCCTTATATGGGCCAAAAGGTGGATCTGGATGACTTCGGAATGTGTCTGAGCGATATTGGTATCGAATGAAAGGTCTTGATCTTGACTTGAATATAGAGCCTTTTACTAGTGATGCCTAGGCCGGGTCTCCAGATAAGGGTCAACAGGTGGACCGGATGACCCTCGAATATTTCTGAGCTATCTTATTACCAAATGAAAGATCTTGATGAGGACTTCAACGTAGAATTATGTTATTTGTGATGCCTGGGCCGGATCCCCAAATATGGGTAAAAATGTGACCCCGGAATAATCCGGAATGTCTCGGAGCAATATTGGTATGAAATGAAAGGTTTTGAACAAGGCTTTTACATGGAGTTCTATTCATAATGAGTCCTAGGGGTGGGTCTCCAGATATGGGTCAAAACGAGGACCCGGAATGTTTCTGAACAATATTGGTATCGAATGAAAGGCCTTGATCAGGACTTCAACACAAAACTCTTTTAATTGTGATTCCTAGGCCGGGTCCCCAGATATGGGTAAAAATGCGGACCAGGATGTTTTTGAGCGGGGTTGGCCAGAAAATGATTATGAGGCAAAATTCTGCATTTAAAATTCTGTTTCCAAAATTCTGGATTCAAAATTCTGTGTTACAAAATACTGTATGTCAAAATTCCGTTTTCAAAATTCTGTTTTTCATAATTCTGTATACAAAAAATCTGTAAGGTCAAAATTCTGTTTTTTTTTAAAATGCTGTATTTAAAAATCGGAAAAGCATATGGATAAAGAAAAAAAGTGCGCACTTTTTTTCTTTATCCATATGCTTTTCCGATTTTTAAATACAGCATTTTAAAAAAACAGAACAACATTAGGCGAGACTTCTAGTGTTTGAATCACACGGTGCAGTGAAATAACGCCCGCGGGCCATTAAATCTCAATATAATGGGACTTAACGTCATAAATTTTTTCCCGAAAATAAGACATAAAGCCATATTTTTGATAATGATCGCATGTCACCCTATTTCATGTAAAAAATCCATTATTGTTTCATGTCGCCCTCTTTTATGTCAACAAAAATGCATTTGCCTGTCAAAATGTTGTTGGCAACATGGTTCGATAATAAAGATTTATTTTACAGAAGTCAACACTCTTTAAAAGGGATAATTATAGTAGACAAAATTCAATAATCAGCTGTTTAGTAAGTTAACCGCGCCGGGCCGATTTTACAGGGGGGCGTGGCACCGCCTCCCGATTCTATATCTGAAGTCGGTACAGTTCGGAGACCTATAGTTTCCGAAATATAGGCATTTAAAGTTGCTAAAAATGTCGTCCTTAACCTCACTTTTGGGAAGGAATTCTTTCCGGAGTAATATCTATGGCCCGGTCCACAGTGCTTTTGCGCAGAACACTTTTCTGCATTGGCGGCCTTCGGCCGCGCTTTTAAAAAATAACCCTGGGCTACGACGATGTTGATGATGTTCTTCTGCGTAGTACACCCTTCAGCGATTTTTCATTCCAAATATATACAAAATTGGAAATATATACATATACACAATCGGAAATCGAATTAAACATTTGTTTCTTAAAAATCAGAATATGAGTGCCTTATTTTCAACAATAAAAACAAACAGAATTTTTGTCTAAATTATTTGGAAACCAGAATTTTACTTTCCAGGATTATGACCCTTCATCATTATGTCCATCCAGAATTTTGGAATACAGAATTTTGACTCGAAATTATTAAGTCGCGCAGAATTTTTTTTAGTTTTTGCCAGAATTTTGTCCCAAAATCATTTTGAAATACAGACATTAGTCACTATCCCTTTTGAGCGATATTGGTATCAAATGAAGTGTTGGGAACGGCTTTAACATAGAGCTGTAGTGATGGCTAGACAAGGTCATAAAGTAGACCCAGATAACCCCGGAATAACTTAACTTAACTTAACTTAACTTAACTTAACTTAACTTAACTTAACTTAACTTAACTTAACTTAACTTAACTTAACTTAACTTAACTTAACTTAACTTAACTCAACTTAACTTAACTTAACTTAACTTAACTTAACTTAACTTAACTTAACTTAACTTGGATTGACTTGGCTTGACGTGGCTTGACTTGACTTGGCTTGACTTGACTTGACTTGACCTGACGTTAATTGACTTGACTTGACATGACTTGACTTGACTTGACTTGACTTGACTTGACTTGACTTGACTTGACTTGACTTGATTTGACTTGACTTGACTTGACTTGACTTGACTTGACTTGACTTGACTTGAATTGGCTTGACTTGACTTGACTTGACTTGAATTGACTTGACTTTGATTAACTATTATTCCTCATTGCGAAGCAACGGGTATTTGCTAGTCTAATATAAAATTCTCTGACATTTTTTTGGAAAAATGATAGCTTTATGTACAAGGCTTGCTAAGGAATATTTCTTTTTTTTCTAAAAAAGCAAAGTAATCGATCACATTTCGAACTTTAACATGATCAATTTGTGATAAATTATTTTTTTAATCAGCAAAGGGATCGAAAAAGACTCAGTTAGGTGATTTTTATATGATAAAAAATAAAATAACTTTTCAATCGCTGGTCTGACTCGTTTTCCAGTCTTCTTTTAATCGTCAAAGTGAAAATTCTTTTTTTAATCAGCAAACGGGATCGAAAAAGGCTCAGCTAGGTGATTTTTATATGACAAAAAATAAAAACACTTTTCAATCGCTGGTGTGACTCATTTTCGAGTCTTATTCTAGTCGCAGAGGTAATTAATCAGTTTTTAATCATCAAAAGGGATCGAAAAAGACTCGGTACAGACAGTTTTCATAAAACAATCTTCCAAATGCTATGTGAGTACTTGCATACTAGGCCTGACATTTTAAAACTGATTTGCTCCGCTGACAAATAAAAAACTACGTAGACTTGAATTCAATAATGGAATAACAACAAACTACAACAAATTATTCAAGTGTCCCGCTTTGAGGAAAAAAATAAATGATCACATTATGCTTTCAACGTTATGTAATGAAAATGTTATCAAGAAAAAAGCTTTTGGCGCAAAGTTCATGACCAGTGGTCCCAAGAGAAGCACTTGTAATGGCTGTTTTCAACAAAAAAAACGCTCTACATGCATAACATCCGTAGCATATTTGCTGCCACAGTACACTCTAAAAACTGCGTGTAAATATGCTACCAAAATATATGTAATTTTTAGTTGAAATTTACATTTTTTTTCGTAGATTTACACTACAAGTGTGCAATTTACAGTTCTAAACGAAATTTTACGCACTTTTCAGCAAAAGTGAGCATATCATGCGATTTTACACGCATTTTGGATTAAAATTGCATACAGAAATTGTAATTTCAAATCTCGTGCGCGAAATTACAATTGAGTGGGGTAAAATTACATAGTGAATTGGTAATTTTGTTTAACTTATATGCGAAATTACAATTTATTACTCGATTGGAGTTTAGATTTAAAGTTTGTTTGTGTAGTCTTTACACTTGTATTGTTTAAATTTAAACAGCTTATCTGTTGAATTTTTCAGTGTGCGATTTTGCGCATAATAAGGTAGGAAAAAAGTACGTGCGAGTTACACTCTTAGAAATTTTCGTGTAATTTTGCACACAAAAAGGTAGGTTACTTTTTTCCTACCTTATTATGCGCAAAATCGCACACTGAAAAATTCAACAGATAAGCTGTTTAAATTTAAACAATAAAAGTGTAAAGCCTACACAAACAAACTTTAAATCTAAACACCAATCGAGTAATAAATTGTAATTTCGCATATAAGTTAAACAAAATTACAAATTCACTATGTAATTTTACTCCACTCAATTGTAATTTCGCGCACGAGATTTGAAATTACAATTTCTGTATGCAATTTTAATCCAAAATGCGTGTAAAATCGCATGATATGCTCACTTTTGCTGAAAAGTGCGTAAAATTTCGTTTAGAACTGTAAATTACACAGTTGTAGTGTAAATCTACGAAAGAAATGTAATTTTCAACTAAAAATTACATATATTTTGGTAGCATATTTACACGCAGTTTTTAGAGTGTACTGCCCCATAAAATTTGCAACGATCACAGCGCATTAAATATTAAACGGGTCTTATGTAAAACATGGGTTAAATTCGTTGCTTACACCTTCCGCTGCAGCGCTCAAAATAAAGTAAGAATATAAAATCAACATATAAATTCGACATTGGCGATTCTAATAAAAATCGCTTTATTACACTATATGTTCTAATTAAGGCAATTTCTTTTGTTCATTTGAGTTTGGCAATGGATTTTAGGTATCTAAACAGTAACATTGTTTTATACTACAGTCATCTAGATGCTTAGTTACATACTAGTATAAGTATGTAGGTGAACCCTAGAGGGATGTGAATGTACATACAAATGTACATGTGAACACTTAATGACTTGTGTCCTTTTATGGCCACACGCTGCCGAAATGAAGTTGTCATTTAACCCCCTTCCATTTGGAAGATACTGGCGGGCAAAGCGAAGGGGATAGGAAAAATTATTATGTCGAGTATGGGAAAAGACATTACCGAACGAATGTGAATACGAGTATGCTATAAAAGAAGCAAAAAGACAAATTTTTATGACCATGTAAGTAAGTAAGCTAATCAAAAGTAATTGTAATTAATTCGGCTAATTAACGGGAAAAACGTGTTGGCATTCAAAATTTATTTCCACACTAACCTTGAAGTAGCGAAATGTATGTATGTATGTAATTCTGTATCTTTGAAATGAAATTCATTGGAAATGGGACGGTTTTAGGTACCCGTAGTATATAAAATCAACATGCTGTTGATTGAGTGCTTTGAATGTAATCATTAATTTAAGAGACTGAATGCAACCACAATATACATATTAATATATACTTGTAATTGGAATTGTATGGAAAATTGTCCAAAACATCTATGAATGTATGTATGTATGCGCATATCAGTCTACTACATACAGTAACAACTCTTTCGTTCGTTATACTATTACAACGACAATGAAAATGGTGAAATATATTAAAAAAACAAAACAAAAGAAAATACAATACACTAATAGAGAGCACATTTTTACTACAGTACAAGTTGCATTTGCCACTTTTATTCATTGTCTTCATCAATCACCAACTCAACCTCCCTTCATCTACTATTTGTACTTGGTACAACACTTTTGCAGCTTGTTCAGCTTGTACTAAGAACGAATGCGTTTTCAGCTTTACGCTTCGGAGAGCGGCATGCATGTTGCTTTCAGAAGTGTTCCCAAAAGCCAAATTGACGCTGTTGCAAATGCAAATACACAAACAACAACAACAGTAGATAAAAGGAGGAACAACAACACTAACATAAAATAGCACAAATGTCGAAAGTGAACTGGTACTAGTTGTTGAACATTTTGCACATCTGGAACTATTCAGTGCCTAACGCTATAAATGCGAAATGCCCTCTGATGGCCAAAACAAATTAGTCAAGTATGTATATGCATTTATGTATGTATGTAAAACACTAGACAAACATGAAGTCATGTGTGGCACAAAAGTGATCCTTCGCACACTTCAATATCCCAGTTTATAATGGTGAGTATACATACCTAATCGTATTTGTTGAAAGTTAACGAAACTTTGGCTTGAAGGTGATATGATTTTTTTTTTTTAAATATAATATAATATAATAAAATAAAATAATAATAATAATAATAATACAATGGCGCTATTATAACTCTGACGAGTTTTATGGCCGAGCTTCTCTCCCAATTCGAGGTGTGCTCCTTTTTGTTTTTCCTACTAATTGGGTGGACCTACAGTTTTATGCCGGCTCCGAACGGCGAATGCATTTTTTGTGAGAAGCTTTTTTCATGGCAGAAATACTCTCGGAGGGTATGCCGCCCACTGCCGAGAGGTGACCGCTGCTCTTAAAAAACCCAATAATTGGATTTTTACTAATTAGAAAATTTTGTTTGGCTCGGACCGTGGTTTGAACCCGAGACCTCTGGCATAGCAGGCGAGCACTCTACCCACTGCACCACAGCGGCCAAAAATAAAATATAATCAAATAAAATAAAATAAAATAAAATATAATAGAATGAAACGAAATGAAATGAAATCTAATAAAGTAAAATAAAATAAAATAAAATAAAATAAAATAAAATAAATATAAAATAATATAAAATAAAATAAAATAACATAAAATAAAATAAAAAAAATAAAATAAAATAACATAAAATAAAAAAATAAAATAAAAAATAAAATAAAATAAAATAAAATTAAAAAAAATTAAATAAAATTAAAAACTAAAATAAAATAAAATAAAATAACTACTTTATTATTGAGCTGTCAAGACCATTTTTTTTTTTTTTTTTTTTAAGGAAAATTTGGTATGAAAGATTAATACTTGTTTGGTAGAAGTTATAGATGTTACCAAACAAGTATTAATCTTTCATACCAATTTTTCCTTAAAAAAAAAAAAAAAAATGGTCTTGAGAGCTCAATAATAAAGTAGTTATCAAAATAAAAACGACCAAAAACCAAAAGTAAAATAAAATAAAATAAAATAAAATAAAATAAAATAAAATAAAATAAAATAAAATAAAATAAAATAAAATAAAATAAAATAAAAATATGAAATAAAATAAGATAAAATAAAATAAAATAAAATAAAATAAAATAAAATAAAATAAAATAAAATAAAATAAAATAAAATAAAATAAAATAGAATAAACTAAAGTAAAATAAAATAGAACAATAAAATAAAATGAAGAAAGTGAAATAAAATAAAATAAAATAAAACAAAACAAGATAAAATAAAATAAAATAATAAAATAAATTAAATAAAAAATCGTTATAAATTTAAGAAGAATCATCGTCCATAAAACGAAATAACGCTGCAAAATCGCAAGTTATTCAGATTAATAAACCAAGCATTTAATACATAGGCTTTGAATTACTAAGAATATTTCTTTTTCAAATGTTACCCGTCTACAATCGAAGGAAATTCAGTCTGAATAATTATGCGTGAATAACGAATTACCATGTAGACAGTTAAATTTACGAATTACGTGCATATTTGGAGAACCAATTACGTCTCGTGGAAACATGCTTTTATAATGGGTTCATGTTCAATTTTATCTACCCTATGCAGTGCTGTGCGAGACTCTTCACTTTAAACACTAATTGCAAATTTGTTGCATGGACGATAGTGTTGCATTTATATCTATACTCATACTTATACCAGCAATAAGCATACATACATACACATTAATGTCTGTATGCGTGTTTGCGCATGTTCGGCGACATAATTACATTAAAACCTCTTCCATTAGACTGTTGAGTTCAATTTAAGTCCCTGACAACCACACTTTCAGTTGGCAATTATTGTTGCTGCTGCTACATTTTTTTTTTGTTTTTGTTGCTGATGTTGCTGTTGTTGTTTTATGGGACGCTTTCATTGCTAAAGGCTATTTTGTTGCCGTTATTATTGTTGGCACTTACTGCTTTTGCTGTTGCTGTCGCTCCAAACACTTTACTCTGTATACCAGGGCTGCTCACCTCATAGGCACTCAAAGCACAATTGTTTTTGTTTTGTTCCGAATCATAGGCACAGATACATATTTTCACTTCAAATATGAAAATATAATTTTCTTTGCACTCCCATAAGCACACAGATATAAAAAAAATTGTATATGTATGTGCCTATGATTCCTATTGAATGTGCAGAGCAAAGGCACTTTGTATAGGAGCTCGAGCACTGCCGTAAGAAATCGAAATTTACAATAACAAATGTGTAATGAAACAAAAAATTCAAAAACTGAAAGCACTGTAAAAAATGTGTATTCAAAAAATTTTCATATAAAAAATAAAAAAAATATTTTTGTATGTGATACTACCATTTGAAAATAAATTCTAAAATTATATTTTATTGGAATTCATAAAAAAATTTAAATGAGCAAAAAATTTTTCAGTCCATATACAAAATTTGTAGATGTATTGAGTTCAGTGATGCCACTCACATGTTTTTCCTCTTACCAAAAAACGTATCAAATTGCTTTTGAGAGTACCAAAAAGATTTTTTCGTAGTAATAGTCGTAGTAGACAAATGGTTTTTTTCATTTATTATTTTTTTAATTGAAAATTAACTTCACTATATCGCACTCTTACGGCCTTATTCCGGTGTGGTAACATAATTTACTTTACTGTTGAAATAAAGAATCTGGTACTCTAAACACTCTTTTCGTATTCTGGCAGCAGAAAATTAAGTTACCACCTCAGTACGTGGTAACAATTTGTTACCATTTCAGCCCGATTCCATTCCGTTCGTATGGAAATGCCCTGACAGCGTTACCATTTGTGCCAGAATACCAATTGAAAAGATGGTAACAATTTTCAGCAACATAAATTACCAGTAAAGTAATTTTCCGGTAACGCTCGGAATAGCAGTGTAAATCATAAAGTGGCACAACTCAAAATTGAAACATTTTAAGGAGCCCAAAAACTTTTTTTCTTTACAAGCAATGATGTTGAAAAGGCCAAGTCTAATTGCTATTTTTCACTCAAAAGAGCCACCGATTGAAAAGTTTTGGCAACCGCTAAAGATATGTTCTGTATAAAATTTTGAGTTACTTAATGATTTAGGGTGCGATATTAACGTTAACAAAAAGAAAAAATAGTATTTAAAAAATTAAGGAAAACCAACCAAAAATTAATAAAATTATCACGATTTAAATTAATTTAACTTTATACATCTCCATCACTCTGTTTCCAATTAAAACTTGCTTGATAAATGTATATTTATTGAGTAGTGATCAGAGCTCACTAACAGCGGCTGTAGCATGCTATCAGCTGATTTTTTTCTTGGCTGGGAGCAAGTGCCACAGCACACAAAGGTCAAACTGAGTTACCATATTCCCTCCATACAATTTTTTGCCAATTTTGACAACTACTTTCCAAAAAGCTGTAACAAAATACACGGTAATTGTTGGTGGCATAGTGCTACGACCGGTATAGTTAGGTCATACTAGTGATCAAGAATTGTATCGATTTCATAACATCTACATACGTCTTTGGGATACCTATCGCGTTAATTACTGTTTTTTTTAGTGGACGAACAAAAATAATATATAGAAAAATAAAAAATAGATGGAAATAAATAAACATTGTTTTCCCAAACCGTTGATTTTAAGGAAAAAGTACCAAAATCAAAAGCAACGTACCAACGTACCAAATCATTTTCAAAGTACCAGTTTTGGTACGAAAGTAGCAAATGTGGCATCGCTGATTGAGTTTTGTACTTTCAATACGAGAGCGTTGAGCAGCCCTGCTGTATACCATTCATTTATTTTGTTGTTATTGCTATTGTTGTTGCTATTATTGTTGTACCTACAGCATCGCCTGTTCACTTTGTCCAGCGCTCTGATTTGACTGCTACATACATATTTACGAGAGTGTGGGAGGCGGGTGCAAAGCATTATTTTACATAGCAGCCGAGCAGCTGGAAAATGTGCAACCATCGGAAAATGTGCAAAAATTTAAATAAAAATCGAAACTTATACACACACATATCTTTATATACATATATTACGCTAAGCGATTTTTTGTAAGCACCATAACTTTTACACCGTTATACCGATTTTCGAAAATGTGGTGTCAGATGAAAGGGCTTGACCTGTAGATGTGCAGGAAGGTTTAATTTTTTTGAAAAGGGTTGCCAGATGTTTGAAAATTTAATTTTACTGTATAGTTTGTTTGATTTTAAAATTATTGGTACCATATGAAGGGGCTTGACCTGATATTGAGCAATTTAATAAAAACTTTTCAAAAAGGGTTGCCACCTGTTCAAAACTTCATTTTTACGCTTTAGTTTGTTTGATTTTTAAATTTGAGGTGTCATATGAAAGGACTTGGCATGGAAATGAGTAATTTATTAAAATTTTTACAAAAAGGTACCACCTGTTCAAAAATCCATTTTTACCCTACAGTTTATCTTATCTTTATATATATTACGCTAAGCGATTTTTTGTAAGCACCATAACTTTTACACCGTTATACCGATTTTCGAAAATGTGGTGTCAGATGAAAGGGCTTGACCTGTAGATGTGCAGGAAGGTTTAATTTTTTTGAAAAGGGTTGCCAGATGTTTGAAAATTTAATTTTACTGTATAGTTTGTTTGATTTTAAAATTATTGGTACCATATGAAGGGGCTTGACCTGATATTGAGCAATTTAATAAAAACTTTTCAAAAAGGGTTGCCACCTGTTCAAAACTTCATTTTTACGCTTTAGTTTGTTTGATTTTTAAATTTGAGGTGTCATATGAAAGGACTTGGCATGGAAATGAGTAATTTATTAAAATTTTTACAAAAAGGTACCACCTGTTCAAAAATCCATTTTTACCCTACAGTTTATCTTATCTTTATATATATTACGCTAAGCGATTTTTTGTAAGCACCATAACTTTTACACCGTTATACCGATTTTCGAAAATGTAGTGTCAGATGAAAGGGCTTGACCTGTAGATGTGCAGGAAGGTTTAATTTTTTTGAAAAGGTTGCCAGATGTTTGAAAATTTAATTTTACTGTATAGTTTTTTTGATTTTAAAATTATTGGTACCATATGAAGGAGCTTGACCTGATATTGAGCAATTTAATACAAAATTTTCAAAAAGGGTTGCCACCTGTTCAAAACTTCAGTTTTACGCTATAGTTTGTTTGATTTTTAAATTTGAGGTGTCATATGAAAGGACTTGGCATGGAAATGAGTAATTTATTAAAATTTTTACAAAAAGGGTACCACCTGTTCAAAAATCCATTTTTACCCTACAGTTTATCTTATCTTTATATATATTACGCTAAGCGATTTTTTGTAAGCACCATAACTTTTACACCGTTATACCGATTTTCGAAAATGTGGTGTCAGATGAAAGGGCTTGACCTGTAGATGTGCAGGAAGGTTTAATTTTTTTGAAAAGGGTTGCCAGATGTTTGAAAATTTAATTTTACTGTATAGTTTGTTTGATTTTAAAATTTTTGGTACCATATGAAGGGGCTTGACCTGATATTGAGCAATTTAATAGAAATTTTTCAAAAAGGGTTGCCACCTGTTCAAAAATTAAGTTTTACGCTATAGTTTGTTTGATTTTTAAATTTGAGGAGTCATATGAAAGGACTTGGCATGGAAATGAGTAATTTATTAAAATTTTTACAAAAGTGTGCCACCGCTCAATAATCCATTTTTACGCTACAGTTTATCTCATTTTTAAATTTGAAGTGTCACGCAAGGCCTAGCACTGAAGATGGGTAATAAAAAGAGAGGGAAGAGGAAAATGAAAGGGACGTATATGGCGAAGGACAGGAAGCGAGAGAGGAAATATGAAAAATAAAATAGATAGAGGGAAAATAAAGCGCAAATAAAAGGGAAAGGGGAAGAGAAAGAGAACTAGAAAGAAAAGGAGGAGCGCGCCAAATGGCCTTTTGTAGGTCGCTTTAAGGTTACCATAGTCTAGAAAAATATTCGGCACAAAACTTCACTATGGTGCTCCTTGGTCAAAATCTATGTATAAAAAATCTAGGTCCACATAAAATAAAAATAACCAGTAGCTATGAAGGTATATCAAAAAATTTTCAAATGTGGCAATAAGTGGTCTTCCACCCTCAAATTGTCGCACAGTATAATTGAAAGCCACAGCATCGCGTGGCCGGGTTTACTAGTACGCACATATTTAGCAGCAAACACAGCATATACCCTGCAAAGATCATTGGATTATATGGTCCATTTGTAGTAGGTTGGAGTACTTTCAAAGTGATCATTAACATAGTCCAAACGACCGATTCATTTATCTGCATCAACTCGTAGTTAGCCGAATATAACAACGAAAACCAAATGTTTATCGCGATGACGACGCGTCGCGACGAAGCAAGTTCGTACATAACCTGCAAAAAAGTTTTGCTTATTGTTGACAAATCAGGTCTAGGAGTGAACTGGCAGCTCTGCTTCCATTATGCAATCACTCTGTCTGCTCCTAACTTTCTAATGCTTATGTAGGCCTTATTGCGCATGGCGGATAAGCCTTTGGAATAAAGTGTGCTCTCAGAGAGAGAGAGTACTCCTTAGGGCCTGCTGACATCGACACAGGAAAATCAGCCTTATTGTAAGCCTTACTCCATACAAATTTGCTACCCTTATGATTTTCAGGCCTTATTTCGTAAGCCTTTAAATCTGCTGTTTAAATTCTTAAATAAGGCTTCGATTTTTGGTGGGGATGTATGTACATATTTATGCTTAAGTACGTACTCCATAGATTAATCCAATGTAGGTACTCCATGACATGCAATGTTAATTGGACCATATTTTTTGTATGGAATGTGGCAGGTTATGGAGTACACGGCTGGTCCATATCGAGCTCTCCATGGATGAGCGAATGGAGTACTCGGAATTTTTGCAGGGTATGTATGTACATATGTACAGCAGTTTGTTCGTGCAAAGTCCTCTTCGTGCTGCACTTCGCTGCAACATTTGAAGTATGGTATATACACATCAGTGGCGGATGCTGCATAAAAGCCTAAGAGCCCGGCATGCCCAAATATTTTCGTTAATTTTTTTGTAGGAATTTCTTTGAAATCTGATTATTTTACGTTTGAAATTTTTTAACTAAGTTAGGTTCACATGACGCGTTAGTCCACCAACAACATTCAAATGAATATTGTTTGCGCAGCTAATACAACACAACCTGGGTTAGTGAGCATGCCTTAACAGTTGCACATATGGACTTTTATGAGGCTTTCAAACCAGAATAACACAGCCAGCTGTTTTCTTGCTTTCTCTAAGGAGGTCAATTGGTTTTTTCAGGGATAAATTGAAAAAGGATTAGCAAGCCACTTTTTTACATTTCACATCAAATTTTATAGCTTCAAATTACGCTAGCACCGCCACTGGTACACATACACAACAAATGTGCGTGTGGTGAGTTGTGGGTGACAACGTGGACGTGACAACAACGTTTTGCTTTGGAATTGGTGTGGGGGTGTTTGTGTGGGTGTGCACGCGAGTGAAAAACGCTGCTTAATAGCTTTAATTTATTTTATTTTATTTGAGCTGCTGCTGCTGCGGAGTGCGACACAAAACGGCATAGCGAATGAAAAAATTGTGAATGAAACAATAAATTTCATTAAACTCATTGTCAGTGAGCTTCAATGTAACACAAAAATTCTTTGATCAAATTTATTAAGTGGCTGCAGATGAAATGGTTTCGAAGTGATACAGGATATCGTACATACATGTGTTATATATAGGGATGGCAACTATAACCGGAAAAACGATTATAATCGGTTAATTTCTTTCGGTTAACGGTTAAAATGTATCGGTTTTTTCCTTTGATTATTTTTTCGATTAACCTTTTCCCTCTCAAGTCGAAAATAATCGAAGGGAAATAATCGAAGTTGAGAATTACTGTGTAACCTAATACAAACGCAAGTCGTCAATTAACGCACGCACGCAAATTTTTCATATGCGTTGAACCGAAATTGACTTGCGTGCGTGTACAGATAAAGAAATAGAAAAATATAGAAAATCAGAGAAAATCTTATTTTGTGGAATATGTATCTAACACACGCGATATCAAAAGCAAGTGTCAATTTTTTTGCAAACAATCACCCACAATGCTTAATTTCAACTGTCACGCAAAACAAAAATTGGGCGTCGAGTTTGCTTTTTATGCACGCCGTTCAATTCCGGTTACTCCCATACAAGTTGTATGGGCATGAGAAATTTTTGACAGTAAATTTACGGCGTGCGTTTGTATTAGGTTACACAGTTACCGCCTTTTCATTCGCAATAAACGTTCCCTCCAGCCAGCCTTGCCGAATTGACGATTTTATCGCCCTTTTGACGATTTTTCTAAGCAATGATTTGACGATTTTTCCCAATAAATGACGATTTTTTCGTTTATTATATATTTTTTTTAAGGAAAGTGGCATTATTCAATATTTAAACCATCTCAGTACAATAATTAAATGGTTATCTTCATGAAATAAATCCTTATATTTTGTAAATTATTTTTCAAAGCAAAATGTTATGAATTAGTATTAATGAATGATTGATGATGTTATTTATTTATTTTATTATATAAGTAAGCG
The DNA here is from genome assembly GCA_960531455.1 of Urophora cardui. Classification (NCBI taxonomy): domain Eukaryota; kingdom Metazoa; phylum Arthropoda; class Insecta; order Diptera; family Tephritidae; genus Urophora; species Urophora cardui. The sequence continues at coordinate 100,351,699 of OY482671.1, forward strand.
CATTGTGTAGATAAATGTGCACAGCTTTTTTAAGTACGATTTCATTTATATACGAATTTGTATGAATTCGCACCTCTTTAAAATTGTTTTTGGGAAAATTTTCCATTAAGGAACAATGCCCTG